>CM033473.1:104696459-105115957 GCA_019447015.1 Hymenochirus boettgeri | reverse complement strand
ACTTTCTATGGGGCTGTGTATTGGACTTTCTATGGGACTGTGTATGGCACTTTCTATGGGTCTGTGTATAAGACTTTTATGGGGCTGTGTATGAGACTTTCTATGGGGCTGAGTATAAGACTTTCTATGGGGCTGTGTATGGGACTTTATATGGGGCTGTGTATGGGACTTTCTATGGGGCTGTGCATGGGACTTTCTATGGAGCTGTGTATTGGACTTTCTATAGGGCTGTGTATGAGGCTTTCTTTGGGGCTGAGTATAAGACTTTCTATGGTACTGTGTATTGGACTTTCTACTTCCAGTAAAAGGGGTGTGCTGGACTTCTATATTCTAGTATTGTACCTGTTGTAATCACAAACAGCCTGTGAAAGGGTTAATAAGTGTTTGGGTTTTTTTCCCTCTCTTTCTGGCTCTTGCACTAATTGGTGTGGGGGTTGGGGCCTATTAGTTAAATAGGATTCATAGTTGTTGGGCCTGTGGTTTGGACCTAACAAAAGGAAGTTTCCTGTGAGTGTAAAGAACTTGTGAGTGGCCCTTTCTCTTAAGGACCTTGATCTCAGGACATATAAAAAGAAGGACATTGAAACAAGAAGGGCAATTAAACAAGGTTTGTGCGTCACTGTGTTGGTGTGGTGTATTAGAAGGGACAGTTTTGTCAGTACCATGCAATGTGCATCGTGCCACATGTATAGGAACCTGGAGCAGACGTTCCGGGGAACCTATGTCTGTGTCAGGTGTGAGTGGGTTGCCCGTTTGGAAGCTGAGGTGGAGAGTCTAAGAGGTCAGCAGGCACTGGCTGGGGCCAGTATAGAGGTGGGTGGAAGAGGGACAAGAAAGGATGAGGAAGGAGGTAGTTTTGTTAGGGTTACTAGGGGAAGTGGGGGACGGAAGAGTAGGGGGGCTTCTTCCCAGATTGTCCATCCCAACAGTACAGAAAGAACTAAAGAAGGTTAATATTAATAAATCTCCTGGACCAAATGCTGAAGAAAGCATCACTAAGCCTAAACATTTTTTTAAGTATATTAATAGTAAGAAGATGAGGACTGAGAATGTGGCACCATTAATTAATGGGGATAAGTTAGTTACGGAGGATGGCAATAAAGCAAATGTCTTGAATATTTTTTTTTCCTCTGTATACACTATAGAAGATCCAAGTACAGATATCATAGAGTATAGTAGCAATAATGGTATACAAGATTCAAGTGCAC
This sequence comes from Hymenochirus boettgeri, assembly GCA_019447015.1. Lineage (NCBI taxonomy): Eukaryota > Metazoa > Chordata > Amphibia > Anura > Pipidae > Hymenochirus > Hymenochirus boettgeri. The sequence goes on along the minus strand of CM033473.1, from coordinate 105,114,749 downwards.
TTTGGTTAACCGAGGATATGGTACAGAAAGAAAAAAGGCTGATGTTATTCCAATATTCAAAAAGGGTAGTCGTTCACAGCCGGGTAATTACAGGCCTGTAAGTTTAACTTCAGTGGTGGGGAAGATCCTGGAAAGTTTAATAAGGGATCATGTTCTAGAGTATGTTTCAAGGACTGACATTATAAGTAGTAACCAGCATGGATTTAGGAGGAATAGATCTTGTCAAACTAACTTGCTTGGCTTTTATGAGGAAGTAAGTAGAAATTTAGACTCTGGTATAGCAGTAGATGTAGTTTACTTGGATTTTGCAAAGGCTTTTGATACAGTCCCCCATAGGCGACTAATGAATAAGCTAAGGTCTGTTGGTCTGGGGAGTCACATTTGTACATGGATAGGAAATTGGTTAAGGAATAGGATGCAGAGAGTAGTTGTTAATGGGGCTTCATCATTATGGACTAAAGTGCTAAGTGGGGTGCCACAGGGTTCTGTGTTGGGGCCGCTTCTATTTAATCTATTTATTAATGATTTGGAAGTGGGTATTGTCAGCAAGGTTTCTGTGTTTGCTGACGACACAAAACTTTGTCGACCATTAAAAACTTCAAAAGATGTACAATCGTTGCAAGGGGATCTAGATAGATTGTCACATTGGGCTGCTAAGTGGCAGATGAAATTCAATGTTGATAAATGTAAGGTGATGCATTTTGGACTTAAAAATCCTTGTGCTCAAGGACATAGAAAAAGAAGGACATTGAAACAAGAAAGGCAATTAAACAAGGTTTGTGCGTCACTGTGTTGGTGTTGTGGATTAGAAGGGACAGTTTTTTTGGTACCATGCAATGTGCATCCTGCCATATGTATAGGAACCTGGAGCAGACATTCCAGGGAACCTATGTCTGTGTCAGGTATGAGTGGGTTGCCCGTTTGGAAGCTGAGGTGGAGAGTTTAAGGGGGCAGCTTGCAGCATTGCAGGGATTGGCAAATCTGGAGGGTCAGCAGGCACTGGCTGGGGCCAGTATAGAGGTGGGTGGAAGTGGAACTGGGAAGGTTGAGAGGGGAGGTAGTTTTGTTAGGGTTACTAGGGGAAGTGGGGACAGAAGGGTAGGGTGGCTTCTTCCCAGATTGCCCATCCCAACAGGTTTGCCAACTTTGGTAATGAAATGGAGGAGGACACCTCGGAATTAGCGTTTATGGAGGGGGCTAGTCCCTTGTGCACCCAGGGGAATGCCATCTCTGATACAAACTGTGTGTTGCCTGCCTGGTGCTAGGGTTCAGCATGTGGTGGATCATGTAGACAGATTATTGGGTCGGGCCGGCAGTGACCCGACTGTCTTGGTTCACATTGGTGCCAATTACAAAGTTAAAGGAGGAGGTGAGGTCCTTAAACATGATTTCCGAGAGCTAGGGGCCAAGTTAAAAGCAAGGACCTCCAGGGTAGTGTTTTCAGAAATACTACCGCAGCCACGTGCGAAGCCAGGGAGACAGCAGGAGCTCAGAAGCATTAATGTGTGGCTAAGAGGGTGGTGTAAGGAAGAAGGGTTTGGGTTTATTGAGAACTGGGTAGATTTTGCTGTCGGCTACAGGCTCTTTAGTAGGGATGGGTTGCACCTCAATGATGGCAGTTCAGCTGTTTTAGGGGAGAAGATGGCTAGAAGGTTGGAGGAGATTTTAAACTAGGTTTGGGGGGGGGAATTAGCTAGTCTATAAATAAAATAAAAGAATAGCAGGGACAAGCTCCAGATAAATGTATAATATTTTAAATTTTTTTTAATATAGGAATATCCTTAGAATAAAAATCACAAATATATATGTATATGCACACTGATCAAATTAAACATAATAAAAAACTACTACTCCCAGGATCCCCTGTAGAGTCCAGGTGACGCTTCTAATATAGTGACCAAAATTCCCAATTGGGGATAAATGAATGATATTTATTTATTCATTTATCCCCAAATGGGAATTTTAGATGCAGAGAGTAGTTGTAAATTGGGCTGCTAAGTGGCAGATGAGATTCAATGTTCATAAATGTAAGGTGATGCATTTTGATCTTAAAAATCCTTGTGCTGCTTATACTATAAATGGCTCTGTGTAAAGTGAATCCCTGTTGGAAAGGGATCTTGGAGTTTTGGTAGATAACAACTTAAGAGCCAACATGGTATTGTCTTGTATAAAGAGAGGCATGGATTCAAGGGAGGAAAATGTTATTCTCCCTCTTTACAAAGCATTAGTAAAGGCCTCATTTGGAATATGCAGTGCAATTTTGGAATCCTGTGTACAAAAAGGACATCTTTGAAATGGAAAGGGTTCAGAGAAGGGCATCTAAATTAATAAGGGGATTAGGGGAGCTTGAATATGAAGAGAGACTGGAAAAGTTACAATTATGTACGCTGGAGATAAGGCGTTTGCGCGGGGATATGATTACTGTGTATAAATACATTAATGGGCCATACAATAAACTATCTGGGGCATTGTTCACCAATAGAACATGTCAGAGGACACGAGGACATCCCTTAAAACTTGAAGAAAAATGGTTTAGGCTTCAAGTTCAGAAAGGGTTTTCACTGTGAGAACGGTAAAGCTATGGAACGGTCTTCCAGTGGACGTTGTGATAGCAGGTTCATTGGTCAGTTTAAAAAAAAACCTGGATGAGTAGAGATGGCCGAAACTGCTAAAATCCGTTCCTCCTGTGGATTCGCGGATTTTCCAAAAAATGTGAAAATTCAAAATTCCACGTAAAACCCATTAAAGTCAATGGGAGAAAAAAATCCGCACAGATCCGCCTAAATATAAGGTAAAACAGCAATGATAACTTACTGTACATGGCTGTGGGATCTGGGAAATGGTCTGGGGAACATGTACATATACCCAGAACTAAAAAAACAAAACAAACTTTCCTCACGATTGCACCTTTTTTCGAGCTTTCGCATTCTATTTTCGAGCCGCGTTCGATATTTTTCGAAAATTTTGCAAAAAATTATACAGTAACTTACTGTAAATGGCTCTGGGACCTCAGAAATGGTCTGGGGAACAGACCAATCTGATTGTAACCAATTCTGATTTTGAAAAAGAATCTTATTGGTTAGTAATAAAGGTGAAGTTTTAAAACCCTAAAGCTTGAAGCCTGTTATTTGCAGTGTATATGTTTTCAAGGACATGCTGAAAGGCCACTGACGTGGAGCTCCGCTAACGGAGTGGGGTTGGTGACCGCTCCTCTATTTTCTGTATAGGAGCGCTAAAGTCTGGGAACATGAATTTGAACGTTCGATAATTATCAAACGTTCAAATTTGTGTGTTCAAGTTTGGGTCTAGTCCATCTCTAGTCATGAACTTCCTATTCATTGGTCAGTTTAAAAAAAAACCTGGATGAGTAGAGATGGCCGAAACTGCTAAAATCCGTTCCTCCTGTGGATTCGCGGATTTTCCAAAAAATGTGAAAATTCAAAATTCCACGTAAAACCCATTAAAGTCAATGGGAGAAAAAAATCCGCACAGATCCGCCTAAATATAAGGTAAAACAGCAATGATAACTTACTGTACATGGCTGTGGGATCTGGGAAATGGTCTGGGGAACATGTACATATACCCAGAACTAAAAAAACAAAACAAACTTTCCTCACGATTGCACCTTTTTTCGAGCTTTCGCATTCTATTTTCGAGCCGCGTTCGATATTTTTCGAAAATTTTGCAAAAAATTATACAGTAACTTACTGTAAATGGCTCTGGGACCTCAGAAATGGTCTGGGGAACAGACCAATCTGATTGTAACCAATTCTGATTGAAAAAGAATCTTATTGGTTAGTAATAAAGGTGAAGTTTTAAAACCCTAAAGCTTGAAGCCTGTTATTTGCAGTGTATATGTTTTCAAGGACATGCTGAAAGGCCACTGACGTGGAGCTCCGCTAACGGAGTGGGGTTGGTGACCGCTCCTCTATTTTCTGTATAGGAGCGCTAAAGTCTGGGAACATGAATTTGAACGTTCGATAATTATCAAACGTTCAAATTTGTGTGTTCAAGTTTGGGTCTAGTCCATCTCTAGTCATGAACTTCCTACTGTGCTTCTTCAGAATTCCCCCCCCTTAACAATCCTGCGCTTGCCCCTGGATTTAGAGCATTCCAATGGGCAAAAGGCACGTACAGCGCTAGAAGTGCACTATAATGGAGGGGCTACATAGCACTGGCTGGCGCATCATTTGGACATCCATACCACGGTCTTGGTCCTCCAGAATTGGTTTGTTAATTAACTGCCGCGGTTGTACATTATCGATAATGCACTGTATCGCTAAACTGCAATACTGTGTGTTTTTAAATAGAGCCAGTCGACCTCTAAAAGGCCTAACACTAAATTTGTCCAAAAAACTTATGGGGGGGGGGGTTAGTCCTCAAAAGGACTTTTGGGACTTTTTGGCAGATCTCGGAGATCTGCCATGGAACCAGCTTTGGTTCCACAATCCGGTCCATCTCTAGTTAGTATGCCAATCAGAATTGGTTACAATAAGATTAGAATCTAATTGTAACCAATTCTGATGGGAAAAGAATGTGATTGGTTGGTATACCAATCAGATTCTTTCTGAAAATTCTGATTGTAACTAATCAGAATAGGATTCTTTTAGAAAGTTCCCCAGACCATTTTCCAGGGCCCTTTACAAGTTACTGTATCATTTTTGCCAAATTTTCGAAAATTCTTTAAAAATTCGAACTTTCTAGAATATTCGAAATTTCTTGAATTTTATAAATTTCCCGATCTGTCGAAAAATTTCGAACGCAGTTCGGAAAAAATTTGGAAAGCGGAATTCCGGTTTCAGATCCGCGAACTGACCATCTCTATGGATGAGTTTCTGCAAACAAGGAATGTTGCAAGTTACTGGTGTTAATACATAAAGTATTCAGGAAAATTTCCGATTGGCACTTGGAGTCAGGAAGGAATTTTTTCCCCTTCATAAATTTGGTGGGTTTTTTGTCTTCCTCTGGATCAACAGTTAGGCAGTAAATGAGGATATTGATAGATGGGTTGGAGTGAATGGTCATATATCTTTATTCAACCTCAAATACTATGCTAATACATCAGAGAGATAATGAGCCTTTCTACAGGTGAGATGCTCCTTCTAAACCTGGTATTTTCTAAGCTAAGCACATCTTTCATACATTCCAGAAGGTCATCAAAGCTAAAAAGTAATTAGAAATATTGTAATTTATACAAATAGTGCACATTTCAAAAACACGCTAGTCATGTATATAATTTAGTCACCTATGCTGCTACACCACCCTTCTGGAACTGCAGTCACAACCCCCCCCCCCCAACCCACACATACACCAACATAAAAAGATAAAACCAGACATTTTATTAGATATTTACATACCTTGAGATGGTCATCCGAGTATACCGTATATACTCGAGTATAAGTCGAGGTTTTCAGGCTGTGAAAACAGCCTGAAAACTGAACCTCGACTTATACTCGAGTCAGTCCACTTACTGGTGGAGGAATCCGGCTGCCCGTCCACTGATGGTCGCATCCACTGACGTCACGACCTGGCGCCGGGAAATTAGACCGGCGCCGAGTCGTGACGTCAGTGGATGCGACCATCAGTGGACGCGGCAGCCGGATTCCTCCATCAAGATGTCGGGGCCCGGACTCTCCTGCAAAGGTAAGGCTTAGTAGTGTAGTGTAGTGTAGTGGCAGGGTGAGAAGATGGGTGCAGGGAGTAGTGTAGTGTACTGTAGTAGTGTAGTGTAGTGGCAGGGTGAGAAGATGGGTGCAGGGAAATAGGTTTTATTCCCGGGGCTGGACCTGGGGCTGGAGAGGAGACTCTACCCTCGACTTATACTCGAGTCAATTGGTTTTACTCATTTTTGAGGTAAAAATGGGTACCTCGACTTATACTCGAGTATATACGGTAAGTCATAAACTTGTCTGGATGCTGCCGAAGATCTTCGTTAAGGGTCCAGAACTGTCCCTTCTCCTCCCTCTCCAGCAACAAAGGGTGCACCCAGAATCTCCTTCTGCTGCTTCTGCGTCTTTTGTACTCTTAACATCACTGAGAGCAGAAACAAAGTCACTAACTCCCATGAGTAATAATCAGGAACAATCGCAGGAAACATCATGGCCAGCTCTCTCTCAGTCACTTCACAGGAAATGACAAAATCAGGAAGTGACTTCACAGGAAATGACAAGATTTAAAAATTGTAAGAATCTCGCAATCGCAACGCACACAAAACGCACATAAATCGCAATCGCAGTGCATGTAAACGCATATACAAAACTCGAAATAGCACATCAAATCACATGTTAACACACGCACGCAATCACTATGCGCTTTTACATCGTAGTGGCCTAGCCCTCAGGCATAGTTTCAATTACAAATTGTGAACACATTTAAGTGAATGGGATGAACCATTGTTGGAAACATAAAAGTAATCATGTAACATAAAATTGGTATTGATACTTTTTATGTTACTGATTACTTTTATGTTTCCAACAATGATTCATCCCATTCACTTAAATGTGTTCACAATTTGAATTAAAACTATGCCTGATGTTTTGTTAAACGAAACGTGTTGCATGTTATTTTATTCTATATTTATGGTGTACTTTTTGTAATATTCCCATATGGGTTGTATAAAATTGTGATTATATCTTTGGTATGCTTGGAACTGAGGTGGATTGGTAGGGTCAGGTGACGGTGCAGATGCAGCCGGAGTGAAAGCTCTTTCTGACCAGGATTTATCGTTGGACTTGGTGGTTCGACTGCTCCAGGGACTTACAAGTTTGGTATCCTTAGGGCTCCGCTGTACAGGTAGCCAATTGATATATATTTATATGCTTATTGCTCCATTGGTTTGATATTATTTCCTATGTACAGAGGCTTTGGCTCTATATTATAAGGACTGCTTCCTATTTATATATTTTACAGTGGGATCTGCATTTTATGGTTTACTGAGATATACACTGTTCAGTAAAGTAATTTTATATTTGTTCTGGTTTGATGTATTGATTGTCATATACTAAGATTGAACAAGGACGTTCCTCTATTAAAGTTCTTATTTTTTGGTCTTTTCTTGCTATTTAGACTATTTTACTGTTGATGATTAGGGGTTTGATCAGGTGGGTCGTTCCCTTATTATCTTTTGGCTGTGTGTGGGACCCACACAGCTGGAGTAGGTGACCATGGTTCTTTTCTTTGCTTTATAACTATTCATAATAGAAATTTAACTTGGTAACATAGTAACATAGTAATTGAGGTTGAATAAAGACATCCATCCATCAAGTCCAACCTTTTCATCTTCCTTTTTAACCCTACCTAACAGTTGATCTAAAGGAAGGCAAAAAAAAAACCAACCAGCTAAAAGGGAGGGGGGAATGCTTCCTTACTCCAAACAGAAATTGGAAAGTATCCCTGGATCAACCAGAACTACAGTATATGTATTAATACCTGTAATTCTTTTTTTTTTTTTTAGAAACTTATCTACCCACTTTTAAAACTATTCAATGACCTTTCCATTACCACATCTGCTGGAAGACAGTTCCACAGTATCACTGCTCTCACTGTAAAGAAACCTTTCCTAACCTGTAGATTAAAAGTTATCTTCTTCTAATCTTAAAGGATGTCCACATGTTATGGTATGACCGATTAGTAAACAATGCATCAGAGAGTTTACTACATGGCCCATTAATATATTTGTATAAAGTGATCATATACCCATGCAAACTTTGCTTCTGTAAACAGTCCTAACGTGTCTAATCTGCCTGCATAGTCAAGCCCCTCCATTCCCTTTGGTATTTTAGTTGCCCTTCTCTAAACTGCTTCTATTTCCAAGATGTCTCTTTTGTACATGAGATTTCAAAACTGCACTGCATATTCCAAATGAGGTCTTACCAGTTCCTTGTAAAGAGGGAGAATAGTATTGTTCTTTTGTTCTCCCTTGAATCTATTCCCCTCTTTAAACAAGACAATATCTTGCTAGCTCTAGCCCTTGCTGTCTGGCATTGTTTGGTACAGCTAAGTCAGTTATCTACCAAAACCCTCAAATCTTGTTTCATTAGAGATTCACTTAACACAGAGTTATTTATGGTGTAGGTGGCGCCAGGATTGTTAAACCCCAAATGCATCACCTTACATTTATCAACATTGAATCTCATCATCTGCCATTCTGATGCCCATTTTGATAATATATCTAGGTCTGTTTGCAGCAATTGCACATCATTTAAAGTTTCCAAAGCTCTGCATAGTTTAGTGTCATTAGAAAACAGAGAAACTTTGCGATCAATGCCCCCTTCTAAGTTATTTATAAACAGATTAAAAAGAAGTGGCCCCAGTACAGAACCCTGAGGCACTCCACATAGATGTAGCTCCATTGACCACCACTCTCTGTTTGGGATCCCATAACCAATTCTCTATCCATGTACAAATGTTTTTTTCTAGGCCAACAATCCTCAGTTTATACATTAGTCGCCTGTGTGGCACAGTATCATGAAGAAGTATCACTTCTTTAAGTAAATTTGTCTGGCACAATCTATTCCTCATAAATCCATGCTGAGTACTACTAATATGGTCAGTTCTGGAGACATAGTCAAGAATATCATCCGTAACAAAGTTTCCAGCACCTTCCCTATTACTGATTTTAGGCTTACAGGTCTATATTTACCAGGTTGGGAACGACTACCATTTTTTACGATCAGTCAGGAAGAGCCCCTACACACTGATGATAATTGGCAAATCCAATCATTCCGTGATGTGATTTATTCATTATCGTTAGAGTGTATGGCCACCTTAAATCTAAAAAGAGATTGTTATTGGAGTATTCATGCTCCAGGGACAATAAACACTGAATATTAATATGAAGTTCCACATTTGCTTTCTACAGATAAGTGGTGTAGTAGGTTCGTATAGTTGAGGATGTGGGTATCACATTAATGGTAAGGTATAAATCGTTTTAAATCTTATTGTTTTTGTGCAATTCTTGATATATATATAGTAGAGTATGTGCAATAAATCATACATGGGCCATAATGAAATTTCGCTGCTGTCCTTGCATTGGGCAATTATTAAAAGGGGAATTCCATTAGTGCTAAAAGGGCCTCTGAGGGCCATATTTAAGAACGCGCGTTATCGCAATTTAGCGAACATTCAGCTGATTGTAATGTTAACGAACGTTCCACCATAGAATACCACAAAGCCCTGTAACAAACAGAATCCTCTTGATTTCGGTGGGTTAGGCTATTGTTATCCTTCTCACTCATAGATCAGCCCAGATTGCAATGGGAAGGGGGGGGGAATGATCTTTAAGGGGCATATTTATAAAGGGCCGAAAATAGCGCCCAAAAATTATCACCGCACATCGCGGCCGCGAAAATAGCGCTATCACCGTATTTATAATGGCGAGTGTATTCAGGCTGCACAGATAGGTATGCAGGGCACATCTATGTATGGGGCTGTGAATGGGAAATTCTATGGGGCTGTGTATTGGAATTTCTATGGGGTTGTGTATTGGACTATCTATGGGGCTGTGTATAAAGCTTTCTATGGGGCTGTGTATGGAACTTCATATGGAGCTCTGTATGGGACTTTCTATGGGGCTGTGTATTGGACTTTCTATGGGGCTGTGTATAAAGCTTTCTATGGGGATGTGTATGGGACTTTCTATGGGGCTGTGTATGGTACTTTCTATGGGGCTGTGTATTGGACTTTCTATGGGGCTGTGTATTGGATTTTCTATGGGGCTGTGAATGGGACTTTCTATGGGGCTGTGTATTAGGCTTTCTATGGGGCTGTGTATGGGACTTTTTATGGGGCTGTGTATGGGCTGTTTATGGGACTGTGTGTTGGAATTTCTATGTGTCTGTGCTATGGGACTGTGTATAAGGCTTTCTATGGGGCTGTGTATACGGCTTTCTATGGGGCTGTGTATTGGGCTTTCTATGGGGCTGTGTATTGGACTTTCTATGGGGCTGTGTATTGGGACTTTCTATGGGGCTGTGTATTGGACTTTCTATGGGACTGTGTATAAAGCTTTCAGGCGTGGCCAGGACATGCTGCTGGATGGAAGTGTGAGACCTGAGCTCCTCCAACAGCCAGCCTGAAATAAGCGTAAAAAACACACTAAATAAGCAAACTGCCTCTCCAGAGATAAGCCTGTATGACCAGACGACAGGATGACTAAAAGGAAGAACACCACAATAATGGGAGCCCTCCAGTGGGGGGGTTCTGAATGACATCTAAGGAATTTAAAAGATCAGAGAAAGAAAATAAGAAAATACTGTATATAAAAATGTTGACAATGTGGCATATACATTGATAATAAGATGTAAGCAGGTGCATAATGGACTTGTGATATGCTTGCATATAAACCAATCTTTGTTTCCTTTGTACAAATGGGACTCTGGATAATCAAACAAATCAGAAAAGGAAAAATAGATACTTGGATTAAACCATAGAAGACCAAGTCAGGTAAAAACAATAAATAAGTCTCTATCTGGTATAAAATGGTATAATATATGTAGATTACTGTACTACACATACACATATTGTTAATATTAATGCGTGAATGCCTATAATATCAAAATGGGACAGCTGAAATAGTGTTAACGTGCCCTCTCTACCACCTTCTCTGCCCTCTCTCCCCTCCCTACACCCCTCTCCTCCTTCGATTTTTTTTTCTCCTTTATTTTCCTCATTTATAGCACCTATATCTAGTTGTTTGGTTATAAATAATGGAGGTATATAAGTGACTATTGCAACCACTATAAGGATCTATAATCCAAATGTGGGGGATTAGCGAGGAGAGGGAATTTTTTTTTTCCTTTTCTCAAACTTCCAAACTGTGAAATAAAGAGAACATGATAGAAAGATATAGATAATATATCGAATACTGGATTAAGTTTTGGAACTTTTATGTTTATATACGCAATCTAAGGCCTGTGAAAGTAACAGGTACGAAGAACACTTTTCTTTATTAGGACAATTGAATGGTTAATATGTAACTGGTGAGGGGGGGAGAAGGAAGAGAGAGGGGGAAAAATAATTATGCATAGGGTTCTTCTCCTACTCCACCAGAAATATCTAGAACAATCAGAGTATAGTTTTTCAGGTACCTGGTCCAAAAATATAACCCCAATAGTTATTCATTATATGGCGGACCTTTATCCCCCATGTAATAAGAAGTTACACAGATGTTATAAAGTTATTGTTATAAGGTTTCATTTTTTATTATATATATTTCTAAGGAGAACATTCCATGCAGGAAAATTGGGAAACATAAAATATACAACAGACAATTGTCTCACCGGTACCAAACAACAGGGAAAGAAATCATCAAATGATTGGTATTGCTACACAACAAAGGAAAACACAATAGAGGATATGAGGGAAAGGAAATGGAAAAGGAATAGAAGGAAAGGGAAAACAAACTTGAAATAGGAAAGAATGACAATTAAAATAATATCCTAAAATATAAGAGTTCTAAACTCCCCATACAAAAGATTTGCCACGTGGAAAGAAGTAAATCAACTTGGCCCGGATATTCTCTGTATCCAAGAGACACATCTAAAGATAGAAAATGAAAAATTACTAAAACATAAATTATACCCCACAATATATAGAGCCTCTAGCAAAAACAAAAAAAAGGAGTAGCAATCGCTATTAATAACTATATCGTTTAAAGAAATTAATAAAACAATAGATAAAAATGGCAGATACATAATAATTGAATGCAAAATCAACAATAAACCTTAAGTTTATTTAGAAAACCTGAAAAATAACGAGAATAAACATAAAGAAAATCCCAACGAAGAGAATTATATGGAAGTTAGGCGAGCTAAACAATAGCTATCCAAACTAAATCACTATAACTACGATTTTCCGTAGATTAAAATCTGAGTTTTATACACAGGGTCCTAAAGCAACCAAATCTCTAGCAAAAACATTCAAAACTAAAATAAATAAAACTAAAATAGCATCCGTTATGGATAAATAGAATACAAAACTGAAAAATCCTCAACAGATCGCGAATGAATTTGCTCAATATTATGAAACATTATATAACTTAGAAAAACAACCCAACACTACAATTCCTAATGCTCAAGAAATAGAAACCTTTTTGGGAAAAATTAAATTACCCTCATTGACAAATTCACAACTCAAAATAATTAACAAACCCATACAAAAGTCAGAAATGAACCGGATTATATTTTCTCTCCCGAACAATAAATCAACAGATGGCTAAATAAATGAATATTACAAAATTTACTACCCCATATTAACGCCACACTTACAAAATTTTTTAATATAGCAATGCAAGAAGGCTTTCCCAAAGAAATGCTGGAAGCAATCATAGTACCCATACCTAAAGTAGACAAAGATACCAACTATATCAAAAATTCTAGACCTATTTCCCTTTTAAATACGGATATCAAGATCTATGCCAAAATAATTGCAAACAGACTTCAACCTTATATCTCACAACTCATTAACTCAGACCAAGTGGGTTTTATACCTGGAAGACAACCAGGGGATAATACAAGGAGGTTCATAGATATAATAAACTGAGCTTAAAAAAGGAAAATAACATCTATAATTTTGACACTTGATGCAGAAAAGGCATATGATAGAGTGAATTGGCTATATATGGAAAAAATATTAGACAAATTCAATATAAGAGGAAGTATCCAAAGAGCCATACGAAATCTATACAATCACCCACCCGCTAAAGTATATATCTCACAGATGCTTTCTAAACCCTTCGTTACCTCGAACGGAGTAAGGCAAGGATGTCCCTTGTCCCCTATGATCTTTGATCTTACAATGGAACCGTTGGCAGAGTATATTAGGAACAATTCCAAAATAAGTGGAATCAAAATCGGAGGGAAAGAACATAAAACTGCTCTATACGCGGATGATGTCATTCTAGCTGTATCTAATCCCATAATATCCCTTATACACCTTCAGCATACATTTGAGAAATTTGGAAGAATTTCCTATTATAAAATCAATGAAGATAAATCATATGTTCTAGGGTTAAATATATCGATAGCTCTTAAAACATTTCTTATAGCTAAATATAAATATAAATGGAATGAAAAAGCAATTACTTACCTTGGTATACAATTAACCCCGCAAGTGGAAGAACTCTTCAAGATAAATTTCATACCAATCCTAAAAGAGACAAAACAAGAATTACAAAAATGGATCCTAAAATATCTACTATGGTTAACAAAAGTATCACTGCTGAAAATGATGCTACTACCAAAATTATTGTACAAATTCCGACCACACTGCCCATACTTAACAAATCTAAACTTAAAGGGGGCATATCATTCCCAGAATTTCAAGACTACTATTATGCTGCAAACCTAGAACAAACGAAAACTTGGTAGTCACAAACTAAAAGTAAACAATGGGTAGATATAGAAAAAGCAAGCAATATAAATATATTACCCATAGCTAATATTGAAGCTGTAACATTTAATTTGTCATACCCCCAAAGTGATCTTATATCTATTAATGCATCGATATATGTATGGAAGCAAATTATGAAATTTCACAACATTAAAATTGATATATTGCCATATGTTTCAATGAATACAATGGAAATACACTTTGGGAATATTAAGGCAAAAGAAGGGGAAGACAGGTATAACACAGATTTCTGACTTTTTTGTACAGGGAATATTCATGAGCTTTGAACAACTCAAACAAAAGTATAAATTCCCAGAGAAATTCAGACTAAACTTTAATCAGATAAAGAATGTTATCCAAAAGTTAATGAAGTCTGATTCTAGCGAAACCGGTACTCCGGTCGTTGAATTAACAAAAAGGAAAGATCAAAAATAATATCAAAATTTCATAAAAAATTGAATGACAAAAACGAGTTTACAAAATTGGATTGCCTATCCAAATGGGATAGGGATCTGGAAGACAATATATCAGATGAACAGAGGTGTAATGCTTTCAAACTAATATTTCAACTTTCTAAATGTATCAGCCACTGGGAAACGAATAAAAAAATTGCCATGAGATTCTACAGAACGCCTACCCAGATAACTCAATGGTTCGAAACAGAATCTCCATTATACTGGAGGGGTTGAGCTCATCAAGGAACACTGCTCCATATCTGGTGGTCGTGCATTAAAATCAAAAGAATGTGGTATAAAATATTTAATTTTTAAAGCTAATTGTTGATGATAAATGTAAAGGCAGATCCCGGATTAGCAATACTTAACATAAATTTGAATCGATATACTGTATCCCAAAAAAACGTAATATATCATACATGTATTATAGCAAAACAACTGATCACAAAAAACTGGAGATCAAAAAAGATTCCTAATCTAGGACAAATCATGTCCACTTTCACACAAAATATCAATCATGAAAAAACCTTTTATTTATCACAAAATAATTTCAAAAGATTCTATTTGATGTGGGAACTATGGTATGTAGATGTATGCTCAATGTAAAATACATATTATTATTATTATTAAATTAAGGAAAGGTGCCAAGAGACACAGAGAAATTACTGTTTAGATATGTTTAACGACTGATAGATGATTGAAAATATATATCACCTGCATTAATGTAAAAGATATACAATTATACTTCTATTGTATTTTGATTAATAATTGTATTTAAAGCAACATTATAAGAACAGAATGTAATTCAAAACATTTTTACATTTTAATATTGTTACTGTATGAAAAATGAATAAAAGTTATGTTATAAAAAAAAAAAAAAAAGCTTTATATAAGGCTGTGTATGGGACTTTATATGAGGCTGTGTATGAGACTTTATATGAGGCTGTGTATGGGACTTTATATGAGGCTGTGTATGGGACTTTCTATGAGTCTGTGTATGTGACTGTGTATGGGACTTTCTATGGGGCTGTGTATGGGACTTTCTATAGGGCTGTGTATGGGAATTTCTATGGGGCTGTGTATTGGACTTTCTATGGGTCTGTGTATGGGACTTTCTATGGGGCTGTGTATAGCTTTCTATGGGGCTGTGTATTGGACTTTCCATGGGGTTGCGTCAAAGGCTTTCTATGGGGCTTTGTATTGGGCTTTCTATGGGGCTCTGTTTGGGACTTTCTATGGGGATGTGTATTGGACTTTCTATGGGGCTGTGTATTGGACTTTCTATGGGGCTGTGTATTGGGCTTTCTGTGGGGCTGTGTATTGGGCTTTCTATGGGGCTGTGTATTGGACTTTCCATGGGGTTGCGTCAAAGGCTTTCTATGGGGCTTTGTATTGGGCTTTCTGTGGGGCTCTGTTTGGGACTTTCTATGGGGCTGTGTATTGGACTTTCTATGGGGCTGTGTATTGGACTTTCTATGGGGCTGTGTATTGGACTTTCTATGGGTCTGTGTATGTCGACATTGCAACAGTAATGTTGGTAGCAAAATCAGTAGGCATGGTGATTTTGGGAACATCGGTTGATAAATCTATTTCAAAGCAACTGTGTAACAATCATGGCAAAAAATTTATCTAATGTGTGAACCTAGTTCAATTCAGGAAAATGTTTTAGCCAGAGATTTCCTTTAACTGCACTAGGACAAGCCCATCCATATGTAGGCTGAAGACAATTATAAAAAAAACTGTAAATATTTTCTTAAACTTTTAATTCATTGCTTGCGGCACAAAAAGGGAAAACTTGGCAAACTGCTGCAACTACCATCGAAACTTTATGCAAAACTAACCATTAATACATTGTCGCAAATCAATTTCTGAAGCTTCCAAGAGAAAAGTCATACTTAGTATATGTTGATACATAACCCTGTTAGTGTCTCTAGCTCAAAAACTATGGGAGGAGATGCAGTCCAAAAAACAAGAATTAAAGGGAAGAATAAGAAAAGAAAAAACTGTAATTGACTCTTTCAATCCAAATCAACTTGATTGTTCTCATACTTACGTAGTACACAGAGCAAATATTTTTTTGTTATCCAGTCTACGTCCTACACTGGATATATCTGGATACAGATAACAAAATATCACCTATGGGAGCAAAGTATTTCTGTTAACTATGCCTACATAAAATATAATGCTTTAGGGCTATGCTATATATATATATTTTTTTTTTTATTTACCTCTTGTGATGCCTTGTCCTGAATTCGAACTTCAGTCTCTTTTACATCAAACAGCACTTCCTGGGAAAAACATACTTTAAGGAGAAGTACAAGCTGACAGCTCAAAAATTGCTGATCTGAATAAAAAATGTATACTTTTCTTAACCAGGGATACACCTGTATCTGTATCACACATGTGAAATAAGTCTGATCCTAGTTTTCCTATTAAATAAAGAATAATCAGATACCATACTTAATTGAGTGTTAACCATTTGATTTCCACTTCCACCCTTGTTGTTGGATTTATTGACGCTTTAGTGGGCACCTCCCTAACAAATGCCCACTCTGACTAGCAATTTCTTCTTAAAATGGTTTAACCAATGGTAATTTAGTTGAATCAGAATCAGAACACCCACTAATTTGTCCACCCCCTCTTTTCCCTCTATCCCTGAGAGTTTGGTACAGCCCCAGTACTACCCATTACATCAATGAGATCTAGGGACATTCTTACAAAATTAGTTCTCAATGAAAAAGAAAAAATAATTCCAAATGGTTATTAGACTCACCTTTGGGGGGCAATTTAACTGTTGCACCTTTGTGATTCCTATGTCAAGGACCTCCTTACCCCCGAACTGTAAGGAAAGGCTACAGGTTTGCATTATGGTAAGACATTAAAGTCCACCCTTAAAACAAAATCTAGTCACTTGTCATTTATTTGCCTCTTACCACAACTGCTATTTTTAGCACTTTTATTACACGCATTTCTCCCCGGATAGTTACAGTATTGCCCCTGTACTCATGATTGATGGCATGGACGGGAGGAGCTTGCTTCCTCTGCCAGAATGAAGGCAATAAATTATCCTTAAATGTGTGGAATTGGGGGCAGGTAACTGAAAAGTAACCATTTTTTTGTTTTAGGCTTTCATCATACTATGCTGAATTTTGGTGCGATTTCATGTGGGGAAATTGCACCAAAACACGTGCAATAGAATTGAACTGCACCGTTCACATTGCAATGCGGCAATATAGTGCTTTGTTAAAAACAAAATAATGGCCACCACTGTGCATTAACACAGTGGAACATCACACTAAATCACAAACACGATGTTCCACTGCATTAAAGAAATGCCCAATATGAACGTAGCCTTATGGGTAGACATGTCCTTTAAGGAAAATAAAACACTCTAATTTTTCTTGGTGTATTTACCGTCCCAACGTCGGCCATTCCCAAGTACTGAAGATCATACATAAGCCTAGGGAATAAATAAAAAAGTCACTTTGGGTATTCATCAAAGAAACAAGACAATCATCCCAGAATACATCCCACCTGCCATCTTGTTGGAGCCTTTCCTCGTTGCTCTCTTGGTTTTTGGGGTGCTCCTGAAGCTGGAATGTTGGCACCTTTTCTTGGACACACTTTACATAAGGGATCAGCGGATGGAAGATCTTGCCATCTTTCCAGCGCCAACGGATCAACCCAAAAATGAGCGGTTCTCCCTTCAATCTGCTTAGAATTGTTCCAGCCTGAAGAAAGAAGATCAGTTTTGGTTTCATAGATTAACAAAAAGAAAACATAACTTTAAACCACGGGCACACAAAAATATATAGCAGGGGGTGGTTAGTCACCAGATGTAAAGGGACACTACACTCATGCAGTAACTGACTGCTCTCTTGCTCCTTCGTAATCAGTCGCCGAGACTCCCATTCTTAAAAATCTAGACTGAGGGCACGGCCACACTGCGACGCAGACAGAATGGCATGCGATTTCGTTGCATTTGCACGTGTTTTTTCCGTTGGGTATAGGAAAACGCATGCGATTGCGATTAAAAATGCGAAACGCAAGCTGCGTTTTCAATGATATGAAAAAACCCAAGCGCAATCGCATGCGCAAAGAAAAATGCGACAGTGGGGCCTATCCCTAATTGCCTCCCAAACCTCAATATCGTGACAACTGCTCAAAGGTGCTCCTTAATCTACTACCAGCCCTCATTCCATCGGCTGTCTTCTGCTCAGCTTCCGCGCCTTTTCCAAGCACGGAAGCTGCTGGACTGGCAGCGGCGCCTGTGATTGACTGCGACACGATGGAAGAGTCAGTTTTTGCATGAGTAACTGACATTTACTGCAATATAGTATGTAAAGCACATTCATGTTTATTTAATAACATCTCGTCTCAGCCAATCATTCGACATCTCGACACCAATGCCGGTCTGGCCTCTTTTGCAGCTTCTGTGCACAGAAAAGGCATGGAAGCCAAGCAGAAGACAGCCAAGGGAACGAGGGCTGGTAAGTAGATTTAAAGAGTTCAAAAGAGCTGGGCACACCAGACTTGAAAAAACAATATTGTTTATTGTGATGTTCCGGTACAATATTGTTTTTTCAAGTCTGGTGTGCCCAGCACTTTTGAACTCTTTGGATCTTTCACTGCTGGCAAGTGCTGGCAACATCCAGCATATACATACCTATATTGACTTTATTTAGATGTGCAGGATCCGGTCTCTTTTCTTACTACTGGTAAGTAGATTTAGGAACACATTTGAGCAGTAAGAATCTCGTGAGGTTGAGGTTTTGGGGGGCCATTAGGCTAGATTGAAAAGTTTGTTTAGGGTGTGGACATACCCTTTAAATGGAAGAGCCAGAGAGCGGTCAGTTATTGCATGAGTAACTGTCATTTACTGCAGTATAGTGTGTAAAGCACATTCATGTTTATTTAATAACAGCTTCTGTGCGTGGAAAAACATCAAAGCTAAGCAGAAGGCAGCCTAAGGAACGAGGGCCGGTAAATACATTTAGAATAACTTTTGGTAACTTTAAACATTGCGAAGTCCGGGTTTTGGGAGGCAATTACTCTTTTTTTTTTTTTTTTTTTTAAACACATTTTATTTATTAGTACAGGCTGCATATACATTATAACTTTCAGAGTACAATATTTTACAATATAGCAGTTCACCTGTATAGTTTATTTTAATTAGCATTAAAACAATTAAACAAACCTAAAAGAAAACATTGAAAGTAAAGAATACTTCTATTGGGAAGGAGGGATGGGAAGGGGTAGGTGGGTTCACGTCCATGAGTTAGTCTATAGTGTTAATATTATCATGTCAGTATCACTCTAAATACAATTTATTAGGGTCTTACGGTACTTAAACCGTAAGTTCTCTATTTGCCTGCAGTTGCAAGCTTGTTATATCTACGCCCACATACTCATACCATGGGGTCCATATCTTAATGAATCTGCTCAGTGTGCCTCTGTCTAGGTATATGAGTCTAATAAGTGGGAGATCTGCTTTGATCATAGCTTCCCATGTTCTACATTTGGGTGCTCGTTGGGACATCCAGGAGAGTATAATGTTGCGTCTGGCATAAAAGAGGGTGTGGCGTGTTGTCTCCATGTCCCCCGTCCCATCCACTCCTAATACTCATAGTTCAGGTTCCAATGGTACTGGCACTTGAAGGATTTGTGATAGAACCTATACAACTTTATTCCAAAAAGGTTGAGACTTTCGGGCAAGTCCAAATTAAGTGCCAGTAGTCAGCTGACAATTCATAACATTTTGGGCACTCCGAGGTGTTAGTTGGGGACATGTGTGAAAATCTACGTGGGGAAAGATATACTTGGTGTAGTATATAGTATCTGCATACTCTGAATCACATACTCATGGGGGTACTTGAGTATGTGATTCAGCAGTTTCCATCCAATCAGATTCAGATAATGTAGGTATATATCTTGTCCATTTTTGTAAAAGCGCAGCTTGGTGGTCAGTATTGTTTTTGTCTAATAGGCAGGTGTATATCCAAGAGATTACATGTCTCTCAATTCTACCTTTTAGAATTTCCAGTACGGGGTGTGAGGTAAGTTGAATATTGAGGGTCTGAAACTGGAGGTATCTGAATAGGAATGTGCTTGGTAGTAAGAATTGTTGTTGTAGATCAGGAAAGGATCTTAGCGTGTTGTTATGTATTATCTGATAAAAATATAGTATGCCTTTGTCCTGCCATACGTTTGAAGTGCTAAGTGCTGTTGTGCCATAGTGGAGTTTCTCCCAATATACCCCAGAAGTGTTTAGAGGTTTCCTGCCAAATGTTTCTCATTTGTTTGTGGAGGGCAGTTTCCCCCACCGGGTATTGTGTTCCTGGAGGCTTCTCAGGAACACAATGGGTAATGTTGGTAGGTAGGCTTGGAACATAGATTCCATATCATAGTTTGATGGGGGTGGGGTGTCTTGTGGGTCTGGGGCAGAGGGGACTATCCAATCAATAAAGTATTTGAGTTGGCCTGACAGGTAGTATAAATAAAAATCCGGGAGTGCCAGGCCAGACGACTGTTTGAGCATTTGCAGGGTTTTAATCTTTGTTCTCGCTCGGCCTGAACCCCACAACAAAGGAAAAGTATATACAAAGTGCGCTTTGTATTGATGCAAAAAAATTTTTGGGAATGCTAATGGCAGATCGCTGAAAGGCATATAGGAGCTTAGGTAGTTTATTTTGATTAAATTTATACGTCCAATTAAATTAATATGAAAATGTTTCGATATTTTAACTTGCACCCAGTCTAGAAGTGGATATATATTACAATTAAGAAATTCTTCTGGTGTTTTGGTAATGATTATGCCAAGGTATTTAAATTCTTCTACAATGGGGACTAAGTCTCTCACTCTTGGGGGTGGATTAGTCAGAGGGTCCAAGGGGATAAGGGATGAGTTGTTCCAATTAATATATAAGCCAGACATAGTGCCAAATTTAGATATAATCAGGGTTATTCAATAAAAGTTTTTATCGTTTAAAATGGTGCTAATTTTGCCCCAACCAATCAGATCTTATTTAACATTTGAAAGCCAACATCTGATTGGTTGGGACAAAATTAGCACCATTTTAAACAATAAGAACTTTTATTGAATAACCTTGTATGTTGTGTGATGATATAAGGGATTGTTGTGAGTCTGCTAGATAAAGAAGTAAATCATCTGCATAAATGCTCAAGAATCCCTGCTTCCAAGTGTAAGGCCGTTCATATTGGGACTAGACCTTAATTGTATTGCTAAAGGTTCCATAGCTAGGGCAAACAGATATGGGGAGAGCGGGCATCCTTGTCTAGTTCCTGTGAAGAGGCTAAAGGGTTTGGAGCATGTTACATGAATCATGATTGCAGCTATAGGGTGGGCGTATAAAAATGTAATCCATCCTATGTATTTAGGTCCAAAGCCGAATTTCGCCATGCACTGCCATAGGTAGGGGCATTCTACTGAATTGAATGCCTTTTGGGTATCTAAAGATAACATTAACCGGTTGCCAGCATTATCATGGTCCACTTGGCAGTGAATTAGCGTTTTTCTGATATTAATGGATACGGACTTGCCAGGCATGTAGCTGGTCTGGTCTGGGTGTATGATTGTTAAAATTATTTTTTTAAGTCTGTTTGCTAAAATTTTGGTGATGATTTTGTAATCCGTATTGAGTAGGGATATGGGCCTGTATGAGCCACAATCCAGTAAATCTTTTCCACGTTTGGACAGTAGTGTAATGTGTGCTTTGTATATGGAGGGGGTAAGGGATTGGTGTTCTGATATACTTTGTATAAGATATAATAGTTGCGGCATAAGCAGTTCGCTATATCTATACTAATAAAAGGCAAAGCCCTCACTCACTCACTCACTCATCACTAATTCTCCAACTTGCCGTGGAGGCAGACGGCTTAAATTTGGCAGGCTCATTCATTGCACCTTACTTACAAAAGTTAAGCAGGTTTCGTTTCGAAATTCCACCTGTAACAGTGAGTATCTGACATTGCACAGACTGGTTGGTCCGATTTTAACCAAATTTTGTATGCATATACTCCTTTACCAGTAAAAGGTTAACTAAATATTTTTTTTTAGGGTGGGGGTGAATAGAATTTTGAACTCCTGCACACTAACGGCTGGACCGATTTTTACCAAAATTTCAGGGTGTGTGCGGGGACTGGCTAAGGTGTAAGGGGAAGGGTTTGGAGGGTGGACAGAGAGGAATAGTGGGGGGTATTGGGGGCGGACGGGGAGGTAATAAATATACTAATAAAAGGCAAAGCCCTCACTCACTCACTCACTCATCACTAATTCTCCAACTTGCCGTGGAGGCAGACGGCTTAAATTTGGCAGGCTCATTCATTGCACCTACTTACAAAAGTTAAGCAGGTTTCGTTTCGAAATTCCACCTGTAACGGTGAGTATCTGACATTGCACAGATTTATGGTTACCTAGCTTACAAGCTATACAAATCTATATGGTTGGTCCGATTTCAACCAAATTTTGTATGCATATACTCCTTTACCAGTAAAAGGTTAACAAAATATTTTTTTTAGGGTGGGGGTGAATGGGGGGGGGGATAGAATTGAACTCCTGCACACTAACGGCTGGACCGATTTTTACCAACATTTCAGGGTGTGTGCGGGGACTGGCTGAGGTGTAAGGGGAAGGGTTTGGAGGGTGGACAGAGAGGAATAGTGGGGGGTATTGGAGGCGGACGGGGAGGGGTGGTGGGGGTTATTTTCACCAAAATTTCGTAGTTGAATAAAAAATATAATATTAAAGTTAATGAGTGTTGCATTATCGTAAAGCTTATTGAATTGTCTTTCTTTAATATATCAAGTGCCGAGTGATTACAGCAATCTTGATACATTATTGCTTTCTTACTAAAAAGGTTATTTGAATACATCTCTGCTGCGAAGAGCGGGTATTTTGCTAGTCTTTTATATATTTCGGCCGGTAGGCTGTCTGGTCCCGGGGACTTGTTGTTAGGTAGGTCTCCCATGGCTTCCATAATTTCTGTTATATTTATATCGGCTTCTAGTTGAGCTCTCTGGGATGTGGTAAGTGTGGGGAAGGTTATATTAGTCAGGTGGTCATCAAGTTGTGTCTGGGTTATCTCTAGCTGTGACAGTTTTAGTAGTATAGTGTGAATGTGTCTAATATTTCGGGGGTATTGGTGACTGTTTGTCCACCAGCTTCTCTTATTTCTAGTATACTATTAATATCTTTTAGACCATGTGCCAGCTGTGCCAGTAATTTGGCTGATTGGTTCCCACGATGAGTATTTTTGTTTGTTAAAGGGACAGTTCAGTGGAAATTATCAATATTTGTTAAATTGTTAATTTGTGTAATGACTTCTTAGTTATTCTACATATTCTCTCCCATTTTGAAAAATCAGTTGATTTCATGCCCTTTGCTGTTCCTGCTGTTGACATTAGTGAGCTGACATTTTAGGTTCTAACGGTCCTTCCCCTTCCCAGGATGCACCACTTCCTTGGAATGTTCCTAACAGTAATTTCTACTGATTGGCTGTTGGATGGGTCAAACATGCTCAGATCTCTACTGAGCAACTGAATCAACCCAGGCACTGGGTCAAGGGTAAGACCATAACGGTCTCCAGTAGGGTCCTGCAAACAGGAAGTCAGTATTTCGGTTGCATTTATTTATATATAGACACAATGCTGAATGGGCAGATTAAGGTCATTGGGATGAAAAAATACTGCTCTTTTTTCTTAGAGTAAATGTATTTGCACTGAACTTACCCTTTAAAGAACATTTTTCTGTGTATTTTTTCGGTGATTGCTGTATTGTATAATGTTTGTGTTGCATTCCAGTCTGCCCTGGTCGCCTCCGTCGGGTTTGCAGTATATCTATTCTCAGCTTCTATTAATCTAGCAGAGAAATCTTTTTCTATATTTAATATATTTAATGGAACTATTGAGGTGGCCTCTAAGATAGGCTTTAAATGCATCCCACTGGATTAGGGGAGATACTGGGGCATGGTCCAAGGAGAAATATATTTTGATCTGGATTAAAATAGGATCTGGGGAGGGGAAAAGATTAAGCCAAAGGGGGTGAAAACCTTTTTAAATTTAGTGTGCATCTAGCCATGTGCAGGCCTCGGCAGGTGTATCTAACAAGTGAGTTTTCCCGTCTTGTACAATTCGCAATCGTGCTGGGTATGCCATCGAGTACGTGAATCCTGCAGTGGCTAGGCGCTTTTTAATATGTAAGAAAGTTAGATATTAATATTCGTATCTTGTTGTTGTTGTGTGCCAATCTGTCCGTTGTACGGGCCTTGCGGATTATCCTGTCCCAGCCTTGTGCATTTAAAAAGCGGGCGATTAGAGGTCTCGGTTGGCCTTCTGGGATTGGAGCTCTACCTGGGATGCAATGGGCTCTTTCTATTATACTGTGGTATAAGGCCGTCTGATCCAAAGTGCGTAGTAATCCATTCCTCTAGAAATCTGACTGGGTGTAGGCCTTCAGACCTCTCCTCCAATCCGATGAAGCGCAGATTTTGCTGTCGAGACCTATTTTCGAGGTCGTCTAACTTATTTTTGGTTATTTGCAGTTCCTGTTGCAGTTGTGACACCGATACTGACATAGGCCTGACAGTGTCCTCCATTTCATAGATTTGCACTCCTGTATCCCCCACTCTGTGGTTGGTTTTATGCAGGTCGTTCCGGAGAAGCGATATATCCACTTTGACTTCTTCCATCATGGATTTGACCAGGTACTCTCCTGTATTACACTCAGGAGTTGCGTCCGTACCTCTTGTAGTGTGGGTTCTGCATGTGTGGATTCAGGCGCAGAGTTTGTTGGCTGTCCGGTAGGGCCTGGGCTTGTTGAGTCAGGTGGGGGGAGGTCATTTTTGTGGCTTGTTGCGTGGGAGAACTTTGCCACGTGAATAGTTCTAATTTTTTGCTGGCACCGGTCGATTTTGGTCCCTTAGGTAATCCTGTATGGATTTTGTGAAATTGTCCCGTTTTAGAGATGAGTATTAGCCTCAAGTTCTGCAATGGTGCGGGAGCAGCTCAGAGACACAACCTACTCCATGAGGTTCAAGCTCTGCCCCCCGGAGGCAATTACTCTACATACAAAAGTTTGTTTGGAGGGTAGATATACCCTTTAAGCAGCGTTAACAGCACTCTAATGTAAAGGTCAATTTACCTGCCCATTGTATGCATAGCGCAGGGACACTCCATTAATTTCATCTATGATGTCACCACTCAACACTACTTCATCCACTTCTGCTTGACTCCCTGGCAGCACCTCCACCACAAACACTCTTCCTTCTAGATACCTAAGGAAATACATCCAAAGCCAATTAATAGGACACCAGCCTACGCCATTTTATTACAGATCAGACCCTATACTAGATATTGCTCTGCTATTATTACCCAATATCAGAACATTCCTTTTCCTGCTTTACATGATTATTGCTATATTCCGAAGACTTACCTAGATGGGCCGCCATATGCAGCACAGGGACACTTTGGAAAAATGACATCACGTGCAGCAATAAAAAACAACTAGGTCCTTTACATTAGTAATTGCTATGTGCGGTCTGATAATTTGAGGTAGTAGTCATAAATACTAGCATAGGCCTTACTAATTTACAAGTGTTTAACTTCAGCAACGATTCCTATGGAAGGTGTTTTTATTATTTTTTTACCTTGTTAAGATAGACTGACGCCCACAGCTTGGGTAAACACTAACCAAACCACAAGGTAGCTGAGAAATATGTTGGCCTGGGAGAACCAGTTTTTAAAGGTGCCACACCTGTTCACCTGGTACAGGAAAACTGAATGTGCAGCCTCTGGCTGTTACAAATCAGGTGTTGTTACCCACAGCAGGGAACAGAATACTTTGCAGAACCCTTTGTCAAAAGCGACAGGTAAGCACCCTTAAAAACAAACAGGACTTGGGTGTTTTCTTATAAAGAGGAAAATCCTATAAACACCAATGTATTCTCACCATTACAAGCAACATGATTGTTATGGCATCAAACGTAGAAACGTCAGATTGTCATTAAAGATGACATCATACAGGGATGTTCACTAATGTTCACATTGTCCAGACAAACTAGTGATTACAGTACACTGATAGTTGGGTTTAATAAGAAATGGTGACATGACATTACCAGTAGTTGGCTAACAATCATTTTATAAGAACAGATTTTTATGGAGGTTAAAACACATTGACAAAGTTGACTTTGGGGGGGGGGGTCACCTCACCTGAGTACCATTCCAAGCTCTCTGCACGGTACAGTCTGATAAACGCCACATACCTAATAAGACACAAAAATATAAAACTTTGCATTCTCCATTCACAGAACATTACGTTACTGTCCACATATTTATTAATACATTTTAAAAAAAATGAGTTACCGGCAACACCCAACTCTCATCGAGGAAACTTGAGTTCTGAAATCCCAAACAAATAAAAGTTATTTATGAAAATGCTTATTCTTAACACAGGACTAAAGTTACTAGCCTTCTCTTTTGTACTGCATAACAATGGGTAGTACATCCTTACTATGGGCAGGAGATGCCATATTGGTTCCCTAAGTAGTGACATACGATGGGGGGAGTTTAGTTGCTATCACACTGTACTTTGGACACAATTCAGATGTACCAGTGGGATTGTGGATCTCATTTAATTGCAATTCCATCTAAACTATTAACCAGCATTTAAATTATAGTCACTCAATGGGTCCCAAACACATTGGTAAATTGGCTGCATCAGCTGTGTAACTTTTTGGAAATTGCAAAATGCATTTTCAAGTCCCACTAACCCTCAATAAACTGCCACAAACAGGTTAGTGTGACTTTCCGATGGCTTTATAGCTTATGCAATGCTCAGCAATCACCATTCACCAGGAGTGAAGGGCTGTAAGTAGAATTTAGCATCTAGTTTCACCCAGCAAACGCAATTAAAGGCATACTATACGGGCAGTTTTAGAAAGTAAGAAGGGATGTGTCCGAGGAAGCAAATTGTAAATCAAGGATGACAGAAATGTCAAAAAAATTTACACAAAGAGGGTGTCAGACAAAACTGGTTAAAGAAGCAGCAGAAAGAAGAAATCTAAGACAAAAGATATTAAAAACTTACTGTTTGTCTCAACATATAGTGCTAAGTCATATCAAATCAAAAGGATTATACAGAAATATTGGAACATCCTAAACAAGGATGAACAATATGGACACCTCTTCAAACCCTTACCACTGTTTTCATACAAGAGAAGCCAAAACATTGGAGACAAAATAGTACACTCAGCTATCATGTCTACAATAGATACACAAGGATACCTGGGAGTGAAAAAGAAAGGTACATTTCCCTGTTTAAATTGTCAAGTATGTACAGGTATCATTAAAGGGGACACTTTCTCACATAAAACAACAAAGTCCTATGCACTCTTTCCAATACCTGAGGAAGGGGGCACGTTCTCCCCCCGAAACGTGTGTTTTTTGATGTGTGGTCACCAATAAATTTGGACAATTATTTTTGGAGTGCGACCCTCTATTTTCTTTCATTTGAAACTTTCTCACATCCCACTAAAGTTATATAAATTCCATTACGTGACGAAAAGACTGGTAAGAGTGTCTCCGCATCGGAGCACAAACGCGATATCACGAAATGTAATCTAGACAAAAATGAAAATATCACGCCAGTGTCTAAACATTTTAAAAATAACAACCAATTGAGGTAGTAAGGATTGCTCCCAGAAGGGGAAATTACAAAAGACAGCTGATCCAAAGAGAAGTTTATTGGATACACTGCCTCAATACCTCAATACCATTCAACCAATGGGATCAAATTAAGAAATTAAAGGACAACTAAAGCCACAGAACAACACTGAACCAGAAGGCAGAACACCTTGATATAAAGCCAGTAATCTGTGTCTTACCTCATTTTGATACGGGCGCTGGGAAATTTACCTAAATAACATATGGTTTGTGCTTTACTTCTCAGCATTATCAGACAGTTTGGTCAACGACCATTATGTTCTGCACATGCTCAGTCCTTAGCTATGGCAGAAACTTGTTACAGTTGGTCACACCCATTAGTAATCTGTAGCCAATCCTTTTACAGGACAGATAAAGCAAGGAAGCATGTGACTGAGGTCAGGAGGTGTGGCCTGACACTGCACATACACACAGATACTTCATCCAGTTCTTAACAGGCAGGCTTACATTTACTTTAATACTATTTACTGAAATGGTATTTTATAGCTTATTGGCGTTTTAGGGGGGTTGTTTTCAGATTTTGGAGTATAAAAATTGGGTTTAGTTCTCCTTTAATTTTAGATGTTTCCTGTAAATTAACATGGAACTTAGAGATGTCTGTATTCCTTGTCCACAGAGGAATAAAAACAAAAGCCAACAATATAAAAAGGAACCAGACTAATGCAACATAAAGTAACCATCACTGAAGACAATGCAGGAAACAATGTGTGAGACCTTTGCCAATAAGTGTAATATACTGTAAGTGCAAATAATTGCAGTAAAAAAGTAGCTAACATAACACGTTGTAAGAAAGCATTTAATAGAAAAAAAACACTTTATTGTGTACAGATATACAATTTAGATTCAATGGGAGTTTTAAAATGTATAGCACATAATTGGTTTTAAAAACTTAATAGCACAATGTAATTTATAATATAATGTATCTATATAAAGTGTAAGTGATGTTTAAATTATAGCACTAAGCACTTTTCAAAAAGCACTTTTTAATTAACTAATTACAGCATCTAAATCACAAAAGCACTTTATATGAAAAAGCACTTTAGCACTAGAGCACTTTTTTAAACTATGTTAAAATTAATTGGATGCGCTAAGCCCCTCCCTATCCTGGGAAGTATAAGTATTTACACCAGTCATTGATGTGTTGTTTTATGCACCTGACGAATGGGAATTACCCCAAAACATTGTGCATGTATCTGGTCACAATAAAATTAACTTAAGGAAATTGTGAGTGCAGCACTCATTATCTGCAAATTATGGTATATGGCTATTTGTGGTTAGCAGCCTGGAGAGCACAGCACCAACATTAATAATACAAGAGGAGACAGTCAGGGTTATTCAATAAAAGTTCTTATTGTTAAAAATGGTGGTAATTTTGCCCCAATCAGATGTTAGCTTTCAAATGTTAAATAAGATCTGATTGGTTGGGGCAAAATTAGCACCATTTTTAACAATAAGAACTTTTATTGAATCTCCCTGAATGTATTTGGATTTGCATGCTGATAGCACTTTGGCAGCTCTTACCCAAAAACAAGCTACGTTCTCCAATGTTCTCCACCTTTCAATGCATTCTAGTTCTTTGTAAATAAATCAAAGTCACATGTAGAACGAAATCAGATTTTACAACAGACGCTACCTGCAGATCCAATGCAAATTTTCTCTCTGATGTCACTAGCAGCAGGGACAGGAAGGGCTCTGTGGTGAATAAAACAACAGTCCAGTGGACAGAATGATCAAAAAGGAATATGCCACAGGTAAAAGTAAGACGAAGGGACTTGTTGATAGGAACAGGAGTTCACAGTCTGGGAATGCAACTGAAAAGTTTAGAATGTGAGGAGTTTACAAATTCCATACCTAAATATTCCTCGTTTCCCATGACAGAAAGCAGCGGATCGTACCACTGTAGAACAAGAGGGGAGTTAATGTTGTAGTTCTACATAAGCCTAATCCTATATCTTATATAAATGTGAAATGTCAGGTTAGTAACTAAAGACAACTGTGGATCCACCACCTGGATGGGAGGAAAACCTGGAGATCCACAGGTAACTAGTAGCCACTAGTTAGCCACAGAGCTTAGATTCTTGATCCTACCACCAGGAAATGACCCAACTTACCTCCAGCAGTTTTTGGGTGTGTAATAAGTGCTGGACTGTGGCCGCCAAATATTTTCTGTTGAGAGACAAACGCAGAAAGTACCGACCTCGGCCTTGTGCTGTTAGCATTTTAGGACAGGCCCCTGTCTTCTCTATCATGACAGACAGATGAGAGAGCCTGTCAGGTTGAGGGAAAACACAATATATCACGTTGTAAGACAATTAGACATAAAAACATGCTCAATTGCAGCCTTATGACATTAGTTAGGTCAGAATCCAGGGTCTGCTGGCAGAGGATCACGTTTAAATTTTGGCAGTGTTTTTAAAAATACATTTGGAACAGAATTTTAAGGAAAGTGGCTATATTTATTTTGAACTTTCACTAAATCAGATAGAACATTGATAGAACAAAGATAATTTCTAATTTGTTTGTTTGGCCTTTGGGGGGGACCATTGTCTATGGGCGACGGTCTATGTATGAACAAAAGGTTGCACAAAACTGAAAAATGTGGCAATTGGGGTATCCCTTAGGCCAGGAATGTACTTAAATGAGGGGGTGAATTATAATAGATAATGTATTTGAACATGAGAAAAACTTTGCAATTCTTAATCCAGTGTGTCCCATCGAATTATATATATTTAGGGAGAAGTAATAATATCTTATCGTTAAAAATGGTGCTAATTTTGCCCCAAACCAATCAGATGTACCATTTGAAAGCTAAGATCTGATTAGTTGGAGCAAAATAGCACCATTTTTAACGATAAGAACTTTTATTACATCTCCTTGATAGTATTATACACAAACAGGGTTATTCAATAAAAGTTCTTATCGTTTAAAATGGTGCTAATTTTGCCCCAACCAATCAGATGTTAGCTTTTAAATGTTAAATAAGATCTGATTGGTTGGGGCAAAATTAGCACCATTTTAAATGATAAGAACTTTTATTGAATCTCCCTGTACGAGTGATGGAACATAACAGGGAAAACACTTGACTAGCGAAGGAAATGGAATCTTTGTGTAATTTTACTTCACAGTAATAATGTATAGTGACCAATCAGAAAATAGCTCTGGCCAGTTAACCACTAATAAAAGAAAAATTCTGATTGTTTACCACTTTAGAGTATAATGTCCACTTTTCGCTTGTGCAAATATTCCGGTCAATCAGTTTGAACTATCGCTGTTAACTTTTGCTGAGATGACAGATCTCAGTTTTACTTTCATCCAAACCAAACAAAAGTTCAATTCGACATTTCCGTAAATTTTGGACTATGCGGCCTTCAATGAGTCACAAGAACCAAATGATTGGCAGCAGGGCCGGCCTTTGATATGGGCGACCTGAACGACCGCACAGGTAGGTCAAAGTTGTGTATCAGTGCCATAGCCCCCCAGTTACAGTCCTGCAGATCAAATATATGTATCAGCACCACCCTACAAACAAAGCCCCAACACACGTAAGACTCAATTAAGATGTCTGCATGCTGTTCTGTCTGTGCATTTAGTGCACTCTGTGTTACATTATGATGTACACATGATATATACAAGCACGCACTGCAGATACCGAAAGACGGTAAGCCCAGTTGGAGGATTGAATTGAAGCTGGCCAAGGCAAGCAGCATTCAGCAGCCTATTGTGTGTGGCCAGGGGGGGGGTTGGAAGGGGTGCTAGGCGCCGGTAACAAATCTTGCACAGGGTGCTACTTATCCTAAGGCCGGCCCTGATTGGCAGAAAACTGTACCGTGTATACCAAGCAAAAGGTTTCCCAGCAATGCTATTCCTAAAGCAGATTTAATGTTTTCTGCCATTCCCTTGAGAAATCACAACTGCTCACCTGCCACATGTGTCCTGCTGTGGAAGCTCCTCTATCCAGTGCCAGTAATCTCTTCTCTTCAACCCCAAGACTCCACCTGAAAAGTCAGGTCAGTACACATTCAGATTGTTGTGCCATTTAATATCCTGTGTCACTTAAGAAGATTGCTAGAATTGTATAATTTGTTGTATTGGGGACAATAAGCTGGCATATAAAGATATACATTCCTAGCTAGCTACAAGCAATAGTAGGACAATACTGGCCAAAATACTGGAGGGGGCAAACTCCATTTAGAAGGAAAGGTGTATAACCTTAAAACATACTCTCAACTTGCCTGGGCAGTATTTTTTTATGTTTAATACATTAAATAGGTTTGAGCTATTTAATGTATTAAACATAAAAAAAAACTGCCTTGTTATGGGTAAAGGATTTGGATGTTGCGGCCACATACTCTTCAGTCCTTTGCGAAGTATCATCTCCAAGGTCTCACATAGACAGATTACATGGGGACAGTCATCTGTGATTGGCTCTGGGCCGGCAGCATGCAGATTCAGAACACACACTGAAACAGAAGGTAATAATATTACAGCAAGGCCTGAACTAAATACACTGAGTTATACAGTCCAAATAAGACACTTTTTTCTTAAGATTTTGTTTTCCTTTAAAAAAATAGAAAATACATCTAATATTTTGCAACACATATCTAGATTGTCACTGTGACCACTGGGTCCCACCATGTCCATTCTCAGGGTCACAGAGAAGGGTTGGCTTATGGTGGGTACACACCATACAATCCTTCCTCCTGACCGTCCGTTCGGCACTTCCAACCAGTCGGCCATGAGGGAAGGCCTGTCAGTGGCGGCAAAAGTAGCTGCATCTGACAGTTTGCCGTGACCGATCGTGTGGTGCATAGAGGACCACATGATCGTTTGTGATCTTCCGACGCGTCCGATCATCTGTTCAACCAATTCAGACAAACGGTCGGACATCGGTTGCATCCGGCTGCAAAACACATCCAATAATTCGGGCCGACCGACCGAAACAATGAAGTGTTGGTTGGTCAGGCCGAATTATTGCATGGTGTGTACATAGATTTACAGATTAAACTATAGGGTTATTAGCTGCTCACTGCTGTGTATAAACAGAAGACAGGGGTGCTAATTTACTGGGAGGCAGATTCAATATCGGTTAGCACAACTTTAACGCCTTCATATATCGCAAAATACACCTGCACAGCTGGCGCACGCTATTCCTTTCTGGCGAATATACTTTTGCCAAAAAGAAATACAACTTACCACTAAATATCTGGTTACAAATACATGTAATAAACTGGTATAAAAAGCAGTTGGGGTTGCAGGCAGATAACTGACAAGTCACCAGTTTTTTTGTTTTAAGGGTGGACATGCCCTTTAAATTCTACTCCGACTCTCATTTAAAGAATATTCATTATTAAATAAAAATCTTAAATAATAGGGAGCTTATGACGAAGCTGAATTTGGCTTCTTATTCGGAAATAAATAAGTGATTTTTCCAGTATAAAGTTGGCACCAACAGCTAAATTACTTAGGGCAAGGCTAATTTATCTGAATTATATGCCAGGGGTATGTACTTTCTTCCTGAGGTGTAATTTCAGTTGCCCAAAGTGGTTTATCTAGTTTCTTATTAATTTCAGATTAAGAAACCAAGATCAGCTTCGTACAATTTTGCCTGTACTGTTAATCTGCAGCAACCAATTGGATGTTATCAAATGTTATCCAGCTGTAGACCGGTAAAAAGGTATCATCTGATTGGTTGCTGCAAACAGCATGGGCAAATGTTTGCACCTTTTATTTAATTTTTGTAATTTCCTTGAGTAGTAACCGTAACATGCGTGTGATTGTAATGCAGCACGTTTCACGAGCATTGCCTTGCGTTTTCGGCAATAATCAGAAATACACTGGCAAGCAATTCTCATGCAAAACGTGACTGCAATAGGATGAGAATTGCACGAGTGTGGGCTAGTCCTAACTCTGCCCAAAACTGTATTTGTACTTATGCAAATGGATGTCATGCCATACAACTACAGAGCAAATGACACATTCTACTCAAACACTCCAGTTTGTTATTTACTCATTAACTAGATCTTTTCTCCCCCCCAGTATTCACCATACAGGTTATGCTGGTTACCTGCAAACCCTGTTCAGGCTGCCTATCAGACCTACATTTTACAAGGTATCCTGGAGTCATAATTCCAGTGTTTGGTTTGCCCTGGTACGAGGGCATGGCAAATAATCAACAATGCTGCCAGTCAGAGAGTATCTATAGTGGGGGTGTAAAACATGTAACCCTTTAGATGTTTTGAAAACTACAACTCCCAGCATTCACTGGTAGCATACTGCAGTTAGGGAATGCTGTGTGTTGTAGTTTTCAAAACATCTGTCGGGCCGCAAGTTTGACACCCCTGATCTATAGCCATATCTGTCCGCTGCATGCCAGACAGACCTTTAGTTGTATGTCCCATTACACATTATTATTTTTTAAACTGATGCCAGTCTGCCAAACTAGATTTTTAGGTAGCCAGTATCATAGAAATCAATAGAAACCCCTTTAATGGAGAACTAAAGCTAAAATATATCTGACCCCTTTTTAAATCTCTGCAGTGAGAAACCCAATTGTTGCTCACTAGGAAGGCTCCTGGAACCTGCATAAGATCAGATGATTTCTCCATAAAGCTGCTGATTTTAGAGATAACAGCCCCATCAGTCTTCTTTCCACCCCCCGTTTCTCACCTTTCAGGGTCCCCAGCAGAGGCTCCTTCCCTGACATTCTGTTCAAACAGCCCGGGATGTACTACCTACGGAGGGGATGTAAAACCTGACAAGGAAACCACCTGACCGGGACTGCACCTTGTTGTCAGGATCCTATGAGAGGAGCCGCCCCCTTCCCTAATCCCACGTGGGCTAACCCGCTCAGCTCTGACTATTGGAATGCGAACTCACAGCCGAGACTAGCGGACCGGTCCATTGCGATTTAGGTGGAGGGGGGAGATAATATTCAGCACCACGGGAATAACCAGAATCATGTGAATCCCCAATGACATGTGAAGGCAAGTAGGTGCCTGTGAATGGAAGTGACGGGATGTACATCATGTAATGACTGGTACTGTACACAGTAATCGGACTGCCCTGGTGACGTTGGCTGTGGGCGGGGCCGGTCATACCAGGAAGTGACCCCGCGGACCTGCAATGGTCGGTGTCTCAGAGACGCTGGAAAGAGCCCGGAAGGAGTTTGGAGAAAGGTTCGGAGGGAGCAGGCCGCAGATTAGCGTGTTCGCCCCCGGGAGAGTGAACCTGATCGGGGAACACACGGATTACAATGGGGGGTTTGTGCTGCCAATGGTGAGAGGAGGGGCAATCACGTGACTACAGTGACCTGGGGTTACCTCATTTGGGATATACAGTGATCTAACAGAGTCCTCCAATCAGGGACAGACAAAGATCTCCTGGTGGAACCCTACTAGACACATCTGACTATACTTAACCCTTTTATATTTTCACTTAGTAACTACATCTACATGGTGCAGAGCTGCAGGGGAGGGTAATGAAGTGAACCTGATCTCAGCACAGCCCTGTGCAATGCATTTCTCAATACTGTACCCTTATAATGGTGACTATTGGAGGGTGTTACATCTGTACCTTGGTTGATGTTGGACCTTGGCCCTCCAGATGTTTTGGAATCTACAACTCCCAGCATGATTTGGTTCCAGAATGCATGCTGGGAGTTGCAGTTTCTATTTTACTCTAAATTCCCACCACCATTAGCAAAGGGAGTAGCTCATTGGATGGTTACTTTCTATGGTTGAATCTAAGGGCTAGACCACACTGAAGTGCTTTTTAGTGCAATCCGATTGTGCTTTTAAAAGCGCACACTAGTGTGGCCCAGTTGATGTGGCCACACTAGTTCACTAGGGAGCGATTCGTAAATTGCAGCACATGCATTCTGCTTTTTTTGTGCGTAATCGTATGCACTTTGATTGCGAATCACTGATTGATCGCGAGCGCACGTCAGTACAGTGTGGCCTCAGCCTTACTGAGCATTAGAAAGGGATTTGTTTTGCTTCTGTACAATAAATCTTTAATATTGATAATATTTTTAATAATGATAATCATGTTCTTTGTTAATGTTGTTGCTGTAATGCTCCTATGTGTGGTTGTAAGTATTATGTTTTATATTAGAATATGTAATATACACAGCAAATGTAAACATAGAATTGCAGGATAGGGATAATGCAATTTGTGTTAACTGACATAATATAAAAAAACAAACATTTCAGTTGTTGTCAAACTTAACTACCAAGAACACACAGTTTCTCTCAAGCTGTAGTTCGGTTCAGGGGCGTTTCTAGGGTTTTTGTTGCCCTTTTGCACGCCGCTGCCACGTTAAAGTGGCCGTGGCTAAAGTTTTACGATTTTGAACTTCCTATCACATAAGTATTTAACAGTTCCTCAGACAGTCAATTAGCAAAAATGTAAATTATGAGAAACAGATATTACACCCCTTTCTCAAACAGCTTGTGTTGCCTCTACCATATACGATTTTGGCCAAAAGATTTGTAAGCCAGCCACCACATTAAGGTAGACTCTTTCAGGGCCCTAACTAGT
This sequence comes from Hymenochirus boettgeri, assembly GCA_019447015.1. Lineage (NCBI taxonomy): Eukaryota > Metazoa > Chordata > Amphibia > Anura > Pipidae > Hymenochirus > Hymenochirus boettgeri. The sequence continues at coordinate 105,078,630 of CM033473.1, read as the reverse complement.
CTAACGTAGCCTCACAAACTAACCTAACCATATAAAAGGATTTTAAAAACATACAGGGTTATTCAATAAAAGTTCTTATTGTTTAAAATGGTGCTAATTTTGCCCCAACCAATCAGATCTTATTTAACATTTGAAAGCTAACATCTGATTGGTTGGGGCAAAATTAGCACCATTTTAAACAATAAGAACTTTTATTGAATAACCCTGATAATATCCATTACTAGAGTATATTAATTGGTCAAGATAAAAAAAAAAAAAAAATTCCACTGCTGCATTCTGTCGCCTTTCTTGTTCAGTGCAGGGGTGCCACCTGAGACAAGTGTCTCACTCTGCCTAATGTTAGATGTGGCCCTGGTTCAGTTTTACTTGTAGAACTCTTAATAGCTTGTAGGGTATAATGTCCCTCTGCAGGTATAATGGTACATTAAGCCTGGGATTCCCATTTTTTGTTTCTCTATTGGTTGTTTGACATTCCTGTTTTAAGGTCCGATGTTGCACTGATAGACGCTATGACATCATATGCAGGCCCTGCCTCTGACCACTGTCATAGTTGGCAGTCGGAGAGATGATGACAAGATACTCATCATTACCACAGCACATGGAGCAGATGAACCACACACAGTAGAATTTAAAGCTCCAAGGGAAGAGAAGCCTCTGGTTCCAGGTGTTCCGAAATGGGCGAACTACGTGAAAGGAGTGATACAGCTGTATCGTGGTAAGTGGAGAGCTGAAAACCTGAATTCGGAAAATACTACTTATACAGCGGGAAAGTCTCTGTTCATATCTTTGTTTTAACCTTCTAGCTGGTCCTGTCCCAGGATTCAATGCTGTAATTGCCTCCAGTGTACCGTTGGGCGGGGGCCTGTCTAGCTCTGCGTCCTTGGAAGTTGCTACATACACCTTCCTACAACAGCTGTGTGCTGGTAAGTGTGGATCATCCAACACACACCCTATGAGAAGGTCCTTAGAAGGCCCCATTCTCTTTGCAATGTAAATATATACTAAGAAATACGATAGATCCAAACAGTCCTAACAATCCAGTAAGCTCTTACACACGTCTTTTAGTTGGTGAGTCAAATGATTAGGCATTGGCCATCTAATAAGAGTTTTTTCCATCTTTGAAGCCAATTCTATTTATTCTTGAGTATGATGTGCGTCTTGTGTCAGTACAGTAGGTTAGAAATATGCTGGTATTTTAATGACCTGTTGATTTAGAACGCAATATTGCTGGATCAATGAATAGGCTCTCATCCTAAGGAAATGCATTAGTTGTAGGTCTGAATGCCAGATCAGTAAAATGACTTCCTGTTTGCAGGACACTGTATAGTGTGCCTTATGATCTTGTCCATGACTTGACCCACTGGGTAATTCATGGCTCAATAGTAATGTGAGCAATGTTTAAATCGTGCAACAGTCAAAGTTGCAAAAAATAATATTAGGAACACTCCTAATAGGAAATGAGCATTCTGGGAAAAAGGAGGTCAGTCTCAGGATTTAAAAAGACAGCTTACTACATATATATAATCATTTTTTTTTTTTTTTTTTTTTTTTTAAATGAAGACGTTTACAGAGGTATGTGTCATACAAATAATTAATTTAAATGTAATATTAAAATCATTTCACAAAACTTCTCCTTCAGATGGGCACTTTTGTGATAGTTGTAACTCTCCCCTTCCTGTAATGGGGCTGATGTAATAAAAGGAGCAAATGTTTACCTGTATAACTAAGGTTCGTACACACGGCAGCTCGTTTGGAGATCCCCCTGACCAAACGGCCATTTCTTCCGATATCGTCCAAAACGGACGTTTGTACACATCCGATCACACGTGTGTATGAACCTTTTAATGTGCAGCAACCAATCAGATGTTATCTAACTGAAGTAATTCAGGAAAAAGCTAACATCTTATTGGTTGCTGCAAATTAATTGCATGAACGAACTTTTGCACCTTTTATCAGCCCCAATAACATGTTTTGTGTTAAACTCAGTGTTCCACTCTCTCTTCTTGCTGCTGGAATTCTGATTGATAAAATGTAGAAGCAGATTATGTTTAGGTGGACAGAGGTGCATTCAGATTAAAGTGAGAAGAGATGGCGTTATTACCTCAAAGCGACTAGCCTGTTATTGGACAAGGTGTGACGTTACGTCTAACGCTCCTTTGTAAAATTAAATTAGAGTTGAACGGTAATAATAAGTGTAAATAAAGCATCCTAAACCCTGAGTCTGTGTCCATGCCGGGCCCTCAGATGATGGTGACGCTGTGCAGAAGGCGCTTACATGCCAGAAATCTGAACACACGTTTGCTGGGGTTCCCTGCGGGATCATGGACCAGTTCATCTCTGTGATGGGAAGGGAAGGTCACGCTCTGCTCATTGATTGCAGGTCAGTGTGTCACTGGGGGTGATATTCAGTCTCGCTGTTTATTTCCACCTTCATAAATCAACTCTTTGTTCTGTTCTGTTGTCCTTTAATAGTTTGACTCTTCACTTCAGCATTTTATCACCATCAATGAAAATTTGTTTGCTGTTCGGACAACTGCCTGGGCCAGTCATTTTGTGATCAGTTATGTTTTTTACGGTGATCACATATTAAAAGGCAACTGTGGTCTCTGAAGAAGTTTGGGTTAAGTGAAAGCCCTTCTATTAAAATGAACCCTGGATCACAAGTAAAACCCTTCGGTGACAGTGTGGCCAGTGCCTGAGTCTTTGTTTAACCCAAACTTAGTTTGAAAACCTCAGTTGATCCTTAGTGTTCCAGGGTGAAGAACCAATATTTACTTTGATTCCACATCAAACCAATCATATACTGGAGCAGTGAATGTCAGCTTTTCATATCTTACTTCTAGTCCTGCCTTTTCAATCGTTATCTTTAATACACTGCAGCCTTTGCCTCTTCTAGGCCTTATTTTATCCACAATACAATGTGGCACTAACATGTTTTCTCCCTGTGATGGTTGATATGTTTTAAACCCAAGGTCTCTGGAAGTCACCCCTCTCCCACTGGCAGACCCAGGAATGGCCATTCTCATCACCAACTCCAACGTGTGTCATGAGCTGACTGGTAGTGAGTACCCTGAGCGCAGAAGACAGTGTGAGGAAGCAGCAAAGGTTCTTGGGAAAGATACTCTGAGAGATGTGAGCTTTGAAGACCTGGAAGGTAATGAACCATTACAAAAAAAGAGAATGAAATCTTAAATCTAATTGACCATGTGTGAATACTACTACTGAACTACTACTGAACAACCTGCCCATGACACCTCTGTGAGCATGACTCATTAGTTGGAAAACCCGTTTTTACTCACGAAGTCGGGCTGACTAAATCAGGAAATGCCAGTTAGGATAGAATCCATTCAGGCTCATTTACATTTTTACATTAGGAGGGTGCAGTGTAGTAAAACAGTAACATTTAATAGAAGAACCACTCACCAGTGCAACAGAGATGCATATAAAGTCACACTTTAATATAAATTGTCTCTATTTTATTTTGGCCAGAAGAGGGAGCCAGAGTTCCATTATTGTTCTCCCACAGACTATACTGTCTTTTATGTTCCTGCATCCAATTCTTGTGTCCTGATTGTTCCTTGTCTTGCAGCCATGAAGGAGAGACTTTCAGACACCTGTTATAAACGGGCTCGTCATGTGATTACAGAAATTGCAAGAACAACATATGCAGCTGAGGCCTTGCAGAGGGGAGATTATAAAGAGTTTGGGAGACTAATGGTGAAGAGTCACAACTCTCTGAGGTACATTAAGTTGCCTGATATTACCCCGTGTGGCTGCTGGGTTTTACTTGTTAATTCATAGTTAATGTGTCAACTCAATTTGTACTTAAGCAGATCCCCCAAACAGCAATAATTTCCAATCACTTAACCACTTATCCAATGTTGCTGCTCCTATTCCTGCGACCTTGGCATTCTGGGTCCAACAGTCTGTCATGGAGATTCCATCTAATGACTGCGGTTCCCTGAGCTACCTCTTGCATGTGCAAGCTTGTATATCTTGTGGAGTAGTAACCTTGGGCTAAAGGTAAAAGGGTTGAAATTATTAAGGGGGGTGTGTGCTAAAGTACAAATTTTATTTGAGGGATGGACATGCCTTTTAATCACCGTTTATCTTACACTAGGGATGATTATGAAGTCAGTTGCCCAGAGCTTGATGAGTTGGTGGCAATAGCGATAGAAGTTCCTGGTGTTTATGGAAGCCGGATGACAGGTGGAGGCTTTGGTGGTTGCACCGTGACTTTGCTGGAGACTTCTGCAGCTGAGAGGGCCAAGCAACACATTCAGGTAAAAACATTTTTTTATCATTTCCGTCATCCCGACAGAGTATGGTTTCCCTAAGGAGATGCAGAGATTACATCACACATCTCCATATGTAAGTGCCACCCCCTCCTCCGGCATTGGGCTGGAAGTAGGAACGGCTGGATTGTACATGTGCAAGCTACTGGGGGAGAAAGGGCGTTAATGGATGCTCAATTCGGAAACAGCAGATAGATACCAAGGTTAATACCAGTGTGCTGGATTGCTGCCTTATCTTCCTCATTAGTAGCATTTTTTTAAAAATTAGTTTTCACTTTGACAGCTGGTTGTTTGTTCCAATACGTGCCATACCCATGGGTTGTTTATTATAATAGAAGTCTATTACTGTAATCTTTGAGTGAGATTTATTAAAAGGAAAATAAAGTATAAAGTGCGTATAAAGTTTTTTAAAAATTGGTTTAAATTACCTTGGACAGGGAGGTAGGATTGGTACTTCTTACCTCCCGTTATGATTTCTATGAAGAGCAGCAACACAAAGAAAACTGCTTCTGCCAGGCTTCCCTAGTGTTCAGCACCTTTTATACACAGACCCCCAACTAACACTGCTGCCTCCCGCTTAAACCATTCTCTCTTGCTGCTCCCTACCTTTGGAACTATCTCCCTCTCACGCTTCGCCTGGTGACGTCCATTAATACTTTCAAATCTAGACTGTTATCCTACCTTTCTGAGCATCAGCACAACAAATGATTGTTAGTCATCTCAAACAGTTTGTGCCCATCCCCCACTTGTATCTGTATGTTGTCCCCCCCCACTCAGATTGTAAGCTCTTCAGGGCATCGTTTGATAAAGGAGTGATAATGTTATTTTACAATATCTCTTCTTTTATAAATAATCGACTGTTTTCTTTTGCAATATGTTAAATGTCATATTACATTAACCAGAGAAGATAATAGAAAACAAAGATCCGGGACAGTTATAACAAAATGCACTTTATTACGTTAACATGAAAATGGTTAAACCAGTTTTTCTTTTCCCGGGTTACATTCTATGAACAAAACAGAAAGTGCCCAATACATAGATATACATATCTGAATAAGGGGATTTATGTCTCTGTCCCTTGCTTAGCATTGTAGTAATTTTATCCATTTGCAGTCGAGATACAGGGGATCCCCTACATTCTACCTCACTAAAGCTTCTGCTGGCGCTGGAGTGATCACAGTTCAATGAGAAGATGGAACGCAATCTCCCCAACCATTGGAAATGTACAAATAAACCCTGTATTTCATCCGTGTACAGTTCTTTATTTCGGTCTCTGAATGGGATGTAAGTAAGTTACTTTATTATCTTAAAGAAACAAAAATATGTAGATATCTAGTAATTACAGAAAGTATCTGGTTTCAGAATCTACTGTACATGAGCCTTGTGTTAGGAGGGGCCAAGTTTGAATTGGTGTGTTAAGGTACAGAATAATGGCCCCTAGTACAAACGGCCATCTTCCCCTGATATACAGTGAACTGTCTTTATAGCTCTTTTTAGATAACCGAAGCCAGAAATATAATACATAAAATAAGCTTTTAGCACATTGTAGAAATCTATTTGCAGTTTGTAATTTATTTTCTATTTACACTTTAATCCTATGGCATGTATTTCAATGTCAGCGGGCCTACTCTACCACAAATGACCATAGTTTGTCAGCATCAAGGATGGACATTTTCAGCCCATAAACCTTGCCAATATTAGGCCAACCCTGTTGGATTTGATGGAATTTGTCATATATAGGCAAGGTATATGGCCACCTTCAGTCAAGAAGATTGTGGGTAATGTTCATTTCCCAGGACTGGTTTGTGCATTGATTTAATAGGACTGAACAACAGATGTGGAATTTGGAATTTGGGGTAGGTTATAGATAGTCAGACTTCTCACGACCATAAGCACATCTGGATTAAGGCAATGGAAGGAATTGCTGCTCACTTTAGTGTATTATAATGGAAGCGCAGAGCATACCTTGTTTTAAATTTGTCACTGCCAGCACTGAAGTTATAAAATGATGGCAGCCCAATTCTGGGACACATTTTACACCACAGCAGTATATACTGTATATGGTTAAATCTATCCTAATTAGAATATGGTCCCCTCTTCTTCTGACCAAAAAATCCCCCTCCATAAACTAACAAAGCCAAACTTGCCACTGTACAGAGCTTTGGTTCTCTATACTTCCTCTCCCTGGTGAACTTCATTCAGGTGGGTGAACATAAATCAGGCACAAAAGCAACTTTTTTTTAGGTAAATCTGTTTGATGGAGCAAGTGTTCCATCTAGTGGCAAAACCTTGAAATAGCATCTAAATTGAATAGACAAAGATGGCAGCCGGTGAAATGAAATTGCAGACAACCAAAGCACTGTACCGGAGATACATTTAAGAGACTGATAGGTTTGTGTTTTGAATATGCACTTTCCTTTAAAACACATTTTATTTTCCCATTTCACCAAACTCTAGTATACAAAATGGTAAGTTATTATATACAATAGCAGTACAAAAAGTAGTAGTTTTAAATATGATTTGGCATAAAGCATAAAGAATGTGCTGTCTACCTTCCCTAAAAAATATTACCTTGGTAATTAGGGAGGCAAAAAAAAAACATTTGGATGCAATGCTGTTATTACAGCTACAGTAGGTTATCTATTTGTAATAGAACTCCCATCATTCTCCAGGGTTTGCTAGGGAAGGATGATAGAAGCTGTAATTCTAGGGCCTCCCTCTAGGAGGCATGAGGATTCTGGGAGCTGTAGTTAAAAAAAGAAAACAAGCAAACCCCCCCAACAATATGGAAGGTTGCAGGTCAGACATCTCTGGTTTAAAGAGATTTTAAGGCCCGTCCCCTGTATTGAAGATAAGCAGATATCCCAGACACAGGTATGGAAGCACAGTACCAGCTCCTGCAGTAGTAAGAGTCAAAGGGGCTTTGGAATACAGATGTAAGATTGTCCAATGTCCAGGGTCATTCCCCTTTCATGCCTCATAGAACTGGCGGTCCACTTGCCTACTGACAGAACCACCAGACACCATTGTCCGTGTGACAAACTCTTTGGTGACCTGTTGTGTGAGTGTTTCAGATCCATCAATACGCCGGGTAGTGACAGTCATTCCATCTGTGGAAAGTAAAAGGGATAAATGTCATAACACAGAGCAGAACTGCACCTTTCAGGATTTCCTCTCATGCCTCAATGGAATTACTCAAATTAATACACTTACAGGGGGAATAAGGCTGTTCTGACCTTCCACAGACCCTCCAATATCCCCATTATCATTGCCACCTGCCTGCCATGGTATATGTACATGATATTTGTACCTGGGCTCTTACCTGTAAAGAAAGGTTCAGGCAAGGTCGAGTGCGTGATGCTGCTCTGTGTATATTCTGGGAGGTTGTACACCTCCCTCCTGGTGATCTGCTGGGTACCAAACTGAGAAAAGTTCCCTACAGGAAATACAGAAAGAAGTAAGAGGAGAGAGATGGAGAACCTGAACAGAGTTACTTCCTGTAAAGGAAAGTGAATTTGATTGGATTAGAGACAAGGCACCATTATATATATAGACAGAGTGTTGGCTTCCACTGGACAAGCAATGTACAGGCACCGTTTCTAGCACTATAAAGAAAACCGCTCTGAGGTTTATTTACAGGTAACTGGAATCTGCCGTAAAGCAAGTCGACCGATGATGGACGGAAAGTGACGTGATTTCTAGAAAACAAGCTTTTCCTTATCAATAACGTTTATATCAAGCGCCTCCTTTGTAGAACATGTAAGAATGTACACGTCTTGTTCTTACCTCCATCCTGAGATTCAATTGTAATGATCCCCTCTCTCTCTGGACCAAATCCCTGTGTGGTTTTTGCCTGTACTTTAAACTTATAGGGTAAATTTTCACTTAGGAATGGAACAGTCAATGTGGTTTCTGGGTTATCACCTTCCACATAGATATTTCGTGGTTCCCCTGAAACACAGATAATACAGATCGGTCATGAGCCTAAAGAACATATCTATGTGTTTATAGTTAATATTGGTGTTTGATTGACATTCTAAACTCTACAAGTCTTGCCCCTGGCCCCACTTGATTCACTTAAGCCTCACCAACACTGGCGAAGCAGCGGGCAGATCTGGGAAATGCCCCCTGCCAGACAAAGTGGTATATGAATAACAGACAGATTGCACGCGCTGTAGATTACCAATGCTGTATCACACTTACCCCCTCCATGCAACATTTCGCAGGTTACCATGTACCCTAGGATTGTGCCGTTGGGTTTCCTGGGTCTCACCCAACTTAACTGCAAGGAATCGGGGGTCAGAGCAGTGAATACTAGTGGCCCTGGCGCACTGGGGGTGCTCAAGGTAAAAGGTGACCCTGCCAAGAGAAAATATTATTTTATAACCAGCCATAGCACAGAACATTCCATATAAGTGCTGCCTTGTGGTTGGTATTCGGTCATTTGTCAGTTACCTGTCCCCAGTTCCAACCAATATATTAAGCACATTATTAGTTGTATTACTGACCAGATATTTAAGGCTCCATTCTAGAAGAGGAAGCCAGCTTCTTCCTCCATGCAATTAATCAAGGCAGTGACTGCTGACCAATGTCGTAGGGCACGGCCACACTGCAGCGCAAACGCAATCGCACATGGAATTGCATGCGATTTTGTTGCGTTTGCGCATGCGGTTTCTTCATTAGGTATAGGAAAGCGAATGCGATTAAAAATGCGGAACGCAAATGGCAACGCACCCGAAAACGGGCGTTTTCGGTGCATTGCCACGTTTTCAATGATGTGAAAAAAACGCAAACGCAGAAAAATCGCAGCAGTGTGGCCTAGCCCAGACTGCTCATTCCCTTGTTACCTACAAGTTCCTAAAATCTCAATGAGAAAGCGACAGCCTCTGCCATAAAGGAAGAGAATGTGGTAAATACTTATCATTACATATCTGGGTAGAAATCCATGTAATAAGGCAGTTTTAGCTAGGGGAAAATAAATGACAAGTGGCCATTTTTTTAAGGGTGGGTATGCCCTTTAATATTACCCTGAACTTTATATATGACTGTAGATTTTATTAGAAGAAGATTTAGCATTAGTTTTTTTAGCATCACCAGGACCCCTATAAGATATTAAACAATATACAGAGCTCTGATCAACCTGACTTACTGTTCACTCCACTGAATAAGCAGGGAACCTACACATATAACAGGCTATAGGAAGGTCTCATACAGTATTGATCTTTATGGGGCTTTTTTAGTTGGCTAAAGCAATTCAGAGGAATTTGATATTTTTGTTCTGGAATCCAAAGCCATAAACTGCATCTTTAAAGAAGCAATAAAACAGATTATTATTAATATTGTATGTATGTATAGTTTATAAAGCTCCACTTGGGGGCGCAGTGCTGCACAGTAACAAAACAAAGTGCTAGAGCTTTGCCACAAGAGGTAAGGAGGTCCCTTACCCATAGAGTTTACAATCTAAAGGTGGGTAACACACAGATACAAAGGAATGAGTATAAGTGCAGGAGTGAGACGTATGCAGTGCAAATAAAAAATCAAATACTGTGCTGGTTACCAGATAGGTAGGATGTAAGGGTAGATTTATCATATATAGATACCATATACTGTGCTGGTTACCAGATAGGTAGGATGTTCCTATGTGTAATAATGCTATTTACCCCCACCTAGTTAGTTGCTCCTTAAAACTCAATGCAATCTCCGTAAAAATATAAATTTATTTATACAATATAAGGGATATATATATATGATACATTTTATTAATTATTATTTTTTTACATTTTTATTTTATTTTAGTGACCCTCTGTTACCAACATCTCCACTATGTATCAAAGCATCAAAAAATACTATCAGTCAAAAGGGAAAAGGTTAGTATAAAATTTTATATTTATTTTTTTGCATCACAAAATCACAGTGGTATTGATGGGGACAATTTGTGATTCTTTAAAGAACTGGGCTTTGTCTAGTCTGGAAAGAACCTGTGTCAGAGGAGAGTTACCACCTGGACAATGGCAACAACATTAGCAGAAGAACATTAATATAATTACTATTTAAAAGTCCTGAAACTTTTAAAGGCATCTAGAGTATGTTTCAAGGACTGGCCTTATAAGTTGTAATCAGCATGGATTTTTCAGGAACAGATCTTGTCAAACAAACTAGCTTGCCTTTTATTATTATTATTATTATTGTTGTTATTGATTTAAATAGCACCAACACTGGCACTTAACAATTACATAGTCATACATTACATACAGGGTAATACATATTATATATAGTCATACATATTACATTCACAGGTAATACATAGTACACAGAGTGATGAGTTACAGTACTTACAGCAATACCATGATACTATAGAAAAGAGGACCTTACCCAAAGAGCTTACAGTCTAGAGGAAATGGGGTGAGACATAAGGTGAGGAGAGGGGTAATGTCTAGGTCAGGTTATATGCTTGCCTGAAGAGTGGTGGGTTTAAGGTTATGTTTGAAGGTATTAAGGGAAGGTGAATGACGGACAGACGGAGGAAGGGAGTTCCATAGCAGAGGGGCATCACAAGCTTAACTTAGCTTATTGGACTAGGATGGCACATTTGTACATGGATAGAAAATTGGTTGATGGATCGGACGCAGATGGTGCTTTGTCAATATGGACTAAAAAGTGGGGTGCCACAGGATTCTGTGTTGGGGCCACTTCTATTTAATATAAAAAAAATTTACCTCTTTACAAAGAACTGTTTAGGCTTCAGTTGGAATATGCGGTGCAGTTTTGGAATCTTGTGTAAGAAAAGAATAGGGTTCAGAAAAGGGCAAGTAAATTAATAAGAGGACTGGGGGAGCTTAAATATGAAGACAAACTGGATAAGTTACAACTATGGTCACTAGAGAAAGGGGCTTGCTTATGGATATGATCACTGTGTATAAATCTGGGGCATTTTTCACTAATGGAACATGTCAGAGGACACGTGGACATCCCTTAAGACTGGAAGAAAAGTTTAGTTGTCAAGTTTGAAGGTTTTTTTTTTTTTTTTTTACTGTGAGAATGGTAAAACTGTGGAACTTTTTTACATTGGATGTCGTGATGGCAGGTTCATTGGATAGTTTTTTACTATTTGATTCAAATGACCTGGTCAAAATATTGCTTTGTGTATCTAGCCTTACCTGTTAGATATTTTTGGGTTCCTGTTGAAATGTTTTTGGAGAGGGATTGTCCCTTGAAACCAGCCTTTTGAAATGGATAATCTGAAAAGGAAAACGTAGATACGTTTCTTTACTGTGTTTGCAGAAACAGAAAAGGGGGATTGATCTGTGGTCGGATGAGAGATTGCTTTTCCATTTCTGAGAACATATGGTATTGTGTCTTGCTTCAATTAAGTATGGACATCGATCATTTAAAAATTCTTTTCTTGACTGCATATATTATGGCACTATCATTATACGTTTGTAATGAGCAGTAGTTTTGGTTTGTAATGCTGCATATTTGTGGTTTGTTGGTTCCATTCCTTTTTAAATGGAAATTTTACTGAATCACACAAATGAATTCCTTAATCTAACCTTATAGTTTTAAAATATGACTCCAAATTCCATTCTTTTATAGTCATCACTGTGGAATAAATTTAGCCTACTGCATAGTTCTGAATGATTCGAAACCGTAGTTTTAACAGCTTATTAAATTAAAATATAACTATGAGGGGGTAAAAATAAATAAATAAATAAAAATAAACAAGCCCAGCTTGGGCATTCTATCAGATGCATGGGCATACAACATAGGTAAACATACCAATAGTTAAGGAGCCTCATAACTTTATAAAATCATATAACAAAAGGTAGAAATAAATCTTTGGTAGTTGCTAGGGAGCTACAGAAACACTAAGGCTGGGTACACACCAGAAGATATTTTCGTCCGGCTGACAGATTCACAGCACTTTCGATCAGTCGGTCGAAAATATCTCCTGGTGTGGGGCGGCCGGCCCCGACCGACCTTGGTCGTCCGTTCGTCCAGATGTGTTGGAAAATCCTGATCGATTGTGCAGTTCCGCGGACGAATTTTCCGCGACCGACTGATTTTTTTCCTGTCCGTGCGCTCGCGTAGCAAATAGTCCCTCCATGTGTACCCAGCCTAATAATGACTTTAGTTGATTAAAGAAGTAATGTTGACATTTAAAAGCACTTAATTTTGTAAAATATTAAAAAACACTAAAAGCATTAATTTTTTATCTTAACAATAAACTGATCACTAATAACACATCCTGTTCAACATGTCATTTATGTCAGGTAGCATTTTCCCTTAAAGTAATCTAATAGCATTGTCTCAGTTGACACTGACAGTGCACATTTACCTCTCAATTCACTGTGGCTGTTAATAGATTTATCTATTTAGCCTGTTTTTTCTGACAGCCAGAAGACTATTCCATCTATGGGTGGGGAGTACAACAGAGACAAAACTAAGCATATTTAGTCATAGGGTATTTTATTATTAGAAAGATAGACAGGGTAATTTGTCAGCAGGATCACTTCTACTGAACAGTTTGCTGTCTTTTTGTGGCCAGGGTTCAGCATGTGGTGGATTGGATGTATCAAAAGAAAAGTTGAGAGATGCACACTGCTTACAATGCTAAATGCATTTATTTAGTGAACCACACACAAACCGTTTTGGGAATCACAGTGTCCCCTTCATCGGGTCACATGGATTGGATGTACCAATTATTGGGCTAGGCATGACCCAGCTGTCTTATTACTAATGGCTATGCAAGCGAGAGATGGAGAATTTAAAAACGTGAGACACAGGTCATAAATTTAAGGGTAGGTCCTCCAAGGTATTCTGAAATGTTACCTGTAGGCTTGATACAATTAGGAAGGGAAATTAGGGAGTAGAATGCATGCTAAATTCATGGTGTGTAAAAGAGGGTTTTGAGATTTTAGACCACTAGCCCTAAATGTAATTGTGGTCCATCTTGTATTGCCATGTTGGATTGCACTGCTAGAGCTCTGCTAGGGGAAAGGATCTTTAAAGGACTATTATACATACCTCTCTCCCACTTCACAACTGAATAGTATCTAGGTTGAGGACCTAAATCTCTAACAGGGTTATTCAATAAAAGTTCTTATCGTTTAAAATGGTGCTAAATTTGCCCCAACCAATCAGATGTTAGCTTTCAAATGTTAAATAAGATCTGATTGGTTGGGGCAAATTTAGCACCATTTTAAACGATAAGAACTTTTATTGAATCTCCCTGTAAGTTCTTACCCTCTGGTTACTTTACCAATTGCCTGCAGGCAGATTAGACAAGTTAGGGCTGTTTACATTGGAGTGTGGCAATCAGAAATATCTAGTAACATGAAACATTCTTTGTTTTTAGAAACTCATCCAGCTTTTTTTTTATAACTATCTATCTATGAAAATGACATTACGTCAAATGGAAGACAGTTCCATAGTTTTACCGTTACCAATGTTCTATTGGTTGCTACATTTAAGTTTGTTATCCACCAAAACGCCAATACCTTTTTCCAACACAGATTCACTTACCGGTAACAGAGCCATTTATAATATAAGCAGCACAAGGATTTTTAAGCCCAAAATGCATCACTTTACATTTATTAATGTTGTAGACTAATGTGACAATCTATGTAGATCAACCTGCAATAATTGCACATCATCTGTAGCTTATTCTTGTGTCATCTGCAAACATAGACCATACTGAAAATACCCACTGCCAATTCATTAAAAAACAGATTTAATAGAAGTGGCCTGAACACAGAACCCTGTGGCACCCCACTTAGAACTTTAGTTTACATTGACAAAGCACTATTGGCAACTACTCTCTGCATCTAATCCATCAACCGATTTTCTATCCATGTGCCACCCAAGCCCAACAGTCGTTAGCTCATACATCAGTTGCCTAAAAGGTAATGTATCAAAAGCCTTAGCAAAATAAACCACATCTACTGCTATGCCAAGGGGACCCCATCATAGTTTTGCTGGATGGCCCAGTGATTCCTAGTCACGCCACTGGATATATTGTATACAAAGGAAAATAACTTTTGCTTTATCGACACCCTCTGTAACATCTTCTTACTATTAATATACTTTGTAAAAATTGTTTAGTGTTAGTCTTTCTTTATTCAGCTATCCTAACTGAATTATTATTATTTATTTTTGCTAGCTTACCGTATATACTCGAGTATAAGCCGACTCAGTATAAGCCGAGGCACCCATTTTTGCCTCAAAAATTAGAAAAGATGATTGACCCGAGTATAGACCGAGGGCTGGGGGGACAGTATGCCATGCGACACCCACATTACCTTTACTATAGGTGGTTGGAAACTACAACTCCCAGCATCCAACATGCTGGGAGTTGTAGTTTCCAAACATCTACAGTGGAAAGGTATTAGGGTGGGGGCAGTATGCCATACAGTAACCCTAATACCTTTCCACTGTAGATGTTTGAAACTACAACTCCCAGCATGCTTGGTTGCTGGGAGTTGTAGTTTCCAACCACCTATAGTAAAAAGTATTGGGGTTACTGTAGGCATACTGTCCCCCACCCTAATACCTTTCCACTGTAGATGTTTGGAAACTACAACTCCCAGCATGCTTGGTTGCTGGGAGTTGTTAGTTTCCAACCACCTATAGTAAAAGAAAATGTGGGTGTCTGCATGGCATACTGTCCCCCCAGCCCTCCCCCCAGTACCCCCAGCCCTCCCCCCAGTCCCCCCCCAGCTCACTTACCCGTACCTGGTTCTCAGTCTTCCTCTCTCTGCAATCCAGAAGCAGCCGCGAGTCCGGCCGGCAGTTCCCATACTCTCTGCGCGGCTGCGCGATGACGTCATCCCGCCAGCGTGCGTGATGACGTCATGCGCAACCGCAAAAATTACTGAACTGCCGCCGGACTGCGGCTGCCTCTGGATTGAAGGTAAGTTGCTACTGACTCGAGTATAAGCCGAGTCAAGGTTTAGGTTAATTTTTAAACCTAAAAACCTCGGCTTATACTCGAGTATATACGGTAATTGCTTTCTTACAATTTTTGTTACAGTTTTTATAGGTCTTAAAGACCCGTTCTGTTCCCTCTGACTTAAAAGATTATAAATGTCATTCTCTTCCTTTCAATTTCCCTCTTTACATCAGAATTAAGCCACATGGTTTATTACATTTACTTGTAATATTTACAAGGGTATAAATATGAAATGGTTTAAAAACCTCTTCAAAAAACAGTCCAATTCTGTTTAGTATCTTTTACTGAGAATACATCATCCTAGGTGACATGCTGAAATGCTATATTTATCTTGGAGAGATTTGCTTTACTGAAATGAAAAGACTTTGTTAACCCATTGCACATTTCCTTTTGATAACATACATTAAATTATAATATTTTATAGTCACTATTCCATACGCTTCCAGTTACCTTTATATCTATTATAAGCTCTCAAATAAAGTGCCTTTTCTTGTAGGAAATTCAACCACCCTTTAGAGAAAATGTAGCAAATTTATAAACCTACCATGCTTTACTATGATGGCCGTTTCATTACTACATTCAATTTCAGGGTAATTAAAGCTCCCCATAATCATTACATGCCCCAAACTTGCAGCCATTGCCATTTTCATACAAAGCTGACTCACTTCCTCCTTGCTCACATTTTGTATTTGGTGGCTTGTAGCAGACACCAGCAATAAATGTATCCCCCTTCATCTTGTCCAATTACACCTATAGTGTCTCTATTTTTACACCAATATCAACAGTTAACTCTACTTTTCAATTTGGCTTCTTGTTTAACATGAATACCTTCCTCTTTCCTATCTTCTCTTATCATGCCTTAACAATCAGCATCCTTCTAAATGTACAGCCCAGTCATGAGAATTTTCTGCTTTACACATTACATCATACTTTTCCGTTAAAGCCATTATCTCAAATTCTCCTGTTTTTTCAGCCAGACTTCTCTCATTTGAAACATACAGTATATTTTAGATTATAATCCTGTCATTTATTTATGCACTTTAATATACATGCCTCCCTCTTATCTATGCTAGCCCCTCTCCTCTCTCCACTGGCCCATCTACATCTGGCCTAGTTTAAAGTCTCCTCCAACCCTCTAGTCATCTTCTTCCCCAAAATAGATGCACCAACCTCAGTGAAGTGCAACCCATGTCAAAATTGTTCTTTAAAAGGTTGGACAAGGCTTTAAACTAGGAAGAAGAAAGTGGGGAACCGAGTGAAGGTCAGGGCCTGTAATTAGAATTAGTTACAAGGAGTGGAGAAGGGGGCAAGTTTTAGTATACATTGTTAGAGATTTAAATAGACATTGGGATAGGGCTACAAAGTGGCAAATGGGGTTTAATATTAAGAAATGCAAAGTAATGGATTTGGGCAAAACAACATGAACTCTAGTTGAATAGCTGAATAGTGTTAGGAATACTGTAAACTCAGTAGAGAAGGACTTTAGAGGTTGTGTGGACAATAGACTTAGTAATGCTAAGCAGTGTCATGCAGTATTTGTTAAAGCAAATAAAATACTTAAGAGCATAGAATCTAGGGAGGTAAGGTATGCAGTTTTTGGCACCAGTCCACAGAAATATCCATCAATTAAAAAGAGTAGAGAGTCAGGCAACTAAACTAATAAAAGGAATGGATAATTTGTGTTATGAAGATAGATTATCAAAGTAGGGTTTGATTTTCCTGGAAAAGAGGCATTTGCAAGGAGATATAATAACCTTTTACAAATATGTTAGAGGGAACTACAGCCAATCAGCAGGGGATATTTTCTTTCATAAGGGAACAGAGTGGCTTCCCCTTTAAACTTGGGAAATGCACTCTGTGCCTAAAAGATTTGTCTGAATCTCTGAACACATTCTTAGGAGGATTATGTAGTAATATATATAGGGCTGCCATCAGACTTCTCTGTTTCCCACACTGGATACATTTCTGGGCCCCACATAACACACACCAACTCAGGGACGCATGCCTCCCACCATTTTAAAATGCAAAAGAGAGACATATGGGGAGAAAAAATGCAGTGCACGCGGAAATGTTTTTTGGTCATGCTCACCTTAAGTCCATGCCTGCTTTCTTTAGGTTACACCCATTTTAAAGACCATTATTCCCATTTTGCATTATTCCAATTTCAAGTGGATGATGTGGTTAAAGGATTCGTTCACTCAAAGTGAACGATTCTGTTTTTGTGTTAATTGAAGAATGGAAGGTAAAGGAGCTATGTCTTACATCCCGTTCTTCAATTAATGAGCCAGGAATGAAGATAGAACTTACTTGTGAGTGCGATCCACCACTGGCTCCTGTTACATTAACTGAAGAACGGGAGGTAAGACATAGCTCCTTTACCTCCTGTTCCTTTACCTATCCTTTAAGATCCCAGTAACATACTAATAAACTGGAAGGCTGACAACACTGGCTGAGGAACTGGAGGGCTGACAATACTGTCTAAGGAACTGGTGGGCTGACAATACTGTCTAATGAACTGGTGGGCTGACAGTACTGTCTAATGAACTGGTTGACTGACAACATTGTCTTATGAACTGGATGGCTGACTAACACTGGCTAATGAACAGGAGGTCTGACTACACTGGGTAATGAACTGGTGGTCTGACAAAACTGTCTAATGAACTGGAGGGCTGACAACACTGACTAATGAACTAGAGGGTTGACTACACTAATGAACTAGAGGGCTGACTACACTAACTAATAAACTGGAGGGCTGACTAACACTGGCTAATGAACTGGAGGGCTGACTAACAACTGGGCTAATGACGGATGCCTGACTAACACTGGCTAATGAACTGGAGGGCTGACAACACTGGCTAATGAACTGGAGGACTGACAACACTGGCTAATGAAATGGAGGGCTGCCAACACTGGCTAATGAACTGGAAGGCTAACTACAATGGCTAATTAACTGGAGGGATGGCAACACTGGCTAAGAAACTAGAGGGCTGAGTATTGTACACTAGCTAATAAAATGAAAGAACGACTAACAATGGTTAATGAACTGGAGGGCTGCCACTGACTAACACTGTCTAATAAACTGGAGGGCTGACTAGCACTGGTTAATGAACTGGAGGGCTGACTAGCACTGGCTAATGGACTAGCACTGGTTATTGAACTAGAGGGCTCACTAACACTGGCTTATACACTGGAGGGCTGACTAATACTGGTTAATGAACTGGAGGGCTGCTGCTGACTAATACTGGCTAATGAACTGGAGGGCTAACTGACACTGGCTATTGAACTGGAGGGCTGACTAACACTGGCTAACGAACTGGAAGCTAACTATACTGAATAATAAACTAGAAGGTTGAGTACTGTACACTGACTAATGAACTGAAGGACTGGTTAACATTGGCTAACGAACTGGAGGGCTGTCACTGACGAACACTGTCTAATGAACTGGAGGGCTGACTAACACTGTGTAATTAACTGAAGGTCTGAATAACATGGGTTAATGAACTGGAGGGCTGACTGACACTTGCTAATGAACCGGAGGGCTGAAAAACACTGGTTAATGAACTGGAAGGCTGACTAACAATGATAATGAACTGGAGGGTTTACTAACACTGGATAATGAACTGGAGGGCTGACCACTGTACACTGGCTAATAAACTGAAGGGCTCTTAAACACACAGACAGTGACTGCTAAACTTTCTTTTGGGGATCTGCTGGGGTCAAACCTTGTCAGTGCCTGTACACAGCAGTGAGACAGAAGGTAAAAATGCCTCTCCTTTCTCTCACTCTCTGGGTGCCTGGCAAGTCTGTACCCATACAGGAGTGCCACCTCCCCCCCCCCCCAATGGGGGCCCTAAATATATATATTACTAGATATATACTATATGTAAAAGATTTTGGTTTATTTCTTGCTGCTTAACTATTCATTAAGCAAGCCAAAGAGCTTGATAATTAACAGTGTATCTTAATGTGAAGTTAAAACTAACATGTATGCATGCATATGAGTAACTGTTTTCTTTAGAGTTCACAACTAGCATTTTGGACAAATCTTAAATCTGCTTTATATAACTGTAAAAAATGTCTTGGGGGAAAAACAACCTGAAGCTATTACTATTACCATACCTTTCAATGCATGAAACAGAATTTCCAGACTTACTATAATTTTATAGGAAATGCTTAATAAGTGGTTTTAGAGTCAGCAAGTTGGTGCATTTTATGTAGGTATGTAAATTGCACACTTATTGACAGTTTTAGGGGCTTTATCTTTTATAAAAACAGATTGGAAAAATAATAATCAGAATGATGTTACCAGTAAACATTTGTTAACATATAACAACAATATATATGGGTTTGTGTTTTTATTGTAGGGCTAAAGAACGTGGTAAAGGACCACCCACTTGTTTTCTATAACAAAGTTAAGTCTTCTGGATATTCTACTGCACCAAGGTGAGCAAAAAGGCACTGTTGATGCTACCAATTAAATAACAACTTCACCCTCATGATAACATCTTTTAGAAAGAATGGCCTCTTTAAAATATGTTGATTTATTGGCCTCCGGAATAATTACTATATGCCTGCTATGCTTCGAGTTGCCTCAAGGAAACAGAGCAATTTAGTGACCTGTACTGAGCTTGAGCATGCTCAGAAGAGGCAGCTAGGGGATTAGCATTCAGTCATTGGCTGTGATGTCAAATGATGTCAACTGTTAAATCCATAACTGACCGTTGCTAACTGAAAGAACAGGAAGCAGAAACAGGGGCACCAAATATTGTGCAGGATTTCAGGTTACACTTATATATTTTCAGATTTCAAACTATTACAGTTTTGGGTTTTGGAGGGTGATTTACCGGTAAATACGGGGTATGATCTCCACTTCGGTACGTTCTGCAGCACTTTGGTGTTTGGGGGGTGATTTACCGGTAAATACATGGTACGATCTCTACTTCTGTACCTTCTGCAGCACTTTGGTGTTTGCAGCCCAAAAAATTGTGCTTTCAGCGATCGGGGGCAACATTTAAGTGCCCTCCTGGTCCCCACGGTCCCCCATCGGTTTCGTCTGAAACCAACGCGGGGATCCCGGGATTTAACCCCTGAAATGCAATGATTGTACAGGGAAATGGTGCTGACTTATTCCCTTATCTGATCACGGAAAGGGAGACCCCGGTGATGTCAGAGGACTTCCTCTTCCACCTCTAAGTCTTCCCCCACAGTGCCCCTGGAGGTACTGCACTGAGATCTCCATTCAGAACGCAGTGCAGTACAAGCTATAGTAAGTTCCCACTGTGTCACAGCTAACTATTGTATTTGTAAATGGAGCTCAGAGTTCCATTCACAAATGCACTTTTTTCTAAGTCTTTGCTACTGCGCAAGGTCCCTAACACATGGCTGTCATATGCTAATTGGGACTTTCCAGGGTACTTAATTGCCAACAGATTCTTGTACAAGTCATTCTCAATTGAGAAAGCCAGTCGGATGACTAGCGAAATGCCTTCAACAACTAAACTTTAAGTCCAGTTGATCTAAGTGAATACAATAAGAGGGTGGTGTAAGGAGATGGGGTTTGGGTTTTTAGAGAACTGGGCTGACTTTTGTGTTGGCTACAGGCTCTTTAGTAGAGACGGATTGCACCTCAATGGTGATGGTGCAGCTGTTTTGGGGGAGAAGATAGCTAGGGGATTGGAGGAGATTCTAAACTAGTTATGGGGGGTGGAGGGTACGTTGAACTACACAGTAGTAGATAGAGAAGTTAAGGATCAGGGGGCTAATAACACAATGGAGGACGGAGAAGGGGGAGCATAGAGGATAAGGAGGCATGTACGACCATGTATGGAAGTAAATCAATTGATAATATAAAAATGTATGTTTACAAATGCAAGAAGTCTGGCTGGAAAAAATGGGGAACTTGAAATAATAGCTTTAAAGTAAAGGTATTATGTGATTGCTATAGCAGAATCATGGCTAAATGATTCACATGACTGGACAGTAAATATTGAAGGATACTCCTTATTTAGACATGACAGAGTTAATAAGAAAGGAGGAGGAGTATGTATGTATGTTAAACAGGAATTGAAGCCAAATTTAAAAGATGGAATAGCTGGGGGAATAAACGATATGGCAGAAACAATATGGGTGGAACTGTGTACAAGAAGCAAGAAGGTAGGTAAATTAATTGTGGAAGTATATTATAAACCGCCAAATGCCAGGGAGGAGGTGGAAATGAATCTCTATATGCAGTTGGCGAAGGCTGCTGGTATTGGGCATGTTTTGGTTATGGGGGATTTTAACTACCCTGACATAGATTGGAGTAAGGGAACTGCCAGCACCTCAAAAGGTATAAAGTTCTTAAATTTCCTATATGAGCATTTTCTTTCACAGATGGTAGAAGTTCCTACTAGACAAAATGCGTTGTTGGATCTGGTGATATCTAATAACCCTGAGCTAATTTTGGAGATGAAGGTAATGGGAAGCTTAGGGAATAGTGACCATGATATAGTGTCATTTAATATAGGTTGCACTGGGTTAACAAAAACTTTTAACTTTAGGAAAGCTAATTTTATGCTGTTAAAGGAATCACTCCTGCTCATAGACTGGGGGAATTGTTTCTAGGTAAAGATACAGGGCAGATGTGGACCACTTTTAAAGGGATATTAAACTATTACATTTCTAAATCTGTACCTTTAGGGAACAAGTGTAAAAAAATGAGGTCCACTCCTGCATGGCTTAATGCTCAGGTAAAAAGGGAAATGGAAAAACAAAGGCTTTTAACATTTTGAAAACAGAAGAAACAGAACAGGCTTACAGGGAGTATAAAAGCTGTAATAAAGAGTGCAAGAAAGCAACTAGAAAGGGAAAGTATAAAGTATAAACTTTGAATTTGGCTTGAAGGGCTGCATTTTGGAAGGGAATATGTGTGTTTGCTGCAGATTTTAAAACTCAGTAATGGGAATGATGAGTTTGTAGTGAATGCTTGTTTGGGACAAAAAAAACGTTTGTGTGTACCCTGCCCAAAGTGGTGCTAATTTTGATCCAATCAATCAGAAAGCTAACATTTGATTGGTTAGGACAAAATTAGCACCATTTTCAATGATAAGAAATTTTATTGAATCTCTCTGTATCTTTTTGATGATTGGTCAAAATTAGTTTTTTTGACTTTAGTTACCCTTTAGGTATGGCTGCAACAGTAATGGAGGGGTAGGTCAGTAGGTGTATGTAACTGTGCCACATGGGGGTTAAAAAAACAAACCTTTTTTATTATTAATCAAAATTCATTTTTTAGACTTTAGTTACCCTTTAAGTATGGCTGCCACAGTAATGGATAAGTAAATCAGTAGGTGTGTGTACCTGAGTCTGGTTGAGGGGGTATGTCTTTTTTGTGTTTATAACCATAAAACTATCTTTTATTGAGAATAAATCTAAATAATTTTTTTTGACTTTAGTTACCCTTTAAATATGGGAATGGAAAGGTAGGTCAGTAGGTGGGTGTACCTGGGTACACCATTTGTATTTATGACCATGAAAAAAACTGTTTTGAAATATCCACATTTGAGGATTGTTACCATTATAGTCTATGGGAAAAAATGTCTGGAAATTCGCTGATAACGCCGTAACGCTTTCGCGGATTCCTTAGCTAGAAGATTGCACACTTCTCCTATATGCCCCGCATGTCTGTACCGAATTTCATGTCTCTAGCTCAAAAACTGTGGGAGGAGATACGGTCCAAAAAAGCGGAAGAATAAAACGCAAGAAGAAAAAGAAGAAGAAAAAGAAGAAGAAATAGAAAGAACAGTAATTTGGCTTTTTCAAGCCAAATTAATTAAACTAGCTAAAATAGAAAATGAAATATGGATAGCCGAACCAAGCAAAATGTTAATGGTAAAAAGATGAGGACTTAGAATGTGGGACCATTAAATAATGGGGCTGAGGTGGTTGTAGAGGAAGCCAAAAAGGCTAATCTGCTAAACCATTTTTTTACATCGGTTTTTACTGTTGAGAATCCTTGTCCTTACAGCAGGGATTGTAATAATATGCAGGGTAGAAATGAAGAGTATTCACATTGGCTAACAGAGGATATGGTACGGAAACAATTAGTTACAAAGTTAATATCAATAAAGTGCAATAAAGAACAAATATGCAATAGATACATATACATAGAACCAAAAATAAGCTATATACACTGTTTCACAATGTCCTGTTACACAGAAAAATTGCTTACTTTAGCATTATGCTGGACCGGGTGCTAAAGCCCTGGGCCCTTCGCTTGATGACTGCTACTTGGAGCAGGTGCAGAGCAGCTGGCCAATCTTTTGTTAGCCCATTAGGCTCTCGTTCATCAGCAAAAAATCAATCATGAGCAGGGTACTCAACATTCCCCTGTGGTGGTCCGGGTGCTGGTATGCCCCGAACCCTTTGCCAGAAGTTCCGAGGTAGGTAAGTATAGAAGAAGGCAGTCGGCACAATCCGGAACATAAAGTAGGTCAGGATGCTCGGAATATACAAACGGCTTTATTGGCATCACAGAACATGTGGAGCAACTCACATTATTAAACGGCCTGACGCGTTTCGGGAAGATCCCATCCCTTTGTCATAGGCTAAAGTGCTCGATACCTGGGGGCTGTCTTATAGAAACACTCAATTACCCATAATGCTAAGTGAATCTACGAACTTAGAGAATACCTCCTTCAAAATTGGGAGGAGGTGCAAATAGCAGTGAAGCTTATCTTAAAGGTACACTGCAATATATAAGTAATGGGTAGAAGAAAGAAAAGGGGCAAAAGACCCAGAGAGACAGAATCTCGGGTAAGGAAACAATCAAAACAAAATAAGTGCAAGTATAATAAACATATCATGTCTCATAAAACCAAAAAAAAAATAAAATAAATGGAGAAGCTCCTAATACATAATATGTTATAACAACAAGAAGGAAATAACCATTGATGAGAAATATATTACTAAAAAAGTGCAATCGAAATGAGGTGATGAACCTCTTACAATATGCACATATATATATAGTGTAGCAGGAATGGAAATAAAAAGAAACAATACAAGCTACAGCTACAATCTAAGTACATGATACAATATATCAATTGCCGATAAATATACTTTGTCTGTAAATCTACAGAGAAACAAAGGCAGATGCCAAGGAAATCTATATTGGAAAAAACACAGGCGTATGACAGATATGTATAAGTAAAAAACTTATCCTATATAACAGAAAATATCATACACTGAATTAAGACCCTTGGCTAGGGGACTACGCTCACTTTGCTTAACAATGTCCCTAAAATGTTCCCTAACCCGGGATTTCACTTCTTTTAGGATATTATCCTGTTCTAAAATAGGCAAGTGGTGTTTAATTATCTAGTTGTGAAATAGACACCTTTGAAATTTTGTTTATTTTTATTTATGTTTTTGTTACTAGTGGTATTAGATCTCAATATCAGGCTAGATCTTTTCTGTTGCTGAACTTTATTAAGGGCCTTCTTAAGGGAACTGTACTTATTACCTCTTTGCAAAATCTACCAAACATTTTATTGGAAGCTGTAGTAAAAGACTCCTCTGTAGAACAATTTCTCCTTAAACGTAGAAACTGGCCATACGGTATAGCTTCTATCTTATGGCGAGGATGATTGGAATCTGCCCTAAGGATGGTGTTACTCGCTCCTGGTTTACGAAATCTGTCAATGTTTAAAGAAGCCTTATCTATACTCACTCTCAAATCAATATATTCTACTGTAGAATCTCCATAATGATATGTGAACGCTAAATTAAAGGGGTTGTTATTAATAGTAATCATCCATTTCACAAATTGCCCTTGAGACCCTTTTCATATCCATATAAGGTCATCTATATTTCTTTTATATGTGATAATAGGGCTATTGGGTTCGATGAAGTAGGGGTGGTGGTATAGAACTGTTTCTTCCCACCACCCCATGAACAAATTGGCGTACGTGGGGGCAAATTTTACCCCTTTAAGTTGCACGTAGAATCTGTCATTATATTTGAAAAAATTATTAGTGAGAAGATAGGCTAACGACTCTAATATGAACAGAATCCACTCTACTCTGTATTTACTGTAGGTTTCTAGGTGGTAACGTGCCGCCTCTTAACCGCATTGGTGTGGGATGCAGGAATACAGGGACACAACATCTGTAGTTGCTACCTTATATTCTACTTCCACTGGAATGGAACCTAAACAGTTTAATATATGCGTGGTGTCCTTAATATAGGAATCTAGCCTGCAGACAAATGGTTGAAGCAAATAGTCCACTAGTTTCGAAAGAGTTTCATTAAGAGAGTTTATGCCTGCCACTATAGGCCTTCCTGAAACAGGAGGGAAACTTTTGTGGGTCTTAGATACATGGTGAAATATAGGTATGACCAGAAAATCAGGAACAAAGGTGCTATGATAGGTGGATCTTTTGATACCTATGCTAATGCCTCGTCTAACTATGGTCTCTAAACGCACCTTGCATTTATTCGTAGGATCACAGGTAAGTATTCTATAAGTAGAAGTGTCACTGAGTTGTCGCAAGGCCTCTGTATGATAATCATCCTTGTTCAACAAAACTACTTTCCCTCCTTTGTCGGATTTCCTGATAACTATGGTATTGTCTTCTCTTAATGTTTTAAGGGCCTTGCATTCTTTCGCGGATAAATTTTGCTACTTCCAAGTGTTGTTAACGGGAGGGTTGGAGCAGATAGAGGAAAGTAACTTTCTCAGTTCTGATTCTACCATCTCTTGGAATTTATCTACAAAAGAATTACGTAGTTGAACTGGGTAAAAACGTTTCTTAAAAATTATATTTTCCTTAATAGGGTTTAAACCTAAATCTCCCTCCGGATGGGGATTACCTTGATTGATACCTGCAAGAAATAACAGGTTATCAAGGGCTGCTTTATCCCTATTTATAACAGGTCTGGAATCTAAATGGTCTATCGAATTATATACTTCTGCACACTCGTTAGTCTCACTATTTTGTTCAACAAACCTTTTACTTAAAATCAGTTTTCGTATGAATTTATTAAGGTCTTTAACTGTTTCTAATAGATTAAAAGTTCCAGTGGGACTAAAAGAGAGACCTTTTTCCAGGAGTCCAAGTTCTTCTTGAGTGAGGGACCTATTAGAGAGGTTTAATAAAAAAAATATTATTCTCCCTCTTTACAAGGCATGGGTAAGGCCTCATTTGGAATATGCAGTGCAGTTTTGGAATCCCATATACAAAAGGGACATCTTGGAAAATGAAGCAGTTCAGAAAAAGGCAACTAAATTAATAAGGGGAATGGAGGGGCTTGAATATGCATGCAGATTAGACAAGTTAGGGCTGTTTACATTGGAGAAGCGACGTTTGTGTGGGGACATGATAACCTTATACAAATATATTATTGGGCCATACAATGAAAACTCTGGTGCATTGTTTACTAATAGGTCATATCAGAGGACTCGTGGACATCCTTTAAGGTTTGAAGAAAAGAAGTTTCATCTTCAGGTTAGGAAAGGTTTCTTTACAGTGAGAACGGTGAAACTGTCTTCCAGCAGATGTGGTAATGGCAAGTTCATTGAATAGCTTTAAAAAAAAAAAATATTGAGAATTACTGGTTTTAATGCATATAGATCTGGTTGATACAGGGATACTTTCCGATTGCCGTTTGGAGTCAGGAAGGAATTTTTCCCCCCTTTTTAGCTGTTTTTTTTTTTGCCTTCCTCTGGATCAACTGTTAGGTAGGGTTAAAAAAAAAAAAAAAAGAAAAGAGGCTGAATAGGTTGGACTTGATGGACGTATGTCTTTATTCAACCTTAATCACTATGTTACTATTTTACAATAGATATACCATGACCTGGATGCATGAGAACCCTCACAAGCACATACAATAGAAAGACAGTGGAACACGGCCCTTTAATGGGAGGTCCTATTCCTTTAATATAAAGCAGTGGATGGAGCTGTTGATCCTGGATTTCTTCAGTACACATAACTTTACAGCTGTGATTGGTTGAGAGGGAAAAGAGGGAGGGATCCAGGGGTCAGACCATTACTGATGCAACTTCCTCTGTTCTCACTGCTGGATGCTAACAGACATGCTCAAGAACATGAAAAGAACAGAGACAAGGTAATGTAACCTGTCTCTGTTCATCACTGTATTGGTCCATGCTGCAGGATTAAGCCAGCTACAAAGGTCTGTAACTTTTGAACCACTGGACCGATTTACATGCTGTAAAGTTTGTTTTGGAGCACTTATTTGGGCCAAATAAATATAAAAAGTTAGTTTTGGGGGTGGACTTGCCCTTTAATTTTCTCAGAAAAGTGCAGATTTTTACAAAGAACTGCACCCACACCATTGATGGTATGAATGAAAGAACTACAGCATTTTGTAGCTGAAGGTGTGTAGATTCCAGAAATATTATATATATAATATAGTTTGTGGGGTGTATTTCTGAGTTACAGGGATGTTTTGTGGAAAAACTGCAGACTGTTTGAATACACAGCTAGCTTCTTTTTTTTTTTCTTTTTTCAGTTACTGCCATTTGACATTGGTCCCCCTTTGGGTTAGTTGGTAGCCATGTCTCTGGCATACCGTTTTATTTAGGAGGGGTTAGGCTTTCATATTTATGAACTTTCCTCTACAGTTTTTTTCTGAAATTCGCATTTGATTTTGTCTCTGATTTTACATTTGAGAATAAGTAAGGAAAATGTGAGAAAATATTTTACAATTGGATGAAGAGCTGAGCCCAGGTCTCTGCATTTTGATCGAAACTTACCTCACTCATTAAATCCTGCGGGTAAGTATTTTTTAAAAATATATTAGTTAATTTGGTGGATAATCTATGTTAATCGGCAGAAGTGGTTATACATTTCAATTTGGTGTAATATTCTTGAAAGTGCAGTTTTAGTTTGGGCGGGTCTCCTGTACAGGAAAAGTGGGGTACCTACATATATCTGGTATTGTTGTACTTGGGAGTATCAGAGCTTTTAGAAACAGTAAGATTTAACTACAAGTAGAAATGTGATTTGCAAATTATGTTTTTTTTTTACCCATAAATTCAATAAAATCTCCAGAAAAGTTATGAACATGTTAAAGTACACGTTGTGCTGAAAAAAACAATGTAGAATATTCCTGATTTACTTGGGGGAATTATGCTATAAAAGTAGTCTAAACCGATTGAGGGCAAAATCATGAAAAAAATCTGCTGGCACTCAGGGGCGTATCTGATGGGACCTGGGCCCCACCGCGAGTTTGGGGGCCGGGCCCTGACTCCCTCCTACCTCTGCAAGACTTGAATGCAGGACAAGCCGGTTTTAAACAGGGGATCACGGTCTGCTGTTTAAAGGGCATGTCCACCCCCAAAACTATAATCCCCCCAACTACTGGCCCCACCATGTAGTGTAGTTTAATCCTACCTACCACATCCCGCTCCATAGGGTTCTCCTGTAGTCCCCCCCCCAAAGTCCCAAAAAATGAACACCAGGAGGCTAGCAGGTCCATATAGGACACTGCCTGCTACCTGGCCTCCCGAGATCCTGCCATGCGTGCTGCAGCCCTTCTCCCCCCTCCCTCCCCCTCCCTCTCCCTCCCCTCTCTCCCTTCTACTATCCCTCCCCTAGCGAAAATCCCCCTTAATATTGTGCTCCCCCATGTCCCCCAGCCCCAACCGCATGTTTTTTTTTTTAAACTCCCCAAACTCTTACTTACCTCTCCGCTTTCCTCCGCTGCACTGACTGACCGCAGCCGCGTCCGTGATTGGCTGCCGCTCAGCCAATCACAGACGCGACTGCCGGTCCCGCCCCTCTGCTTGCATTCTCGCAAGCAGAGGGGACGCAGTGCGGCGGAGGATCGAGGGGAGGTAAGTAAGAGTTTGGGGGCTTTTTAAAAAAACTAAAGAAGCGGTTGGGGCTGGGGGACATGGGGGAGCATGATATTAATTTTTTATTTTGTGGGTGGACATAGCCTTTAAAACCGGACCCGAACTTCCGGAACTGACGTGGAAGTTTGGGTCCAGTCTTTTAAAAAGCTGATCGCGCGTATGTTTCATTCATACGTGCGATCACCTATTTAAAACCGGCTCATCCTGTGCAAATTAGGGGCGGTAGTTACACTACTGCTGGCACTTAATACAAACAAAATTGAAATTCTGGTTTTCTGTCAAAGGACATTTATATTGACTTTATTACATTTGTAAAACATTTGTACCTGCAAAGTGTAAATCTTGTGGATGTAGGAGTAAATATTCATATCTCCTCTTATTGTTTTTCAGCTGAGCAATTAATAGTTAAAGGAAAACTAAAGACTCCAGACAACATTGTCCCAACAGACAGAGTATATTCACAAAGATACAACAAGCTGTGTTTCACCTTTCCCTTTACTGTGGCTGCTGGGTGATTTAGGATATTAACCTGTGGGTATTGGGGGGTTATCTCCCATAATCCACATCTTTGTTTTGGTGGAAGTCTATGTGGTTACAGTAAAATTCACATACTCTGTAATACACAGCAGGTAAAAAAACTAGGAAACGGCAGCCTTGATTAGGCTAGTTGACAGACAATCATATTACAGCATATTATATCATGTTCTATAGGATCCTGTGTTGAAAACACAGTGTTGAGATTTAAAGGGAATGTTCACCGCTCTTTTCAAAAATGAATATATTGTAGATTACCCCCAAAACCTAAAATTCATTTTAGTCAAAAGCTTTAATTCGGCTCCCACACAGAGCTATTATACTTACATGCTCCTCTTCGTTCCACCACCACGGCTCTGCACTTTCGGGTAAGGCAGTCAGTGTCGACCGTGACAGTGGACTCGGTATAAGCCGAGCAACCCATTTTTGCCTCAAAAATAGAAAGGATGATTGACCCGGTATAAGCCGAGGGCTGGGGGACAGTATGCACATGCAGACACCCACATTACCTTTTCTATAGGTGTTGGAAACTACAACTCCCAGCATCCAAGCATGCTGGGAGTTGTAGTTTCCAACACATCTACAGTGGAAAGGTATTAGGTGTGGGGACAGTATGCCATACAGTAACCCTAATACCTTTCCACTGTAGATGTTTGGAAACTACAACTCCCAGCATCTTGGTTGCTGGGAGTTGTAGTTTCCAACCACACTATATTAAAAAGGTATTGGGGTTACGTATGGCATCTGTCCCCCACCCTAATACCTTTCCACTGTAGATGTTTGGAAACTACAACTCCCAGCAGGCTTGGTTGCTGGGAGTTGTAGTTTCCAACCACCTATATAAAAGAAAATGTGGGTGTCTGCATGGCATACTGTCCCCCCAGCCCTCCCCCCAGTACCACCCCAGCCCTCCCCCCAGTCCCCCCCCAGCTCACTTACCCGTACCTGGTCTTCAGTCTTCCTCTCTCTGCAATCCAGAAGCAGCCGCGAGTCCGGCCGGCAGTTCCCATTACGCTTCGCGGCTGCGCGATGACGTCATCCCGCCAGCGTGCGTGATGACGTCATCGCGCAACCCAGAATTACTGGGAACTGCCGGCCGGACTGCGGCTGCCTCTGGATTGAAGGTAAGTTGCTACTTGACTCGAGTATAAGCCGAGTCAAGGTTTTTAGGTTAATTTTAAACCTAAAAACCTCGGCTATACTCGAGTATATACGGTAATTGCTTTTCTACAATTTTTTTACAGTTTTATAGGTCTTAAAGACCGTTCTGTTCCCTTGACTTAAAAGATTATAAATGTCATTCTCTTCCTTTCAATTTCCCTCTTTACATCAGAATTAAGCCACATGGTTTATTACATTTACTTGTAATATTTACAAGGGTATAAATATGAAATGGTTTAAAAACCTCTTCAAAAAACAGTCCAATTCTGTTTAGTATCTTTACTGAGAATACATCATCCTAGGTGACATGCTGAAATGCTATATTTCTTGGAGAGTTGCTTTATGAAATGAAAAGTTTGTTAACCCATTGCACATTCCTTTGATAACACATTAAATTTATAAATTTTTATAGTCACTATTCCATACGCTTCCATTTACCTTATATCTATTATAAGCTCTCAAATAAAGTGCCTTTCTTGTAGAAATTCAACCACCCTTTAGAGAAAATGTAGCAAATTATAAACCACCATGCTTTACTATGATGGCCGTTTCATTACTACATTCAATTTCAGGGTAATTAAAGCTCCCCATAATCATTCATGCCCCAAACTTGCAGCCATTGCCATTTTCATACAAGCTGACTCACTTCCTCCTTGCTCACATTTTGTATTTGGTGGCTTGTAGCAGACACCGCAATAAATTTATCCCCCTTCATCTGTCCAATTACACCTATAGTGTCTCTACTTTTACACCAATATCAACAGTTTAACTCTACTTTTCAATTTGGCTTCTTGTTTAACATGAATACCTTCCTCTTTCCTATCTTCTCTTATCATTGCCTTAACAATCGCATCCTTCAAAGTACAGCCCAGTCATGAGAATTTTCTGCTTTACACATTACATCATACTTTTCGTTAAAGCCATTATCTCAAATTCTCCTGTTTTTTCAGCCAGACTTCTCTCATTTGAAACATACAGTATATTTTAGATTATAATCCTGTCATTTATTTATGCACTTTAATATACATGCCTCCCTCTATCTATGCAGCCCCTCTCCTCTCTCCACTGGCCCATCTACATCTGGCCTAGTTTAAAGTCTCCTCCACCCCTCTAGTCATCTTCTTCCCCAAAATAGATGCACCAACCTCAGTGAAGTGCAACCCATGTCAAAATTGTTCTTTAAAAGGTTGGACAAGGCTTTAAACTAGGAAGAAGAAAGTGGGGAACCGAGTGAAGGTCAGGGCCTGTAATTAGAATTAGTTACAAGGAGTGGAGAAGGGGCAAGTTTTAGTATACTTGTTAGAGATTTAATAGACATTGGGATAGGGCTACAAAGTGGCAAATGGGGTTTAATATTAAGAAATGCAAAGTAATGGATTTGGGCAAAACAACATGAACTCTAGTGAATAGCTGAATAGTGTTAGGAATACTGTAAACTCAGTAGGAAGGACTTTAGAGGTTGTGGACAATAGACTTAGTAATGCTAAGCAGTGTCATGCAGTATTTGTTAAAGCAAATAAATACTTAAGAGCATAGAATCTAGGGAGGTAAGGTATGCAGTTTTTGGCACCAGTCCACAGAAATATCATCAATTAAAAAGAGTAGAGAGTCAGGCAACAAACTAATAAAGGAATGGATAATTTGTGTTATGAAGATAGATTATCAAAGTAGGGTTTGATTTTCCTGGAAAAGAGGCATTTGCAAGGAGATATAATAACCTTTTACAAATATGTTAGAGGGAACTACAGCCAATCAGCAGGGGATATTTTCTTTCATAAGGGAACAGAGTGGCTTCCCCTTTAAACTGGGAATGCACTCTGTGCCTAAAAGATTTGTCTGAATCTCTGAACACATTCTTAGGAGGATGTTGTAGTAATATATATAGGGCTGCCATCAGACTTCTCTGTTTCCCACACTGGATCATTTCTGGGCCCCACATAACACACACCAACTCAGGACGCAGCCTCCCACCATTTTAAAATGCAAAAGAGAGACATAGGGGAAGAAAAATGCATTGCACGCGGAAATGTTTTTTGGTCATGCTCACCTTAAGTCCATGCCTGCTTTCTTTAGGTACACCCATTTTAAAGACCATTATTCCATTTTGCATTATTCCAATTTCAAGTGGATGATGTGGTTAAGGATTCGTTCACTCAAAGTGAACGATTCTGTTTTTGTGTTAATTGAAGAATGGAAGGTAAAGGAGCTATGCTTACATCCCGTTCTTCAATTAATGAGCCAGGAATGAAGATAGAACTTACTTGTGAGTGCGATCCACCACTGGCTCCTGTTACATTAACTGAAGAACGGGAGGTAAGACATAGCTCCTTTACCTCCTGTTCCTTTACCTATCCTTTAAGATCCCAGTAACATACTAATAAACTGGAAGGCTGACAACACTGGCTGAGGAACGGAGGCTGACAATACTGTCTAAGGAACTGGTGGGCTGACATAACTGTTAATGAACTGGTGGGCTGACATACTGTCTAATGAATGGTTGACTGACAACATTGTCTTATGAACTGGTGTCTGACTAACACTGGCTAATGAACAGGAGGTCTGACTACACTGGGTAATGAACTGGTGGTCTGACAAAACTGTCTAATGAACTGAGGGCTGACAACACTGACTAATGAACTAGAGGTTGACTACACTAATGAATAGAGGGCTGACTACACTAACTATAAACTGAGGGCGACTACATGGCTAAACTGGAGGGCTGACTAACATGCTAATGAACTGGAGGGCTGACTAACACTGGCTAATGAACTGGAGGGCTGACTAACACTGGCTAAAATGAACTGGAAGGGCTGACAACACTGGCTAATAACTGGAGGACTGACAACACTGGCTAATGAAATGGAGGGCTGCCAACACTGGCTAATGAACTGGAAGGCTAACTACAATGGCTAATTAACTGGAGGGATGGCAACACTGGCTAAGAAACTAGAGGGCGAGTATTGTACACTAGCTAATAAAATGAAAGAACGACTAACAATGGTTAATGAACTGGAGGCTGCCACTGACTAACACTGTCTAATAAACTGGAGGCTGACTAGCACTGGTTAATGAACTGAGGGCTGACTAGCACTGCTAATGGACTAGCACTGGTTATTGAACTAGAGGGCTCACTAACACTGGCTTATACACTGGAGGGCTGACTAATACTGGTTAATGAACTGAGGGCTGCTGCTGACTAATACTGGCTAATGAACTGGAGGGCTGACTGCACTGCTATTGAACTGGAGGGCTGACTAACACTGGCTAACGAATGGAAGCTAACTACTGAATAATAAACTAGAAGGTTGAGTACTGTACACTACTAATGAACTGAAGGACTGGTTAACATTGGCTAACGAACTGGAGGGCTGTCACTGACGAACACTGTCTAATGAAACTGGAGGGCTGACTAACACTGTGTATTAACTGAAGGTCTGAATACATGGGTTAATGAACTGGAGGGCTGACTGACCTTGCTAATGAACCGGAGGGCTGAAAAACACTGGTTAATGAACTGGAAGGCTGACTAACAATGATAATGACTGGAGGGTTTACTAACACTGGATAATGAACTGGAGGGCTGACCACACTGTACACTGGCTAATAAACTGAAGGGCTCTTAAACACACAGACAGTGACTGCTAAACTTTCTTTTGGGGATCTGCTGGGGTCAAACCTTGTCAGTGCCTGTACACAGCAGTGAGACAGAAGGTAAAAATGCCTCTCCTTTCTCTCACTCTCTGGGTGCCTGGCAAGTCTGTACCCATACAGGAGTGCCACCTCCCCCCCCCCAATGGGGGCCCTAAATATATATATTTAGATATATACTATATAAAGATTTTGGTTATTTCTTGCTGCTTAACTATTCATTAAGCAAGCCAAAGAGCTTGATAATTAACAGTGTTCTTAATGTGAAGTTAAACTAACATGTATTGCAGCATATGATAACTGTTTTCTTTAGAGTTCACAACTAGCATTTTGGCAAATCTTAAATCTGCTTTATATAACTGTAAAAATGTCTTGGGGGAAAAACAACCTAAGCTATTACTATTACCATACCTTTCAATGCATAACAGAATTTCCAGACTTACTATAATTTTATAGGAAATGCTTAATAAGTGGTTTTAGAGTCAGCAAGTTGGTGCATTTTATGTAGTATGTAAATTGCACACTTATTGACAGTTTTAGGGGCGTTATCTTTATAAAAACAGATTGGAAAAATAATAATCAGAATATGTTACCAGTAAACATTTGTTAATATAACAACAATATATATGGGTTTGTGTTTTTATTGTAGGGCTAAAGAAGTGGTAAAGGACCACCCACTGTTTTCTATAACAAAGTTTAAGTCTTCTGGATATTCTACTGCACCAAGGTGAGCAAAAAGGCACTGTTGATGCTACCAATTAAATAACAACTTCACCCTCATGATACATCTTTTAAAGAATGGCCTCTTTAAAATATGTTGATTTATTGGCCTCCGGAATAATACTATAGCCTGCTATGCTTCGAGTTGCCTCAAGGAAACAGAGCAATTTAGTGACCTGTACTGAGCTTGAGCATGCTCAGAGAGGCAGCTAGGGGATTAGCATTCAGTCATTGGCTGTGATGTCAAATGATGTCAACTGTCAATATCCATAACTGACCGTTGCTAACTGAAAGAACAGGAAGCAGAAACAGGGGCACCAAATATTGTGCAGGATTTCAGGTTACACTTATATATTTTCAGATTTCAAACTATTACAGTTTTTGGGTTTTGGAGGGTGATTTACCGGTAAATACGGGGTATGATCTCCACTGTCGTACGTTCTGCAGCACTTTGGTGTTTGGGGGTGATTACCGGTAAATACATGGTACGATCTCTACTTCTGTACTTCTGCAGCACTTTGGTGTTTGCAGCCCAAAAAATTGTGCTTTCAGCGATCGGGGGCAACATTTAAGTGCCCTCCTGGTCCCCACGGTCCCCCATCGGTTTCGTCTGAAACCAAACCGGGGATCCCGGATTTAACCCTCTGAAATGCAGTATTGTACAGGGAAATGTGCTGACTTATCCCTTACTGATCCGGAAAGGGAGACCCGGTGATGTCAGAGGACTTCCTCTTCCACCTCTAAGTTTTCCCCCACAGTGCCTTGGTTAGTGGAGGTACTGCACTGAGATCTCCATTCAGAACGCAGTGCAGTACAAGCTATAGTAAGTTCCCACTGTGTCACAGCTAACTATTGTATTTGTAAATGGAGCTCAAGGTTCCATTCACAAATGCACTTTTTTCTAAGTCTTTGCTACTGCGCAAGGTCCCTAACACATGGCTTGTCATGCTAATTGGGACTTTCCAGGGTACTTAATTGCCAACAGATTCTTGTACAAGTCATTCTCAATTGAGAAAGCCAGTCGGATGACTAGCGAATGCCTTCACAACTAAACTTTAAGTCCAGTTGATCTAAGTGAATACAATAGAGGGTGGTGTAAGGAGATGGGGTTTGGGTTTTTAGAGAACTGGGCTGACTTTTGTGTTGGCTACAGGCTCTTTAGTAGAGACGGATTGCACCTCAATGGTGATGTTGCAGCTGTTTTGGGGGAGAAGATAGCGAGGGATTGAGGAGATTCTAAACTAGTTATGGGGGGTGGAGGTACGTTGAACTACACAGTAGTAGATAGAGAAGTTAGGATCAGGGGGCTAATAACCAATGAGGACGGAGAGGGGGCAGATGAGGATAAGGAGGCATGTACGACCATGTATGGAAGTAAATCAATTGATAATATAAAAATGTATGTTTACAAATGCAAGAAGTCTGGCTGGAAAAAATGGGGAACTTGAAATAATAGCTTTAAAGTAAAGGTATTATGTGATTCTATAGCAGAATCATGGCTAAATGATTCACATGACTGGACAGTAAATATTGAAGGATACTCCTTATTTAGACATGACAGAGTTATAAGAAAGGGAGGAGGAGTATGTATGTATGTTAAACAGGAATTGAAGCCAAATTTAAAAGATGGAATAGCTGGGGGAAAAACGATATGGCAGAAACAATATGGGTGGAACTGTGTACAAGACAAGAAGGTAGGTAAATTAATTGTGGAAGTATATTATAAACCGCCAAATGCCAGGGAGGAGGTGGAAATGAATCTCCATATGCAGTTGCGAAGGCTGCTGGTATTGGCATGTTTTGGTTATGGGGGATTTTAACTACCCTGACATAGATTGGAGTAAGGGAACTGCCAGCACCTCAAAAGGTATAAAGTTCTTAAATTTCCTATATGAGCATTTTCTTTCACAGATGGTAGAAGTTCCTACAGACAAAATGCGTTGTTGGATCTGGTGATATCTAATAACCCGAGCTAATTTTGAGATGAAGGTAATGGGAAGCTTAGGGAATAGTGACCATGATATAGTGTCATTTAATTAGGTTGCAAAAACTAAAGTGCACTGGGTTAACAAAAACTTTTAACTTTAGGAAAGCTAATTTTATGCTGTTAAAGGAATCACTCCTGCTCATAGACTGGGGGAATTGTTTCTAGGTAAAGATACAGGGCAGATGTGGACCACTTTTAAAGGGATATTAAACTATTACATTTCTAAATCTGTACCTTAGGGAACAAGTGTAAAAAAATGAGGTCCACCTGCATGGCTTAAGCTCAGTAAAGGGAAATGGAAAAACAAAGGCTTTTAACATTTTGAAAACAGAAGAAACAGAACAGCTTACAGGAGTATAAAAGCTGTAATAAAGAGTGCAAGAAAGCAACTAGAAAGGGAAAGTATAAGTATAAACTTTGAATTTGGCTTGAAGGGCTGCATTTTGGAAGGGAATAGTGTGTTTGCTGCAGATTTTAAACTCAGTAGGGAATGATGAGTTTGTAGTGATGCTTGTTTGGGACAAAAAAAAACGTTTGTGTGTACCCTGCCCAAAGTGGTGCTAATTTGATCCAATCAATCAGAACTAACATTTGATTGGTTAGGACAAAATTAGCACCATTTTCAATGATAAGAAATTTTATTGAATCTCTCTGTATCTTTTTGATGATTGGTCAAAATTATTTTTTTTGACTTTAGTTACCCTTTAGGTATGGCTGCAACAGTAATGGAGGGGTAGGTCATAGTGGTATGTAACTGTGCCACATGGGGTTAAAAAACAAACCTTTTTTATTATTAATCAAAATTAATTTTTAGACTTTAGTTACCCTTTAAGTATGGCTGCCCCAGTAATGGATAAGTAATCAGTAGGTGTGTGTACCTGAGTCTGGTTGAGGGGGTATGTCTTTTTTGTGTTATATACCATAAAAACTATCTTTTATTGAGAATAAATCTAAATAATTTTTTTTGACTTTAGTTACCCTTTAAATATGGGAATGGAAAGGTAGTCAGTAGGTGGGTGTACTGGTACACCATTTGTATTTATGACCATGAAAAAAACTGTTTTGAAATATCCACATTTGAGGATTGTTACCATTATAGTCTAGGGGAAAAAATGTCTGGAAATTCGCTGATAACGCCGTAACGCTTTCGCGGATTCCTTAGCTAGAAGATGCACACTCTCCTATATGCCCCGCATGTCTGTACCGAATTTCATGTCTCAGCTCAAAAACTGTGGGAGGAGATACGGTCCAAAAAAGCAGAAGAATAAAACGCAAGAAGAAAAAGAGAAGAAAAGAAGAAGAAATAGAAAGAACAGTAATTTGGCTTTTTCAAGCCAAATTAATTAAACAGCTAAAATAGAAAATGAAATATGGATAGCCGAACCAAGCAAAATGTTAATGGTAAAAAGATGAGGACTTAGAATGTGGGACCATTAAATAATGGGGCTGAGGTGGTTGTAAGGAAGCCAAAAAGGCTATCTGCTAACCCTTTTTTTACATCGGTTTTTACTGTTGAGAATCCTTGTCCTTACAGCAGGGATTGTAATAATATCGGGTAGAAATGAAGAGTATTCACATGGGCTAACAGAGGAATGGTACGGAAACATTAGTTACAAAGTTAATATCAATAAAGTGCAATAAAGAACAAATATGCAATAGATACATATACATAGAACCAAAATAAGCTATATACACTTTTCACAATGTCCTGTTACACAGAAAAATTGCTTACTTTAGCATTATGCTGGACCGGGTGCTAAAGCCCTGGGCCCTTCGCTTGATGACTGCTACTTGGAGCAGGTGCAGAGCAGCTGGCCAATCTTTTGTTAGCCCATTAGGCCTCTTTCATCAGCAAAATCATCATCTGAGCGGGGTACTCAACATTCCCCTGTGGTGGTCCGGGTGCTGGTATGCCCCGAACCCTTTGCCAGAAGTTCCGAGGTAGGTAAGTATAGAAGAGCAGTCGCACAATCCGAACATAAAGTAGGTCAGGATGCTCGGAATATACACGGCTTTATTGGCATCACAGAACATGTGGAGCAACTCACATTATTAAACCGCCTGACGCGTTTCGGGAAGATCCCATCCCTTTTCATAGGCTAAATTGCTCGATACCTGGGGCTGTCTTATAGAAACACTCAATTACCCATATCTAAGTGAATCTACGAACTTAGAGAATACCTCCTTCAAAATTGGGAGGAGGTGCAAATAGCAGTGAAGCTATTCTTAAAGGTCACACTGCAATATATAAGTAATGGGTAGAAGAAAGAAAAGGGCAAAAGACCCAGAGAGACAGAATCTCGGGTAAGGAAACAATCAACAAAATAAGTGCAAGTATAATAAACATATCATGTCTCATAAAACCAAAAAAAATAAATAATGGAGAAGCTCCAATACATAATATGTTATAACAACAAGAAGGAAATAACCATTGAGAGAAATATATTACTAAAAAGTGCAATCGAAATGAGGTGATGAACCTCTTACAATATGCACATATATATATAGTTGTAGCAGGAATGGAAATAAAAAAAACAATACAAGCTACAGCTACAATCTAAGTACATGATACAATATATCAATTGCCGATAAATATACTTTGTCTGTAAATCTACAGAGAAACAAAGCGATGCCAAGGAAATCTATATTGGAAAAACACAGGCGTATGACAGATATGTATAAGTAAAAAACTTATCCTATATAACAGAAAATATCATACACTGAATTAAGACCCTTGGCTAGGGGACTACGCTCACTTTGCTTAACAATGTCCCTAAATGTTCCCTAACCCGGGATTTCACTTCTTTTAGGATTTTCCTGTTCTAAAATAGGCAAGTGGTGTTTAATTATCTAGTTGTGAAATAGACACCTTTGATTTTGTTTATTTTTATTTATGTTTTTGTTACTAGTGGTATTAGATCTCAATCAGGCAGGCTAGATCTTTTCTGTTGTCTGAACTTTATTAAGGGCCTTCTTAAGGGAACTGTACTTATTACCTCTTTGCAAAATCTACCAAACATTTTATTGGAAGCTGTAGTAAACTCCTCTGTAAACAATTTCTCCTTAAACGTAAAACTGGCCTACGTATAGCTTCTATCTTATGGCGAGGATGATTGGAATCTGCCCTAAGATGGTGTTACTCGCTCCTGGTTTACGAAATCTGTCAATGTTTAAAGAAGCCTTATCTATACTCACTCTCAAATCAATATATTCTACTGTAGAATCTCCATAATGATATGTGACCTAAATTAAAGGGTTGTTATTAATAGTAATCATCCATTTCACAAATTGCCCTTGAGACCCTTTTCATATCCATATAAGGTAATCTATATTTTCTTTTATATGTGATAATAGGGCTATTGGGTTCGATGAAGTAGGGGTGGTGGTATAGAACTGTGTCTTCCCACCACCCCATGAACAAATTGGCGTACGTGGGGCAATTTTACCCCTTTAAGTTGCACGTAGAATCTGTCATTATATTTGAAAAAATTATTAGTGAGAAGATAGGCTAACGACTCTAATATGAACAGAATCCACTCTACTCTGTATTTACTGTAGGTTTCTAGGTGGTAACGTGCCGCCTCTAACCGCATTGGTGTGGATGCAGGAATACAGGACACAACATCTGTAGTTGCTACCTTATATTCTACTTCCACTGGAATGGAACCTAAACAGTTTAATATATGCGTGGTGTCCTTAATATAGGAATCTAGCCTCAGACAAATGGTTGAAGCAAATAG
Organism: Hymenochirus boettgeri; assembly: GCA_019447015.1. Taxonomy (NCBI): domain Eukaryota; kingdom Metazoa; phylum Chordata; class Amphibia; order Anura; family Pipidae; genus Hymenochirus; species Hymenochirus boettgeri. The sequence continues at coordinate 105,037,742 of CM033473.1, read as the reverse complement.
TCCACTAGTTTCGAAAGAGTTTCATTAAGAGATTTATGCCTGCCACTATAGGCCTTCCTGAACAGGAGGGAAACTTTTGTGGGTCTTAGATACATGGTGAAATATAGGTATGACCGAAAATCAGGAACAAAGGTGCTATGATAGGTGGATCTTTTGATACCTATGCTAATGCCTCGTCTAACTATGTCTCTAACGCCACCTTGCTTTATTCGTAGGATCACAGGTAAGTATTCTATAGTAGAAGTGTCACTGAGTTTCGCAAGGCCTCTGTTATGATAATCATCCTTGTTCAACAAAACTACTTTCCCTCCTTTGTCGGATTTCCTGTAAACATGGTATTGTCTTCTCTTAATGTTTTAAGGGCCTGGCTTCTTTCGCGGATAATTTTGCTACTTCCAAGTGTTGTTAACGGGAGGGTTGGAGCAGATAGAGGAAAGTAACTTTCTCAGTTCTGATTCTACCATCTCTTGGAATTTATCTCAAAAGAATTACGTAGTTGAACTGGGTAAAAAGATGACGTTTCTTAAAATTATATTTCTCTTAATAGGGTTTAACCTAAACCCCCTCCGGATGGGGATTACCTTGATTGATACCTGCAAGAAATAACAGGTTATCAAGGGCTGCTTTATCCCTATTTATAACAGGTCTGGAATCTAAATGGTCTATCGAATTATTACTTCTGCACACTCGTTAGTCTCACTATTTTGTTCAACAAACCTTTTACTTAAAATCAGTTTTCGTATGAATTTATTAAGGTCTTAACTGTTTCTAATAGATTAAAAGTTCCAGTGGGACTAAAAGAGAGACCTTTTTCCAGGAGTCCAAGTTCTTCTTGAGTGAGGGACCTATTAGAGAGGTTAATAAAAAAAAATATTTTCTCCCTCTTTACAAGGCATGGGTAAGGCCTCATTTGGAATATGCAGTGCAGTTTTGGAATCCCATATACAAAAGGGACATCTTGGAAAATGAAGCAGTTCAGAAAAAGGCAACTAAATTAATAAGGGGAATGGAGGGGCTTGAATATGCATGCAGATTAGACAAGTTAGGGCTGTTTACATTGGAGAAGCGACGTTTGTGTGGGGACATGATAACCTTATACAAATATATTATTGGGCCATCACATGAAAACTCTGGTGCATTGTTTACTAATAGGTCATATCAGAGGACTCGTGGACATCCTTTAAGGTTGGAAGAAAAGAAGTTTCATCTTCAGGTTAGGAAAGGTTTCTTTACAGTGAGAACGGTGAAACTGTCTTCCAGCAGATGTGTAATGGCAAGTTCATTGAATAGCTTTAAAAAAAAAAAATATTGAGAATTACTGGTTTAAATGCATATAGATCTGGTTGATACAGGGATACTTTCCGATTGCCGTTTGGAGTCAGGAAGGAATTTTTCCCCCCTTTTTAGCTGTTTTTTTTTTTGCCTTCCTCTGATCAACTTTAGGTAGCGTTAAAAAAAAAAAAAAGAAAGAGGCTGAATAGGTTGGACTTGATGGACGTATGTCTTTATTCAACCTTAATCACTATGTTACTATTTTAATAGATATACCATGACCTGGATGCATGAGAACCCTCACAAGCACATACAATAGAAGACAGTGGAACACGGCCCTTTAATGGGGGGTCCTATTCCTTTAATATAAAGCGTGGATGGAGCTGTTGATCCTGGATTTCTTCAGTACACATAACTTTACAGCTGTGATTGGTTGAGAGGGAAAAGAGGGAGGGATCCAGGGGTCAGACCATTACTGATGCAACTTCCTCTGTTCTCACTGCTGGATGCTAACAGACATGCTCAAGAACATGAAAGAAACAGAGACAAGGTAATGTAACCTGTCTCTGTTCATCACTGTATTGGTCCATCTGCAGGATTAAGCCAGCTACAAAGGTCTGTAACTTTTGAACCACTGGACCGATTTACATGCTGTAAAGTTTGTTTTGGAGCACTTATTTGGGCCAAATAAATATAAAAAGTTAGTTTTGGGGGTGGACTTGCCCTTTAATTTTCTCAGAAAAGTGCAGATTTTTACAAGAACTGCACCCACACCATTGATGTGTAGGAATGAGAACTACAGCATTTTGTAGCTGAAGGTGTGTAGATTCCAGAAATATTAATATATAATATAGTTTGTGGGGTGTATTTCTGAGTTACAGGGATGTTTTGGGAAAAACTGCAGACTGTTTGAATACACAGCTAGCTTCTTTTTTTTTTTTTTTTCAGTTACTGCCATTGACATTGGTCCCCTTTGGGTTAGTTGGTAGCCATGTCTCTGGCATACCGTTTTATTAGGAGGGGTTAGGCTTTCATATTTATGAACTTCCTCTACAGTTTTTTTCTGAAATTCGCATTTGATTTTGTCTCTGATTTTACATTTGAGAATAAGTAAGGAAAATGTGAGAAAATATTTTACAATTGATAGGAGCTGCCCAGGTCTCTGCATTTTGATCGAAACTTACCTCACTCATTAAATCCTGCGGGTAAGTATTTTTTTAAAAATATATTAGTTAATTTGGTGGATAATCTATGTTAATCGGCAGAAGTGGTTATACATTTCAATTTGGTGTAATATTCTTGAAAGTGCAGTTTTAGTTTGGGCGGGTCTCCTTTACAGGAAAAGTGGGGTACCTACATATATCTGGTATTGTTGTACTTGGGAGTATCAGAGCTTTTAAAACAGTAAGATTTAACTACAAGTAGAAATGTGATTTGCAAATTATGTTTTTTTTTTACCCATAAATTCATAAAATCTCCAGAAAAGTTATGAACATGTTAAAGTACACGTTGTGCTGAAAAAAAAATGTAGAATATTCCTGATTTACTTGGGGGAATTATGCTATAAAAGTAGTCTAAACCATTGAGGGCAAAATCATGAAAAAAATCTGCTGGCACTCAGGGCGTATCTGATGGGACCTGGGCCCCACCGCGAGTTTGGGGCCGGGCCCTGACTCCCTCCTACCTCTGCAAGACTTGAATGCAGGACAAGCCGTTTTAAACAGGGGATCACGGTCTGCTTTTTTAAAGGGCATGTCCCCCCCCAAAACTATAATCCCCCCAACTACTGGCCCCACCATGTAGTGTAGTTTAATCCTTACCTCACATCCCAGCTCCATAGGGTTCTCCTGTAGTCCCCCCCCAAAGTCCAAAAAAAATGAACACCAGGAGGCTAGCAGGTCCATATAGGACACTGCTGCTACCTGGCCTCCGGAGATTCCTGCCATGCGTGCTGCAGCCCTTCTCCCCCCTCCCTCCCCCTCCCTCTCCTCCCTCTCCCTCCCGTTCTACTATCCCTCCCCTAGCGAAAATCCCCCTTAATATTGTGCTCCCCCATTCCCCCGCCCCAACCGCATGTTTTTTTTTTTAAAAAGCTCCCCAAACTCTTACTTACCTCTCCGCTTTCCTCCGCTGCACTGACTGACCGGCAGCCGCGCGTGATTGGCTCCCGCTCAGCCAATCACAGACGCGACCCGGTCCCGCCCCTCTGCTTGCATTCTCGCAAGCAAGGGGGACGCAGTGCGGCGAGGATCGAGGGGAGGTAAGTAAGAGTTTGGGGGGCTTTTTAAAAAACTAAAGAAGCGGTTGGGGCTGGGGGACATGGGGGAGCATGATATTAATTTTTTTATTTTGTGGGTGGACATAGCCTTTAAAACCGGACCCGACTTCCGGAACTGACGTGGAAGTTTGGGTCCAGTCTTTTAAAAAGCTGATCGCGCGTATGTCCATTCATACGTGCGATCACCTATTTAAAAACCGGCTCATCCTGTCAAATTAGGGCGGTAGTTCACTACTGCTGGCACTTAATACAACAAAATTGAAATTCTGGTTTTTCTTGTCAAAGGACATTTATATTGACTTTATTACATTTGTAAAACTTTGTACCTGCAAAGTGTAAATCTTGTGGATGTAGGAGTAAATATTCATATCTCCTCTTATTGTTTTTCAGCTGAGCAATTAATAGTTAAAGGAAAACTAAAGACTCCAGACAACATTGTCCCAACGAGACAGAGTATATTCACAAGATACAACAAGCTGTGTTTCACCTTTCCCTTTACTGTGGCTGCTGGGTGATTTAGGATATTAACCTGTGGGTATTGGGGGGTTATCTCCCTAATCCACATCTTTGTTTTGGTGGAAGTCTATGTGGTTACAGTAAAATTCACATACTCTGTAATACACAGCGCAGTAAAAAACTAGGAAACGGCACCTTGATTAGGCTAGTTGACAGACAATACTATTACAGCATATTATATCAGTTTCTATAGGATCCTGTGTTGAAAACACAGTGTTGAGATTTAAAGGGAATGTCTCCCCTCTTTTCAAAAAATTATGTAGATTACCCCCAAACCTAAAATTCATTTTAGTCAAAAGCTTTAATTCGGCTCCCACACAGAGCTATTATACTTACATGCTCCTCTTCGTTCCACCACCCACGGCTCTGCACTTTCGGGTAAGGCAGTCAGTGTCGACCGTGACAGTGCTGACTGCCATTCCCGGACCAGTCTCCACTGTGGCTGCTCAAGAACACAAAAAGAACACAGCAGCAGCAGTCGAGACTGAGTGAGGAACCAGGAAGTGTCGGTGGAGCGAGGTGAGTATTGTGAGTATAAAAACTCTGTGTGGGAGCAGATTTAAAGCTTTTGACTAAAACGATCTTTAGGTCTTGGGGGGTAATCTACAATATATTCATTTTTGAAAAGAGGGGTGGACATTCCCTTTAATAGTTATCAACAACTTTTTTGCAACATTCAGGAAAAAATGAAAGAAACATTTAAAGTAAAGTTGGGAATTCAAAATAACCTTGCGGGCTGATATCTCTGATATCCAAATTGGGTTTGATAGACCACTGTCGTATCCGACATCCAGAAGTAACATAGTAATTGTGGTTGAATAAAGACATATATCCATCAAGTCCAACCTATTCACTTTTTTTTTTAAACCCTTCCTAACAGTTGTTTCAAATGGCAATCGGAAAGTATACCTAGATCAACCTGATCTACAGTATATGTATTAATACCAGAAATTCTCAATATTTTTTTGTTTTAGAAACTTATCCATTTTTAAAGCTATTCAATGAACTTGCCATTACCACATCTGCTAGAAGACAGTTCCACAGTTTCACCGTTCTCACTGAAAAGAAACCTTTCCTAACCTGAAGATGAAACTTCTTTTCTTCCAACCTTAAATGATGTCCACGAGTCCTCTGATGTGACCTATTAGGGAACAATGCACCAGAGAGTTTATTGTGTGGCCTATTAATATATTTGTAAAAGGTGATCATATCCCCACGCAAATGTCACTTCTCCAATGTAAACAGCCCTAACTTGTCTAATCTGACAAGTACATGATTATATCTGTTACTCCAAAACACATAACAAACTTATCAAGAATAGACTATATATTTGTAAACAAACAAACCAACATAAAAGTCCAAAGCATAACACACTTACCAAGGAGCATATCAGAGCGTATACCCTGGATCCTGCCGGTCTCCCCATCCCTGGCGACTCAATCCCTTTTGGCTTACGCTATAACAAGCAAAAATATTTTAAACATGGACATCAATCAGCAGCACTTTTTTTGAACGCCTGGCCCATGGCTTTCTGGACTCACAATACTACAGTTAAAAAACTCAGAGGGAAAGATAGTAGACAATACGCCAGATATCTTACACTGTCTAACAAAATGTTACACTGAACTTTACTGCTCCCCCCTCCCTGCAACCCAAAATACTCTCTCCTTCTTCTTCAGCAATATCTCTCCCCCCAAACTGTCAGATGAAGATGCCGCATCATTAGAAACAGAGATAACAATTGAAGAACTACAAAAAGCTTTAGGAGAAATGGCAGCAAACAAAACCCCGGGCCCAGATGGTCTCCCTAAGGAAATTACCCCCTACCATGTACGAAGCCCATTTGAGCCTAATATTCAAATCAGGCAAATACCCCTTAGACTGTTGGTCATGTAAACCAATATCCCTCCTTAATGATGACTATAAACCCCTAATAAAAATCTTAGCTAACAGATTGCAGGAAGTCATCACTAGCATAATACACCCGGACCAAACTGGATTCATGCCAGGAAAATCTACATCTATTACCGGTAATATTTGGAAAACCTTGATATACATGCAACTAGTCCATGACAATACAGGATCTCGAATTATGCTATTATAAAAATGGATTTGCCTCCTCTACACTCATTCAACAGCAGCCATGCGTGTTAATGGCACATACTCCTCTCCATTTCCACTAGACAGAGGAACAAGACAGTGTTGCCCCATTTCACCATACCTATTTGCATCGGCAATAGAACCACTAGCCATTAAACTTAGATCATGCCCATATATCACTGGACTTCAACTAGGAGCTCATAACTCATTGACAAGTCTCTACACAGATGACATGATAGTATATTTGGCTAATTCACAACAATCAATCAAGACAGCCTATGACATAATCACTCAATATGGACCCGTATCAGGCCTATATATAAATTGGGATAAATCAGCCGTATTCCCACTAGACCTAAACCTCCAGATAACCAGAGGTATTGCAACACTTTTCCCGATAGTAGATTACTTTCGCTACCTGGGTATGCAAATCACTCGAGATCCACAACAATTTGAATCCCTTAACCTAACCCCACTAATAGAATTTACACACAATAAAGTGAAAACCTGGAAAGGACTCTCAATTAACCTAATAGGCCGAATCAACCTAGTTAAAATAATATTACTGCCCAAAATCCTGTACACTCTGCAACACAGCCTAATATACATACCAAACTCTTTCTTTGATACACTACAAACCATACTGCTCACCTTACTTTGGGGCACAGGGAGAGCCAGAGTAAGACTAAAAACTCTACAAAGACCCAAATCTTTAGCTGACCTTGCAATGCCAGATTTTAGATTATACTATATCGCGGGCCAACTCAGATGGTGTGTGCCTGACCCGGAGAACCCAGACACCTCAACCCCTCACACACTCTATAACACCGAAAGTCTCTTGCAAACTTACTTTCCAACACACCCTATAGTTTTCCTAAACACTCAGACATATTCATTTCCCACAGGAGGCACCACATTACATATACAGCAACACAAGATATGGAAACTGGTAAACAAAACCTTAAATTATGATGGCATCCCCGAGGAAACTCCTATCTGGCATAATCCACACTACCCTAATCTAAGATCTCTCCCCTCAGCCAACATATAGGAAGGAAAAAGAATATCACTATTCTCTCATATAATACAAGACCGAAAATTCCTACTATTTGGAGATATCAAAGATAAATTCTCTCAAACAGACTCGTTCTGGTTCAACTATCTTCAATTGAGATTTGCACTCCTGTCCGAATTCCAAAGCGACACAACACCAGTAATAGCCCATCCCGTAATCAAAATTCTTAAATCAGGACAAGGAAGAGGTACAATATCCAAATTATACACCATTCTTATAAACGAACAAGCCGCAGAAACCACAAATAAAATTTTAACCAAATGGCAAACACTAACCCCTACAGTGACAGAGGTAGACTTGCAGGATCTGGTGGAATCACATCTCAAAGTGTCCCCAGCAGCCCCAAACAAATTGATGCAATTCTACATTCTCCATTAAGTATATCTATCCCCATTCAGACTCTCCCGCATGTCCCCAACACGCTCGTCAGAATGCCCCAAATGTCCACCAGCCGATTTTTGGCATCTCTTATGGACTTGCCCCAAAATAGCTAAATTCTGACAAAAAGTCACAAACTACCTCTCTAACCTCCTTACATACCCTGTACAATTTGAACCCAAGCCCCCAAGCTGTGTATATTGGGCATTCGAGAAGCTGATGTATGGAATACTCATTAAATGGTTTTCCTTCGGAAATCACTATTTTATGCTAGGAGAACCAAAGTGTTATCATGGATGGCCCCCACCCCTCCCACTTTAATGACATAGAAAACTATGATTAAAAATGTTACCTTTACTTAGAGTAATATGTATCAATCGTGGATGACCTACCAAATTCACAAGGATATGGTTTCCGTGATACCAAGATACTGAAAACACAAACCTATAATAAAACACCATCTACACAAGGAATAGGAAATGTGGAGCACTGAGCCAAGGATTGTCGAGAGAGAAACAAAAGGTCACGTAGTGACTATATCTCCTGGTCGGCCTCCATGGCTGCAGTGCGAGACCCCTTCTTAAAAAAATAATCCAGTCAAACCACATGGAATTATTGAACCACACTTTATATGTACATAGAACCTAACACAGATGATCCTGTTTCTGTTTTCCCTTCTACCCTCTTCCAAGTTTCCCTTCCCCAACAATAGGTGCACATACTTGCAAGGCACTTTGAAGACTACATGGGCTGTGAGAGTTGCTGGCAACAATGTGGGAGCTAACTTAGTTGTAGAATCTACTTCTTATATATATGTTAGAACCTACAAATGAGAAAATGAGCCAGATCATACCTGAGCAATGCACATAATTAGTTTTTCCAAATGAGGCATCTTGAAGCTGTCAATAACAAAGGATTTTCTAATATGTATTAATACATTTGAGTATACTATAGTATAGTATTTGAGGTTGAATAAATACATACGTCCATCCAGTCCAACCCATCTAGCAATATCCCCATTTCCTGCCTAACTGTTGATTCAGAGGAAGGCAAAAAAAAAACCCACCAAATTTATGAGGGGGGAAAAAATTCCTTCCTGACTCCAAGTGGCAATCGGAAATTTCCCTGGATCAACTCTACTTTATAAAACAATATCAGTAACTTGCAACATTCCTTGTTTGCAGAAACTCATCCAGCTTTTTTTTGAAACTGACCAATGAACCTGCCATAACAACGTCCACTGGAAGACCGTTCCATAGCTTTACCGTTCTCACAGAAAAAAACCTTTCCAAACTTGAAGTCTAAATCTTAAGTCTAAAGGGATGTCCTCGTGTCCTCTGACGTGTTCTATTGGTGAACAATGCCCCAGATAGTCTATTGTATGGCCCGTTAATGTATTTATAGACAGTAATCATATCCCACATACATAATTGTAACTTTTCCAGTCTCTCTTCATATTCAAGCTCCCCCAATCCCCATATTAATTTAGTTGCTCTTCTCTGAACCCTTTCCATTTCAAAGATGTGCTTTTTGTACACAGGATTCCAAAATTGCACTGCAAATTCCAAATGAAGCTTTACCAATGCTTGTAAAGAGGGAGAATAACATTTTCCTCCCTTGAATCCATACCTCTCTTTATACAAGACAATACCATGCTGGCACTGCTTGCTTCCTTTAAGTTTGTTATCCACCAAAACTCCAAGATCCCTTTCCAACAGGGATTTACTTAACACAGAGCCATTTATAGTATAAGTAGCACAAGGATTTTTAAGTCCAAAATGCATCGCCTTACATTTATCAACATTGAATCTCATCTGTCACTTAGCAGCCGAATGTGACAATCTATCTAGATCCCCCTGCAACAATTGCACATCCTCTGAAGTTTTTAATGGTCGACAAAGTTTTGTGTCGTCAGCAAACACAGAAACCTTGCTGACAATACCTACTTCCAAATAATTAATAAATAGAAGCGCCCCCAACACAGAACCCTGTGGCACCCCACTTAGCACTTTAGTCTATAATGATGAAGCCACATTTACAACTACTCTCTGCATCCTATTCATTAACCATTTTTCTATCTACCTCAGCTTATACATTAGTCGCCTGTAAACTACATCTACTGCTATGCCAGAGTCAACAGGGTTATTCAATAAAAGTTTTTATTGTTTAACATGGTGCTAATTTTGCCCCAACCAATCAGATATAAGCTTACAAAATGTTAGATAAGATCTGATTGGTTGGAGCAAAATTAGCACCATTTTAAACGATAAGAATTTTTATTGAATCTCCCTGTAAATTTCTACTTACTTCCTCATAGAAGCCAAGCAAGTTAGTTTGACAAGATCTATTCCTCCTAAATTATTGCTGGTTACTACTTATAATGTCAGTCCTTGAAACATACTCTAGAACATGTTCCTTTATTAAACTTTCCAGGATCTTCCCCACCACTGAAGTTAAACTTACAGGCCTAAGTTTAACCCTGCTGTGAACGACTACCCTTTTTGAATATTGGAATAACATCAGCCAATCCAGAGGCACACATCCAGACAGGGAATCTGTTAAAATAAGAAACAATGGCCTAGATAAAACTGAACATAGCTCCCTAAGGACTCGAGGATGTATTTTATCCGGTCCAGATTTATTAATATTAACCTTATTTAGTTCTTTCTGTACCATATCCTCGGTTAACCAAAGTGCACTTAAATCTTTTATACCATTATTGCTACTATACTTTAGGATATCTGTACTTGTATCTTCTATAGTGTATACAGAGGAAAAAAAAGTATTCAAGACATTTGCTTTATCGCCATCCTCCGTAACTAACTTATCCCCATTAATTTATGGTGCCACATTCTCAGTCCTCATCTTCTTACTATTAATATTCTTAAAAAAAATGTAGGCTTAGTGATTACATTTATTTCCCAAGGGTATAAATTTAGATGTGAACTGGCTTAAAATCCCCATGAACACAGTCCTCTTCTGTTCAGTACCTTTACCTGATAATACATTATCCCAGTTGAAGAGCTGCTTTTAACTTGGGAAAATTTGCCTTCCCGAAATTAAAAGTCTTTGTTAACCCAGCACACTTTTCCTTTCGATAACGGATAACGCCACTATTTCATGGTCACTATTCCCTAAGCCTCCAGTTACCTTTATATCTACAATGCGATCTACGATGTTAGATATTACCAGATCCAACTGAGCTCCTTTTCTGGTAGGAACCTTAACCACCTGTGAGAGAAAATTATCCTGCAGCAAATTCAGGAATTCATCGCCTTTTTCTGTGAATGCAGTTCCACTACACCAATCAATGTCAGGGTAATTAAAGTCCCCCATAATGAGCACACTCCCCAAACTTTAAGCCCTTGCCAACTGCATATGAAGTTGACTCACCTCCTCTCTGCTAGCATTTGGCGGCTTATAGCAGACACCAACAATGACATTACCCCCTTTCCTGTTGCCTATTTCCAACCATATTGCCTCCACTTTAACATCCATATCAACAGTTATCTCTTCTTTTAAATTTGGCTTCAATTATTTTTTAACATAAACACATACTCCTCCCACTTTCCTTTTTTCTTTGTCCTGCCTAAATAAGGCATATCCTTCTTAATTTACAGCCCAGTCGTGAGAACTGTTCAACCACATTTCTGCTATACCTATTACATCATACTTTTCATTCAGTGCCATAATTTCCAATTCACCCATTTTGTCAGCCAGGCTTCTCGCATTTGCAAACATACATTTTAGATTATGATCCTGTAATTTATTCGTACACTTTAATACATATGCCTCCCTATCCCTTATGCTAGCACCACCCCCCTTTCCGCCCGCCACTGGCCTATCTACACCCTGCTTTCCTCCTGGGCTATCTATCCCAGTGAGACTGCTAATAACCCCCTCCAAACCTAGTTTAAAATCTCCTCCAACCCTCTAGCCATCTTCTCCCCTAAAACAGCTGCACCGCCATCAGTGAGGTGCAACCCATCTCTACTAAAGAGCCTGTAGCTGACAGCAAAGTCTGCCCAGTTCTCAATAAACCCAAACCCTTCTTCCTTAGACCACCCTCTTAGCCATGCATTAATGCTCCTAAGCTCCCGCTGTCTCCCTGGCTTAGCACTGTGGCTGCGGTAGTATTTCTGAAAACAGTACCCTGGAGATCCTTGCTTTTAACTTGGCCCCTAGCTCTCGGAAATCATGTTTAAGGACCTCACCTCCTCCACTAACTTTGTTATTGGCACCAATGTGAACCAAGACCGCTGGGTCACACCCAGCCCCACCCAATAATCTGCTGAACCCTAGCACCAGGCAGGCAACACACAGTTCGGCATGTAGGGTCTTGGCGGCAGATTACCCTATCTACCTTCCTTATAATGGAGTCCCCTACCATTACCATCTGCTTAGCATTCCTAATCCTTAGTACTTCCTCCCTTGTATCAGAGATGGCAGTCCTCTGGGTGCTCAAGGGACTAGCCCCCTCCATACACGCTAATTCCGAGGTGTCCTCCTCCACTTCATTACCTAAGGCACCAAATCTGTTGGGTGAGCAATCTGGGAAGAAGCCATCCTACCCTTCCATCCCCCACTTCTCCTAGTAATCCTAACAAAACTACCTCCCCCCTCAACCTTCCCTGTCCCACTTCCACCCACCTCTATACTGGCCCCAGCCAGTGCTTGCTGACCCCCTAGATTTGCCAATCCCTGCAATGCTGCAAGCTGCCCCCTTAGACTCTCCACCTCAGCTTCCAAACGGGCAACCCACTCACACCTGACACAGACATAGGTTACCTGAATCGTCTGCTCCAGGTTCCTATACATGTGGTAAGATGCACATTGCATGGTACCAACAAAACTGTCCCTTCTAATGCACAACACCAGTACAGTGACACACACACCTTGTTTAATTGCCCATCTTGTTTCAATGTCCTTCTTTTTCTATATCCTTGAGATCAAGTTCCTTAAGAGCAAGGGACACGTTCCACTCTAGTTCGTTTCACTCACAGGAAACTTCCTTTTGTTAGGTCCAAACCACAGGTCCAACCAATGTGAATCCTATTTAACTAATAGGCCCCAGCCCCCACGACAATTAGTGCAAGAGCCAGGAAGAGAGGGGGGGGGGAAAACCACTTATTAACCCTTTCACAACCTGTTTGTGATTACAACAGGTACAATACTAGAATATAGAAGCCCAGCACACCCCTTTAACTGGAAGAAAGAATGATTAATCTGCTTACTGCACACACATTCCTTAACACAGTACAAACAATCCTTATTTTCAAACTTTCACACACACCATACAACCATCAAATGATTAAATGTTCCTCTTTTTCTTTGTCCTTGAGATCAAGGTCCTTATTAGCAAGGGACACGTTCCACTCTAGTTCGTTTCACTCACAGGAAACTTCCTTTTGTTAGGGCCAAAAAAAAAGTAAGTAAGAGTGTATTCAATACTTACTACACTTATCTGGACTTATTTCTTTTGATTTCTTTGAATAAGTAGATTACTTGTATTGTTACCGTTGCAAGTTTCATGTCAACATCCTCACTAGAAATTTACGCTCACCTTTTTGTCTTCAGAACTGGCTTAATTCTTTGTGTTGTGAACATTTGATTTAGAGATTTGGGTCCATAATGACATGATAGTATCACATAGTTTCTGCAGATTTGTCAACTGAACACCCATGTGACTCTCCCATTCCACCATATCCCAAGCAATGAGATCTGGTGACTGTGGAGTATAGTGAACCCATTGTCATTTCCAAGAAACCTTATGTACATTTAATGGGTACATTGTAATCATAAAGTAATGGACATGATCAGCAACAATATTCATAAAGACTAGCATATAAACAATGCTTAATTGGTACTAAGGGGCCCAAAGTGTTCCAAGAAAATGTCTAGTTTATGACTATTAACCAACATTAAATATGCACGTTTGAAAAGCATTACAACCACTGGTAAATAGCTTGAGGTGGCTACGCAGGTGGCTCTTATGATAATCTCGCAGCTGCCACAAGCTAGGGCAGTGAATTGGTTTGCGTGACTTAAACCAGTATTAGCAGCGTCTCTCCTGCTAATTGTTAGTTTTGCATTATATATTTAATGTAATATATTGTATATATTAATTTTTATTATTATTAATAACCAGAATGGAAATGTTTTCTGCGAAGACTAATATCAAAAAGACAAGACCCAATTTGAATGTGAAAAAGAAGCTCCAGAGGTAAGCATTTATGTATACAACATAGCAATCCAAAGTAAAACAGAGATAGGCATGTTAAAACAAAAAAGTACACCTAACTCATCTGGGACTCCCAAAATCTGTGCTTATGACGATTAGGGGATTTGGTGAAGAATGTTGCAGTGACCAGGCATTGGAGGTGTCTGATCCCTAGCCCTTTTTAAAATGTTATTGCTTTCTCTTGCTTACAGTGCTTGCCTACAGTCTAGAATAAATTTTTTTTAAGAGATACAACTGCCCAATGAGCTGCTTTTTAACCCCTATAACAGGATAGGAAGTGAAAGAAAAGTAAAAGAAAAACTAGTCATATGGGTCAATTTTGACTGTTTCAATAAAGTTGTCAATCAAAAATAGACCCATCTATACCTTCTGTTTGATGGATTGCTTAACAAAAAAAAATATTTCTGACAATCCCATTCAAAGCTACATTATTTCGAGCAGATTTCTAATTTTAGAATCAGAAATATGTTTTTAATTGATTCACTTATCACAGAACCATATATGGTGTAGACAGCACAAGGATTGGTATACCCCAAATGCATCACCCCACATTTATCAACATTGAATCTCATCTGCCACTGTGTTTCACATTTTGACAATCTATCTTGGTCCACATGCAGCAATTTCACATAATTTGATATTTCAAACATATTAAAAAGTAGTGGCCCAGTACAGAACCCTGAGGCACTCCACTTAGAACTTTAATCCAAATAGATGAAGCTCTATTGACAACTACTCTGTTTATGCAATCTAATTCTCTATCTCTGTACAAATGTGTTTATCAATTTCAGACCTTAGTTTATACATACATTAAGTCATCTAAGTATACCATATCCACTATTACACCCGAATCTAAATTCTTACTAACATCTTCAGAAAAACTAAGCAAATTAGACAAGATTGATTTCTCATAATCCATGCAGATTATTACTTATAAGAGCCATTCTTGCGACATAGTACATAAGAAGATCTCTTAAGGTACTCTCAAAAACTTTTTTAGTCTGAATGCCATTTTTAAGGCTTATGTATTTTCTAATGTTTACATTACATTTCCAAAGATTAACATTGAAAACAACAAAAATCTGAATTTCATACCAGTTTAGTAGTTGGATTATTACCCATATTGTGATCATAGTTTCAGGGGCATAATGCTTATAACGGGCCATTCTATCCAGTGCAGCCAGTTTCAACCTCCAATGCTCATAAAAGTGGCTGGGTGCACTGTCACTAGCTGGAAAGAGACTTATTATGGTCACCCTCACTTTCATGTGCAAGCAGACTGTTGAAGGAGAATGTTGTGTTTAACAATAAAGCAGATCAGATATATTGAATTTTTGTGTTTAACCTTAAAGGGAACTTAGCTTCCCAACATAATGCCCGAGATTGTTCAGTTACTTCCCTCTCCACGGTCCTTGAATAACTTTTTACTTGCTTGTCCCTGCTGGGGTCTTCCTTCAGTGCCAGCTTCCATCCTGGCTGCAGGCATCAGTTATGGCTAAGATGTCATTGGCAGTGACTTATGGCTGCAGTGTCTTATGCTATTTGCAGATGAGCAAGCTTTTTAAAGACCTCATCTAGCTTGCAAAGGAGGCAAGAACCAAAGATGGCAGCGCTGGTGGAGACAAGCATGTAAAATAAGGTAAGTAAGTATAGCGATCTTGGAGTTTGGGGCGGTGATGAAGGTAATTAAGGGTTTTAGTGTTGGGATGGAAATGTCCTTTAATATTTTCATTCACCCTAAATGATGTCTTTTTAGAAATAAAGAAAAGTTTAATAAACACATTTTGTATTTTACAATTTTTTTTTTTAGTGATCTGATAAAAGAATGTTTTTCAGTGCCAAACATTCCATGGAAACAGATATCTGTTGCTAAAAAGCCTACAAGTGTCAACTGCATTCAATTTTCAGGTAAGTTTTTAAACATCACTAAATGCAATGTCACATTTTTTGCAACTTATTAATTTAATATTTTAATCAAAATGCATACAAAAGTTAAAACCTTGCTTATTTTGGTTGAATGGCAACTCAAATATTTATAGTGGCCTTTCTTATGGTCAATATATAACATTTTATATTAGGTCTCAGTATGCATTCCCCCCTCTCTCTATTTTCAGCCCATTCCAGAAGCTATGACTTATCTAGAGTGGGGATGAAAAGGATAAAGTTTGTGCTGCAGGACAATTTTCTCTCACAGGTGGTTGAAGATCCTACTAGAAAAGGAGCTCTGTTGGATCTGGTATTTGAGGTTGAATAAAGACATATGTCCATCCAGTCCAACCCATCTAGCAATATTCTCATTTCCTGCCTAACTGTTGATCCAGAGCAAGGCAAACAAAACCCACCAAATTAATGAGGGGGGAAAAAATTCCTTCCTGACTCCAAGTGGCAATCGGAAATTTCCCTGGATCAACTCTACTTTATAAAACAATATCAGTAACTTGCAACATTCCTTGTTTGCAGAAACTCATCCAGCTTTTTTTTGAAACTGACCAATGAACCTGCCATAACAACGTCCACTGGAAGACAGTTCCATAGCTTTACCATTCTCACAGTGAAAAACCCTAAACCTAGGAAAAAAAGCCTAAACCTTTTTTCTACAAGTCTTAAGGGATGTCCATGTGTCCTCTGACATGTTCTATTGGTGAACAATGCTCCAGATAGTTTATTGTATGGCCCGTTAATGTATTTATATATCCCCACGCATGCGCCTTTTCTCCAGTGTACATAATTGTAACTTTTCCAGTCTATCTTCATATTCAAGCTCCCCCAGTCCCCTTATTAATTTAGTTGCCCTTCTCTGAACCTTTTCCATCTCAAAGATATCCTTTTTGTACACAAGATTACAAAATTGCACTGCATAATCCAAATGAGGTCTAACCAATACTTTGTAAAAATAACATTTTCCTCCCTTAAGTTTATTATCTACCAAAACTCCAAGATCCCTTTCCAACAGGGATTCACTTAACAGAGCCATTTATAGTATAAGCAGCACTTGGATTTTTAAGTCCAAAATGCATCACCTTACATTTATCAACATTGAATCTCATCTGCAACTTAGCAGCCCAATATGATAATCTATCTAGATCCCCTGCAACGATTGCACATCCTCTGAAGTTTTTAATGGTTGACAATGTTTTGTGTCGTCAGCAAACACAGAAACCTTGCTGACAATACCCACTTCCAAATTATTAATAAATAGGTTAAATAGAAGCGGCCCCAACACAGAACCCTGTGGTACCCCACTTAGCACTTTAGCCCATAATGATGAAGCCCCATTAACAACTATTCTCTGCATCCTATTCATTAACCAATTTTCTATCCATGTAAAATGTGACTCCCCAGACCAACAGACCTTAGATTATACATTAGTCACCTATGGGGGACTGTATCAAAAGCCTTTGCAAAATCCAAGTATACTACATCTACTGCTATGCCAGAATCTAACAGGGTTATTCAATAAAAGTTCTTATCGTTAAAAGTGGTGCTAATTTTGCCCCAACCAATCAGATGTTAACTTTCAAATGTTAAATAAGATCTGATTGGTTGGGGCAAAATTAGATAAGAACTTTTATTGAATCTCCCTGTAAATTTCTACTTACTTCCTCATAAAAGCCAAGCAAGTTAGTTTGACAAGATCCATTTCTCCTAAATCCATGCTGGTTACTACTTATAATGTCAGTCCCTGAAACATACTCTAGAACATGTTCCCTTATTAAACTTTCCAGGATCTTCCCCACCACTGAAGTTAAACTTACAGGCCTGTAATTACCCGGCTGTGAACGACTACCCTTTTTGAATATTGGAATAACATCAGCCTTTTTCCAATCCAGAAGCACACCTACGGACATGAGGGAATCTGCAAAAATAAGAAACAAAGGCCTAGATAAAAATGAACTTAGCTCCCTAAGTATTTATTAATAAATTAATAAAAACCTTATTTAGTTCTTTCTGTACCATATCCTCAGTTAACCAAAGTGAATTTGAATCTTTTATACCATTATTGCTACTATACTCTATGATATCTGTACTTGGATCTTCTATAGTGTATACAGAGGGGAAAAAGATATTCAAGACATTTGCTTTATCGCCATCCTACGTAACTAACTTATCCCCATTAATTAATGGTGCCACATTCTCAGTCCTCATCTTCTTACTTATAATATACTTAAAAAATTTTTTTAGGCTTAGTGATGCTTTGTTCAGCTATCCTAACTTTATTATTAATTTTAGCTAGTTTGATTGCTTTTTTACACTCCTTCTTACAGTTTTTATAATCCCTAAGGGCCCTTTACAATCCCTCCGACTTAAAGGTTTTAAATGCCTTTTTCTCCCTTTCCATTTGCCTCTTTACATAAGAATTCAAACACATGGGCGCGGATTTATTTTTTTTGCATTTATTTCCCAAGGGTATAAATCTAGATGTTATCTGGCTAAAAATAGGTTCACTTCAGTACCTTTACCTAATAATACATTATCCCAGTTGACATTCTGAAGAGCTGCTTTTAACCTGGGAAAATTTGCCTTCCCAAAATTAAAAGTCTTTGTTAACCCAGCACACTTTTCCTTTCGATAACAAAGTCCAAACGACACTATTTCAGGGTCACTATTCTCTAAGCCTCCAGTTACCTTTATATCTTTAATGCGCTCCATGATGTTAGATATTACCAGATCCATAATCTCTGGTAATAATTGTGGAGCGTATTATAGATATAAAGGTATCTGGAGGCTTAGGGAATAGTAACCATGAAATAGTGTCGTTTGGAGTATGTTATTGAAAGGAAAAGTGCGCTGGGTTAACAAAGACTTTTAATTTTGGGAAAGCAAGTGTTATTTTATATATTTTTGATGTGTATCCAATAAATGATTTTTTAATAGTACCCATCTATGTGGTTGTGCTGTTGTAGGGTGTATGTCTTTATTCAAATACTTTACACATAGTGGGCCCAGAGGGAGGGTCTGGGATAATTGAGTGGGTAATTGAAAGTTCTAAAAGGAAGTGAAAGGAGGATCAGAGAAAGACAAAAACAGCAGATTTAAGGATGGAGGCAATTAATCCTTATTGTTGTGTGATTAGTTAAAATGGTTTAGAACAGTTTACTAGCAGTCCGGTAAGCTCCGCCCCCCGAGACTTTTTAAATATTGATAGTACATCCCTTTTTTTTCCAATCCAGAGGTACATCATCAGGCAAAAGTGAATCTGAAAAGATTATTAACAATGGTCTAGATAGAACTGAATTTAGCTGTCTTAGGACCCATGGATGTATTTCATCTAGCCCAGGAACTTTATTGGCATTAATCTTGTTTGATGCTGTACCATAGTCACTGTCAGCTAGAGTGAATACTCTTCTTCCATACTTTTCTTATAACTACATTATCTGCTATTAGGACTAGGTTGTTCTATTATGTATACAGAGAGAAAAAGGGTTTAGCACTGTGGCCTTCTCTGCATCTTCTATAACCATCTTGGTCCCATTGTGTAATGGTTCCATATTTTCTGTCCTCGTCTTTTTACTACTGATATAAATTTATATACATACGTGTGTGTGTGTATATTGGTCTTGCTTTGTTCAGCTATGCATACCTCATTCCATCCACCAATTTACTGGCCCCCGCTAGTGCCTGCACCCCCCCAGGTGTGCCGAGCCTTGCAATGCACTCAAATCTGACACTAACATAGGCCATTTGCTTTAAGATCTTATTTATGTGGCTTGATTCACATTATGTGGCACAAATAAAACAGTCCACCCATAACACTAATACACAAACAAAGGGAACACCACATTTTTTTATAAAGACTTAAAGCATTTTAAATGCCCTTACACAACTGCCATTAACACAGATGAACATAATACAGTAAAAATAGGTTTAAAACCAAATACCAGCTAGTGTGTAAGCTATTTAATGAAAAAACAAAATTTACCTTTTTCTACAAACCCAAGAGTAGAGATTGCTGAATTTCCTAAAGTTTGATTCGATTTTGAGTTTTTGAACTTCAGGAATTGTTCGAAAAATTGAAAGTTTGAAAACAGACCCATAAAAGTCAATGGGGACAAATAGCTCAAAAAAGTTTGGATAAAATAATAATAAAATAGCAATAGTAACTTACTGTACATGGCTCTGGGAGCTGGGAAATGGTCTGGGGAACACGTACAAATATTGAGAACTTAAAATAGTCACTTGAAATAAAACTCACTAATGTCAACAGCAGAAAATAGCAAGGGGTATAAAGTCAACTGATTTTAAAAAAAATGGATGAGAATATAAACTAACAGGGAGATTCAATAAAAGTTCTTATCATTTAAAATGGTGCTAGTTTTGCCCCAACCAATCAGATGTTAGCTTTCAAATGTTAAATAAGATCTGATTGGTTGGGGCAAAATTAGTACCATTTTAAACGAATCGTCGCCACTTAATACTGGGCATGATTCCTATTGTATAATAAGGAATACACCTTTTTAAGTGATTAGAGAAATACTGAATTTTTTGAAATTTTGATAACCGAAAATTTCAAAAATTCTCAAATTTCTGAGGTAATTATCAATTGTTGAATGCGGAAGCTCATAAGCAGCGCTCGTGTTAAAAAATTACTTTATTTCAAGTTCTGGATGTTTGTATGTGTTCTAAAGACCATTCCCCAGGTCCCAGATCCATGTACAGTAAGTTACCATTGCTATTTTAATTCAGAGACAGATTCAAAAAAGATTCTAGAAATTTCTTAGAAATATCGAAGTTCAAAATCTGAAGTTCGGGTTTGTTCGAACTATTAAAGCTCCATTTGAATTCCATCTCTACCCATAGAATAAGATGTCATCTCTACCCTGAACTAAGGCCCCCATATATATGTATTTCATAATTGGTCAGTTTTCCTGCACCATTGTACCAAGTCCCAGTCCTGATATACTCTTCATACAATGTCTCCCTGAAAGTGCTTTGTGATTTATTCTTATTCCAGAGCATGCCATCATTGGACAAGCCAGTCAAGATGGAGTGGAATTGCTAGAAAGATGATTGTAAAATGTTAGAAAGCAGGTGTTACAGATGTAGCAATGTCCTAAATTATGGAATTTGAAGCAGGGGAAGTAGTAGTTTGACACCAGCAAGTATCAGATTTTGGAGAAACATTTTTCCTAGTTGCACTTTCACTTCCATTTAATCATTGACTTATAGTTGTACTTGTCTTTTAAAGGGGAACTGTGGTCTCCAGACAAGTTGAGTTTAAATGAAAGGCCAGTTTCCTACCTTTAAAACAAGCCATCAATCTCCTCTCTACGTGCTCCACAGCCCAAGATGTAAGGAAATTACTGACCAGAAAGTTAATGGGTGGGAGGCTGACATGTGACATTCCTAATCGGCTCCTCCACCTCTCCGCCAGCGAGCACAGCCTCAGACTTCAGTGACAGGAAGTCCCTCCACCTCCCTACTGTGTAAAGATCCCCACAGAGAAGGTAAGGGAACCCTATTCTCCCTCCTTTTCAGGCTCAATCTGCCTGAAAAGCCTGTTTTCACACAGTTTTCTGTAGGGGGGTGTTTGAGTGCCCCATGGCATCCGTGTGTGGGCGGGGCTAAGGCACCCGTGAGTGGGTGGGGCTAAGGCACCCACAAGTGGGCGGGGCCACATGGGGCTGTAAGGGAAGGGGCCAAGGGTGGCCTGCAAATAGAGGGTCCATGGGGTCGATGAGTAGACTTGCTAGAGGAGGGGGGCTACAAGGGGTAGAGGAGACACAGGGTAGATTGAATGTCATCCACTGACATGGTTTCAGAGCAGGAAGTGCAGGGGGCCTGGTGATGCTGCTGCCATATCACACAAAAAAATGTAATTATCTTCACAACTATGCAAAATAAACAATGAAAATAAATTGCAAAAATTCTCAGGAGAGCAATTCCTATCAATTTACCTAAAGTCATTTTTGGACCACTGTTCCCCTTTAAAATGGTGCTTAAAATATGATCAGTCATAGTACGGAACTGGTAATTAATGGATGGTACTTTATAATCCAGATTCATATATATTATCCTATATTTTATTTTATTAGGAGATGGGAAAAAACTTGCTTGTGGATTGTCTGACAGCTCTATATTGGTGTACAGTTCCAATTTCAGTGGGGAACCAGCTGTTTTTACAGGTATTTTTTCTCCACGTGTACTGCTTTGTGAAACAGTGTATTTTGAATGTTAAAGAATGGAAACTTATTTTTTGAAGTGAGTACCTGCCCTTAGCTCCTCAGCCCCAGTGACATTTTTATGCTGCAGATCTTTTAAGATCTGTGAGATGTGAAGACTAAAAAATGTAAGTGTAATGCCCAAGCTTATTCAAATGTTATATCTCTTGTATTTATATTTGATCTGGTTCCTCAGATACAGATTGTCAAATTGCAGCTTATTCTCATTTGTTTCACTTAGAAGAATAGCATGTGCATTCAGCCTCATTTCTTTTACATTAAGAGTGTCAGGAACTTACCTTGCCGCGAGCCTGGGATCCTCCTCCGGCGGTCGCGAGCGGGAGCGCGCCGATGACGCGAGGTACCCGCTCGCGTGCACGCTCGCGCGCCCGCGCGTCCTCAGTGACGCGAGGACGTGGGCGGCGCAGGCTTTTACCCTGCTGGCGGCCATCTTCTTCCAGGGCACGGCCAGCAGGGATGAGGTCACAGGGGCCTATTTAGGCTCCTCCTGGCAGTTGGCCTCTTGCTGCCAGTTCAGAGTTTGTTGCTCTGAACTCCTAGCTCCTGGTTAGCGTTGGTGATTGGTATCCAGTTGTTCCCTGTCTCCTGTGTCCAGTCTGCCTGCATTCTACCACTGCTCCTACCTCCGGTCTGCACCTCCACTTCAGCTCCTACCTCCTGTTACCTCTGGTCAGCATAACTACCACAAGGGGCGTATATTAATTGTTTTAAAAATATTAAAATAATAAGTCAACATGCAAAGTGTAATTAATGGACATGAACTGGAGCTGGGAAATGGGTCTGGGGAAACACCGTAACAAATTATTGAGAAGAACTTTAAATAGTCCATTGAAAATAAAATCACTAATGGCAACAGCAGAAAATAGCGGTATATTAAGGTTTTGAAGTAATAATAAAGTCAACTGATTTAAAAAAAATGGATGAGAATATAAACTAACAGGGAGATTCCATAAAAGTTCTTATCATTTAAAATGGTGCTAGTTTTGCCCCAACCAATCAGATGTTAGCTTTCAAATGTTAAATAAGATCTGATTGGTTGGGGCACAAAATTAGACCATTTTAAACGAATGTCGCCACTTAATACTGGGCATGATTCCTATTGTATAATAAGGAATACACCTTTTTAAGTGATAGAGAAATACTGAATTTTTTGAATTTTGATAACCGAAAATTTCAAAAATTCTCAATTTCTGAGGTAATTATCAATTGTTGAATGCGGAAGCTCATAAGCAGCGCTCCGTGTTAAAAAATTACTTTATTTCAAGTTGGATGTTTGTATGTGTTCTAAAGACCATTCCCCAGGCCAAGACCATGTACAGTAAGTTCCCTTGCTATTTTAATTCAGAGACAGATTAAAAAGATTAGAAATATCGAAGTTCAAAATCTGAAGTTCGGGTTTGTTCGAACTATTAAAGCTCCATTTGAATTCCATCTCTACCCATAGAATATAGTCATGTCATACCACTGAACTAAGGCCCCCATATATATGTATTTCATAATTGGTCAGTTTTCCTGCAATGTACAAGTCCCAGTCCTGATATATCTTCATCAATGGCTCCCTGAAAGTGCTGTTGATTTATTCTTATTCCGAGCATGCCATCATTGGACAAGCCAGTCAAGATGGAGTGGAATTGTAGAAAGATGATTGTAAAATGTTAGAAAGCAGGTGTTACAGAGTGAGCAATGTCCTAAATTATGGAATTTGAAGCAGGGGAAGTAGTAGTTTGACACCAGCAAGGATCAGATTTTGGAGAAACATTTTTCCTAGTTGCACTTTCACTTCCATTTAATCATTGACTTATAGTTTTTACTTGTCTTTTAAAGGGGAACTGGTCTCCAGACAAGTTGGTTTTAATGAAAGGCCAGTTTCCTACCTTTAAAACAAGCCATCAATCTCTCTCTACGTGTCCACAGCCCAAGATGTAAGGAAATTACTGACAGAAAGTTAATGGGTGGGAGGCTGAACTGTGAATATCTAATCGGCTCCTCCACCTCTCCGCCCGGCGGCACAGCCTCAGACTTCAGTGACAGGAAGTCCCTACTCCCCTACTGTGTAAGATCCCCACAGAGAAGGTAAGGGAACCCTATTCTCCCCTTTTCAGGCTCAATCTGCCTGAAAGCTGTTTTCACACAGTTTTCTGTAGGGGGGGTGTTGAGTGCCCCATGGCATCCGTGTGTGGGCGGGGCTAAGGCACCGTGAGTGGGTGGGGCTAAGGCACCCACAAGTGGGCGGGGGCCACATGGGGCTGTAAGGGAGGGGCCAGGGTGGCCTGCAAATAGAGGGTCCATGGGGTCGATGAGTAGACTTGCTAGAGGAGGGGGGCTACAAGGGGTAGAGGGGCACAGGGTAGATTGAATGTCATCCACTGACATGGTTCAGAGCAGAAGTGCAGGGGGCCTGGTGATGCGCTGCCAACACAAAAAAAATGTAATATCTTCACAAACATGCAAATAAACAATGAAAATAAATTGCAAAAATTCTCAGGAGAGCAATTCCTATCAATTTACCTAAAGTCATTTTTGGACCATGTTCCCCTTTAAAATGGTGCTTAAAATATGATCAGTCATAGTACGGACTGGTAATAATGGATGGTACTTTATATCCAGATTCATATATATTATCCTATATTATTTTATTAGGAGATGGGAAAAAACTTGCTTGTGGATTGTCGACAGCTCTATATTGGTGTACAGTTCCAATTTCAGTGGGGAACCAGCTGTTTTTACAGGTATTTTTCTCCACGTGTACTGCTTTGTGAAACAGTGTATTTTGAATGTTAAAGAATGGAAACTTATTTTTTGAGTGAGTACCTGCCCTTAGCTCCTCAGCCAGTGACCTTTTATGCTGCAGATCTTTTAAGATCTGTGAGATGTGAAGACTAAAAAATGTAAGTGTAATGCCCAAGCATTTTCAAATGTTATATCTTGTATTTATATTTGATCTGGTTCCTCCGATACAGATTGTCAAATTGCAGGCTTATTTCATTTGTTTCACTTAGAAGAATAGCATGTGCATTCAGCCTCATTTCTTTTACATTAAGAGTGTCAGGAACTACCTTGCCGCGAGCCTGGGATCCTCCTCCGGCGGTCGCGAGCGGGAGCGCGCCGATGACGCGAGGTACCGCTCGCGTGCACGCTCGCGCGCCCGCGCGTCCTCAGTGACGCGAGGAGTGGGCGGCGCAGGCTTTACCCTGCTGGCGGCCATCTTCTCAGGGCACGGCCAGCAGGGATGAGGTCACAGGGGCCTATTTAGGCTCCCTCCTGGCAGTTGGCCTCTTGCTGCCAGTTCAGAGTTGTTGCTCTGAACTCCTAGCTCCTGGGTAGCGTTGGTGATTGGTATCCAGTTGTTCCTGTCTCCTGGGTCCAGTTGCCTGCATTCTACCACTGCTCCTACCTCCGGTCTGCACCTCCACTTCAGCCTACCTCCTGTTTACCTCTGGTCAGAATAACTACCACTGCTCCTACCTCCGGTCTGCATCTCCACTTAGCTCTACCTCCTGTTACCTCTGGTCAGCATAACTACCACTGCTCCTACTCCGGTCTGCATCTCCACTTCAGCTCCTACCTCTGTTACCTCTGGTCAGCATAACTACCACCTACGCTCCTACTCATGTTCCGTATCTCTACTCCGTCTATATCCTCCATATTACCTCGGTCTGCATATCTACACATGCCCTACCTCCGGTCCGTATCTCTACTCCAGCTCCTACCTCCTGTTACCTCTGGTCAGCATAACTACCACAGCTCCTACCTCCGTCCGTATCTCTACTCCAGCCTACCTCTCGTTACCTCTGGTCAGCATAAACTACACAGCTCCTACCTCCGGTCCGTTATCTCATCCAGCTCATACCTCCAGTTACCTCCGGTCTGCCTATCTACCACAGCTTCTACCTCCGGCCTGCAATCTCCACTTGTGGGATTGGTCTTTGTGATTCTCTTCTGGAGCCGCGACCTGGTGCCTGCCTGCCGCAAAACATCCCACCATTAGAGGCTCTGGTGAAGACCAGCAGGTACTTAGACTCCGCGTCCAGAGGGGGTCTCATAGAGGCCTATCCTGAAGAAAGCGTAACATAACTGGCAGCCAGATGAATCCCACTGGAGACGTCAGTCCAGCAGAGGACTTATATCGACAAGTCGCCGAACTTCGGGGAGCCTTACAAGAAGCCAGACGGATACTGCCAATGGATGCAAGGTTGAACGCCATGTCTCCTGGAGGTCTCATAACCCATCAGTTGCTGAGCCTAAATTCCTCTTCCTGACCGATTTTCCGGAGATCGTTCCAAATTTGGACAGTTCAAAAGCTCCTGTCATTTGTATTTCTCCCTTCGCCCCAAAAGCTTCACTGAAGAAAGGGTAAAAGTAGGTTTCATTATTATTTGCTTCAGGACGAGCCCCAAGGGGGCCCTTCGTTGCTGGATCAAAACGCCCTGCGATAGCTTCGTGGTACTTTTTTTTCCGCTCTAGGAGAAATTTATGATGATCCACGTAGAGTTGTTTCAGCTGAAGCAGCACTCCGTAACCTGTCCCAGGGGAGAAGACAGGTAGAAGATTATGTGGTGATTTCCGCAGGATCAGTGTGGAGACCCAATGGAATGAAGCGGTCTGATCCACCAGTTCCGAATCGGACTATCAGAGATCCTTAAGGTGAATTAGCACGCACTGGAGTCCTGAGAACTGAAAGATTATTGATCTAGCGGTCCAAATTGCCGTCGCTGAGAGAAAGGAGATTAGAAAGATTGGGCACTTCCCGTTCGTCTATGACGTACTCACTACCTCTCCTTCTTCAGGATTTTGGAAGTCCCTATGCAATTAGGGGTTAACTCGTCCTTCCCTCTCTCGAGGAGAAAGGATCAGAAAGCGCGCTTAAACCTAGTCCTATACTGTGGGGAGTCTGGTCATTTGCTCCAGGGATGTCCAATCAGACCTACGAGTAAGACTCCTACTATGCATTCTGGTCTGTCGTCCGTGCTTCAGCCATCTTACCGTCTATTGATGTCTCATTACAGGGAACCGGTCCGATGGTCACCGTCCAAGCTGTTATTGCTCGGGGCCTGTAGCTGTTTTATTTTGGAATCCCTACCAAGGAATGGAAGATTCCCACTCGTCCCAAACCTCTCCTCTCTTTATTCATCTGGCAGACGGGTCTAAAATCTCATCTGGTTCCTGTACTACGAGAGACTTTTCAGTATTGTCAACATTAATCATCATTCAGAATTATATGTTTCGATGTATTGCCTTCTCTCTTTTTCCTCTTTATTCTAGGTATGCCATGGTTGAAGACACACAACTTCAATAAATTGGATCTCCGGAGAGATCTTCTTTCTCTCATCACATTGTCGACTGTCATGTCTTCCCTCTTCAGTGTTAAGTATTAATCAGGTCAGGCTGAGACTCTCTTACCCATTGTCTATCAGAACTTCGCAGATGTCTTTGATAAGAAAGCTGCTAAAATCTACCACCACACCGCATTATGATTGTCCTGTTGAACTATACCTGGTGCGGAGATTCCTTTTGGCGGTGGGTATATCCTTTGTCAGAAACCTGAGCAAAAGGTTCTCAAGGAATATATAGAAGAGAATCTTCAGAAGGGCTTCATTCGCCACTCTACGTCTCCAGCAGGGGCTGGTATATTTTTGTTGAGAAAAAAGATGGTTCACCTTAGGCCCTGTATTGATTACCGAGCTCTCAATAATGTCACGATTAAAAAAGATACCTCTTCCATTATTCCCCGAATTGTTTCAACGATTGGAACCGCCAAAGTTTTTACTAAGTTGGATCTTCGGGGGGCCTATAACTTGATCAGAATAAAAAAGAGGGGATGAATGGAAAACGGCGTTCCGCTCCAGATATGGTCATTTCGAATATTTGGTCATGCCTTTCGGTCTATGCAATGCACCTGCCACATTCCAACATTTTGTCAATGATATTTTTCGTGACATTTGTAGATGACTTTTTGGCCGTTTATCTATGATGATATATTGTTTTTTCTTCTAACCTGGAGAAATCATATTAGGTTAAGAAAGTCTCTCTCGTCTTAGAGTTCATGGGTTATACGCCAAATTGGGAAAATGTGAGTTTGAAAAGACTTCTATACCATTCTGGGGTTCATCATCTCACCCCAAGGGCTAATTATGGATTCAAAGGTTTCCGCTATTCAGGATTGGCCTACTCCTACTACCCCGAAACAAGTTCAAAAATTCATTTGGTTTGCCAACTTCTACCGTAGATTCATTAAGAATTTTTTCTACTATTATACTACCATTGACCCTTCTGACCAGAACCCATGTCCCATTCTCTTGGACGAAGTCCGCTCAAACAGCCTTTGAGCGCTTGAAATCTGCTTTTACTTCAGCCCCCATCCTTATTCACCCAGACCCAACTGTTCCTTTTATATTGGAGGTGGATGCTTCTGAAGTTGCATTAGGAGCTATACTCTCTCAACGTAACGGACCTAAGGCGCTACTAACATCCGGTTGCTTTTTTTTCAAGAAAACTTTCTGATTCCGAAAAGAATTAGATGTAGGAGACCGTGAGTTATTGGCCATAAAATCGGCCCTTGAGAGTGGCGATATTTACTTGAGGGCGCCAATCATCCTATTACCATCTTCAAGGATCATAAGAACCTGGAATACCTACGACTGCTAAAAGGTAAAACCGCCTCAAGCTAGATGGGCTCTTTTTTTACAAGATTTAATTTCCATATAACCTTTCGTCCTGGTTCAAAAAATGGTAAAAGCCGACGCCCTTCTAGACAATCTTCTGAGGTCAATAAGTCGGATAAGCCTAATGGTTCTCTCTCCAAATCTAATTTTCTACTATTAACTACTAATATAGTCAAAACCATCAAAGAAGCATCGCTCCAATCCTCTTCTCTTCCCAAGACGGCTTTATATACAAGACAACAAAATATTGTTCCAGTTCAAGCCAGGTCTGCAGTACTTCAGTATTGTCATTCTCATGCTTTGGCCGTCATTTTGGGGTTTACAAGACGTTGGATTTGCCTAACAGAAATTTTTTTTGGCAAGTATGTCTAGAGATTGTAAACAGTTTGTGGGCTTTTGTCTTACTTGTGCTAGGTTCAAGACCACTAGACAGAGAACATATGGATTACTATCCCCCTTGCCTGTTCCGGACCGCCCTTGGGGCATGATTTCCATGGACTTCATTGTTGAGTACCTCGTTCCAAGGGGTTCAGCACAATTTTGTGGTCGTGATCGATTGACGAAGATGGCTCACTTTATTCGTTAAAAGGAATTCCCTCAGCTTCCATTACGGCGGAGGTGTTTATTAGAAAATTGTGCGTCTTCACGGTGGTTCCTGATGACATCGTATCAGAGAGAGGGGTACAATTCACCTCAAAGTTTTGGAAGGAGTTGTGCAAGTGTTTACATATCCACAATCTTTTTCTCCGGATACCATCCACAATCTAATGGACAAACAGAAGAACAAACCAAACTCTTGAACAGTATCTTCGTTGTTTACTCCTCCGTGTCACAGGAAAATTGGTCCTCTCTGTTTACACTTGCAGAGTTTGCTTACAACAACGCGGTTCATTCTTCCATCAAGTGTTCCCCTTTTATGCTAACTATGGATTTAATCCAACTTTCCTTACCGGTATTCCTTCCAAGATCACGATTCCTGATCTTTTCACCAGAATACATCTTATGAAGGAGAAGACTTTAGAGCTGAAGACCTTCATCGCTGAAGCTCAGGAGCGAGCCCGTAAGTCAGCTAATCTATTAAGAAAAGACTCTTCGATATGAAGGTTGGAGATTTGGTTTGGTTGGTCGACTCGGAATTTGAAATTAAGGATTCCCTCGGCTAAGTTGGGTCCCCGGTTCATCGGGCCATTTCGTATTAGGAAAGCTATCCAACACGGTTGCCTTTGAATTGGAGCTCCCCAAGTCATTAAAGATACATCCAGTCTTTCATGTATCCTGTTTTAAAAGATATGTTACAGACTCGGCGCTGGAGACTCCTCGCTGCCTATTATGATTGACGGGACGACGAATACGAGTGGAGAACATTTTAGATGCCAAGGTCTCTGCGGAAAGTTAAGATATCTTATTAAATGGAAGGGATTTGGTCCCGAAGGAATTCTTGGGAGCCGTCTGAGCAGATTCACGCTCCTCGTTTAGTAAAGACTTTCATTCCAAACATCCTGACAAACAACCTAAGCTAAGGACCCCGAGGGGTGCCCGTGGGGGGGGGGCAATGTCAGGAACTTACCTTGCCGCGAGCCTGGGATCCTCCTCGGCGGTCGCGAGCTGGGAGCGCCGCCGATGACGCGAGGTACCCGCTCGCGTGCACGCTCGCAGCGCCGCGCGTCCTCAGTGACGCGAGGACGTGGGCGGCGAGGCTTTTACCCTGCTGGCGGCCCATCTTTTCCAGGGCACGGCCAGCAGGGATGAGGTCACAGGGGCCTATTTAGGCTCCTCCTGGCAGTTGGCTCTTTGCTGCCAGTTCAGAGTTTGTGCTCTGAACTCCTAGCTCCGGTTAGCGTTGGTGATTGGTATCCAGTTGTTCCCTGTCTCCTGTGTCCAGTCTGCCTGCATTCTACCATGCTCACCTCCGGTCTGCACCTCCACTTCAGCTCCTACCTCCTGTTACCTCTTGGTCAGCATAACTACCACTGCTCCTACCTCCGGTCTGACTCTCCACTTCAGCTCCTACCTCCTTACCTCTGGTCAGCATAACTACCACTGCTCCTACCTCCGGTCTGCATCTCACTTCAGCTCCTACTCCTGTTACCTCGGTCAGCATAACTACCACACTCCTACCTCCGGTCCGTATCTCTACTCCACTCCTACCTCCAGTTACCTCCGGTCTGCATATCTACCACAGCTCCTACCTCGTCGTACTCTACTCAGCTCCTCCTGTTACCTCTGGTCAGCATAACTACCACAGTCTACCCCTCCGGTTGTATCCTACTCCAGCTCCTACCTCCTGTTACCTCTGGTCAGCATAACTACCACAGCTCTAACTCCGGTCCGTATCTTACTCCAGCTCCTACCTCCAGTTACCTCCGGTCTGCCTATCAACCAAGCTTCTACCTCCGGCCTGCATCTCCACATTGTGGGATTGGTCTTTGTGATTCTCTCTTCTGGAGCCGCGACCTGGTGCCTGCCTGCCGCAAAACATCCTCACCATTAGAGGCTCTGGTGAAGACCAGAGGTACTTAGACTCCGCGTCCAGAGGGGGTCTCATAGAGGCCTTATCCTGAAGAAAGCGTAACAAAGAGCTTGCACATGTACAGAGTAGTTGGCTCATTTAGCATCTCTGTAATTTTTTGCCAAAGGCAGATGATAGATAGCATTGTTGTTTTTAATATTATATGTTATCTCCATTATTAGAGCTAGAGATCAGAGCTGGTGCATTGTGAAGTCCGCAGTCTAACTGCAGCTAACTAGCCGATTCTAAACATAATCAAACATTTCAAATAAAAATGCTAAGAGTAGGAAACAGCTTTTTTCATTATTGTTTATTAACTGAAAAATCACCAGATTGTTCTCCAGTCTGAATTTTTCTTGCTAAACCAGCTCAAGTTCTAAAATGCATAGAAGTGTAATTTGTTATTGTGTACTGAGCATTCGCAAGTGTTTAATTGTAATAGGGGGATATTCATTTTTTGCATTGATATGCAATAGGAAAAATATACTTAAAAGGTCTGAATGAAGCAATTGGCACATAAAACCCAAAATAAATTTCTGAAGGATCAACTGTCGGCCATTTTCTTTATTAATCTGTAATGTGAATTAATAATACAAAGTACAGTTGTATACTCGAGTATAAGTCGGGTTTTTAGGTATAAAAATAGCCTAAAATCGTACCTCGACTTATACTCGAGCACTCACATTTGCAGTCCAGTAATCATCCGGCCGCTTGCTTCGGCATCAACTCCTCTGGGGGTGACGTATTATCTGCGCTGGTCTCTTCCCGGCGCCGAGTAATGACATCACCCACCAGAGGAGTTAATGCGGATGCAAGCAGCCGGCCGATTACTGGACTAGGGCAGCAGAAGTTTGATGCAACATTAGGCAGAGCCCCTCTCTGGTGAGAAGAGAGAATCCTGGTCAGAGGCCAAAGTGCAGGGCCTTACTGGAAGGTGGTGGTTATGGACTATCGGCTGCTAGAAATCCAGAGGCAGCTCAAGAGCAGTCTTATTGCAGGCTACACAAGGCAAGTCCACTGAACGAAGGGCTCTGGGGGGAGTGCAGTGCTTGCCACAGCAGATGTTAGGGAACTACAACTCCCGCAAGCAAAGCATGCTGGGAGTTGTAGTTTCCAAACATCTGCAGTGGCAAGGAATTGGAGGTTACTGTGTGTGATTCTCTTTATTTAAAGGGCAAACTAATGCTTTACAACTATACAGATCAGGAGGATGATATTATTGCCTTCTGATTCTGTATTGTTTTGAGGCTTTAGTTGTCCTTTAAATGGACAGAAGAATTCCCATACAGTAATCCCATAAAGTAATATCCATATTGGATGGCTATTACTGTATAGGACTAATGTATGCGAATGGGAATTCTGCTGTCCATTTAAGGGCAACTAAAGCCTCAAATCAATACAGAATCAGAAGGCAGCAGTGATCCTAATTTCTACCCTCGACTTATACTCGAGTCAATAATTTTTTACTAATTTTTCAGGAAAAATAGGTACTCCCGACTTATACTCGAATCGATTATATTCGAGTATATACGGTATACTAACTGTACAGATAATCCTTATGGACAATACCAAATTATCCAGGGATCAGTACAGATTCATGAATCGGTGGTTTGTGGACCACTGTGTATAACACACCATTTACAAAAAATGCAGCAAGGTCTCCACCAGTTGCACACATGATACTAAAAGCATAGGCAGACTGGGAACAATGTTTATGCAGAGTAAAAAAAAAGTGACTTTTTAAGCCATGACGTGTGTGAAACACTGATTCAGTCACAATCGTGGTTTGCAAACCCAAATGAAAAATATTGTAAAGGACTTCACGTGTTATGCCGCAAACTGTTTTCCATCCTTCCCTTGCTTCTCAAAATGTTTTGCTAGTCTTCAAGCTCTTTTACAAGCTCACACATGCTCAGAGGAGGTAGTAGGGGAATAGCAATCTGTCATTGGCTTGTGATTTCAACTTACATCCATGACATGCCCCAGCGAGTTTGGAGGCCAGGCCCCTGACGCACTCATTCGCCACCGTGCCAAAGGTCCGTGATCAGATGTTTTTACACAGCTGATTGTGGTATGAAATCAATATTCCTGCAAGCAGCTGTTTAAAAGACCAGAACTGAACCGGAAGTTCGGGTCCGGTCTTTTAAACCATTGATCACACATATGTTTTACCCCATACACGCGACCAGGTTTAAAAAACAGCTGATCGCGGGCCCTCTTACCTCCGAGGCCCCCGCGGTGTTTCTGCCATGGCGTTAACTGAGAGCTGGAAGAACCATGAAAGAGAAAATGGAGTAACAGAACATTTTCAAGCAGCATTTCAGGTTAATTTTAACTCTTGGATTTCTTGCAATGCAATATTGGGGTTTGCGGTGATTTACCTTATACAATTTATCATTATGGGTTGAACTTGCCCTTTAAGGAATAGTTTACTCAGAAAATGAACTATTTATTTATTGCATTACACTCCTATTCTTCAATTAATCTAACAGGGGCCAGGAGGAGCGAGGAGGTACATACTACCACCACGGCACCTTTTTTTAAAAAAAATAGTTAAAAGTACTTAGGACAGGGATATAAGATGGCAATTCCTACCGCCCAATAGTTTTGTGAGAAGCACCAGCCCAAGAATACTGATTCTGCGAGTCTTCCTACTGGTGTAAGGAATATTGAGCCATGTCTACAATATATTTGATTTAGTTACTGTACTATTCACTTCAGTCACGAGAGTGGCAGCAAAGTTACAGTGCCAGGGAGGGGGACAAACAAGAAAAAAAAGTAGTAGAGGGTGGGGTCGGCGGAGTGTGGTAGGAGCTGTAGGCCAGGGGACCATTTGGGGCGGGGGGAGAGGAGATCTCTGTGGGTCTGTGAGAGAATTGGGGCTCCTTACAACTGTACTCAGGACAGCTTCGCAGCGAACTATTTTGGGATTTTCCTGTCTGTGCGGTTTGGCCGTGGAAAGATCTGTGGATCCACAAGGAATCTCGGAAGGCCGCTTAAAGCACCCAAGGTACTGTAAGCGCAGCTTCGCTGCATATAGTACATACAGGTGACATTTTGTATATTACGGACATTGCCAGAGACAAACTTCCCTTGGCGGGAACTACTAACAGGAAGGCCTCGTGTTAAAGAGACAAACAATTACCTGTGGATTACAATAGTATTGCGCATACTTAAGGGTGCACCCCGAAGACAAAAGGAGGGGAGGAACATTTAGGGGAGTCCAGGCGGCCTTGCGGACTGTAGGAAATGTTTAGCAGGGGCTTGTTATAGGCTATAGCCGTATTACTGTTTATGTGTGATTTATCTTTTTATCTGTCGTGTAATCTGGCCCAGTTATTTTCTTTTACTATGTTCAGTAAACTTTATTGCTGGGTAAGAACGTTGTTGTGTGGTGGTGGCATTGTGTACTCTCTGAATCTGTGAGCCCACCTCCTCACTACCCCTAGCCTTTTTAATTGGCGCTGAGAGCAGGGTACATTGATCTCCATGCAGAACCCAACCGGTCATGAGGCAACTCCTGCGGTTAGCGCCCATTGCCCGTCCTGCCGGAGTGGAGTAGTCCGACCATGTGTTTGCCCGCAGGAGCAATATTTAACCAGCTAATACGTTTTGATGGCCAGAACATGGTGCCAGAAGACTGGGCCACTTACTTTAAAAGATACCTCAGGTTGTATAATTTGACTCCTGATCTGCAATCCGAAGTGGCGCTGAATGCCCTGGAAGGGGATGCGAGACGCACTAATGCTAAGCCAGAGTGGGAGAGGAAGACTTTGGAGGCCATACTCTCAATTCTGAGCCTTTCTAAGGAGAAATGGCTGGCACTGGCAGCCTTAGGTCTCGCTTATTCACTTGGTCGCGCGTGAAGATGAAACTATTCCCCAGTTTGCGGAATGCTCTTCAAGAGATATGGGACACATACAGAAAAGAGAAGACAATGGTGCTAATGTTTTGGAACTGGAGACCAAATCCTTCGGGAGCTTAGGAGCATTAATGCGTGGCTAAGAGAGTGGTGTAAGGAAGAAGGGTTTGGGTTTATGAGAAATGGGCAGACTTTTCGTCGGTACGGCTCTTTAGTAGGGATGGGTTGCACCTCAATGATGGTGGTGCAGCTGTTTTAGGGGAGAAGATGGCTAGAGGGTTGGAGGAGATTTTAAAACTAGGTTTGGGGGGGGAGGTGGTATTAGCAGTCTCACTGGGATAGATTGTCCAGGAGGAAAGCAGGGTGTGTAGTAGGCCAGTGGTGGGTGGAAAGGGGGGTGGGGGCTAGCATAGGGGATAGGGAGGAATGTGTATCAAAGTGTACGAATAAATTACAGGATCATAATCAAAATGTATGTTTGCAAATGGAGAAGCCTGGCTGACAAAATGGGTGAATTGGAAATGATGGCATTGAATGAAATTATGATTGTAATAGGTATAGCAGAAAACGTGTTGAACAGTTCTCACGATGGGCTGTAAATATAGAAGGATATGCCTTGTTTAGGCAGGACAGAAAAAAAAGGAAAGGAAGGGGGAGGGTAGTATGTTATATTTAAAAAGAATTGAAGCCAAATTTAAAAGAAGAGATAGCTGGTGATATGGATGATAAAGTGGAGGCAATATGGGTGGAATGGCAACGGAAGGAAGGGGGTAATGTCATTGTTGGTGTCTGCTATAAGCCGCCAAATGCTAGCAGAGAGAGGAGGTGAGTCAACTTCCTATGCAGTTGGCAAGCTGCAAGTTTGGGGAGTGTGCTCATATGGGGGACTTCAATTACCCTGACATGATTGTGTGTGGTGGAACTGCCATCACAGAAAAAGGCGATGAGTTCCTGAATTTGCTGCAGGATAATTTTCTCTCACAGGTGGTTGAGGTTCCTACTAGAAAAGGAGCTCTGTTGGATCTGGTAATATCTAACATTGTGGAGCGCATTATAGATATAAAGGTAACTGGAGGCTTAGGGAATAGTGACATGAAATAGTGGCATTTGGACTTTGTTATCGAAAGGAAAAGTGCGCTGGGGTAACAAAGACATAATTTCAGGAAAGCAAATTTTCCCAGGTTAAAAGCAGCTCTTCAGATGTCAACTGGGAATGTATTATCAGGTAAAGGTACTAAACAGAAGTGGACTGTGTTTAAGGGGATAGTTTAAGCCAGTTCACATCTAAATTTATACCCTTGGGAAATAAATGTAAAAAAAAATAAATCCGCGCCCTGTGGCTGAATTCTGATGTAAAGAGGCAAATGGTAAGAAGAGAAAAAAGGCATTTAAAACCTTTAAGGCCGAGGGAACGGAAAGGGCCTTTAGGGAGTATAAAAACTGTAACAAGGAGTGTGAAAAGCAATCAAACTAGCTAAAATTAATATGAAGTTAGGAAGCTGAAGAAAGCATCACTAAGCCTAAACATTTTTTTAAGGTATTAATAGTAAGAAGATGAGGACTGAGAATGTGGCACCATTAATTAATGGGGATAAGTTAGTTACGGAGGATGGCGATAAAGCAAATGTCTCTGAATAATTTTTTTTCCTCTGTATACACTATAGAAGATCCAAGTACAGATATCAAGAGTATAGTAGCAATAAAGTATACAGAGTTCAAGTTCACTTTGGTTAACCGAGGATATGGTACAGAAAGAACAAATAAGGTTAATATTAGTAAATCTCTGGACCGGATAAAATACATCCTAGGGTACTTAGGGAGCTAAGTTCAGTTTTATCTAGGCCATTGTTTCTTATTTTTTGTGATTCCTCATGTCCGGTGGTGTGCCTCTGGATTGGAAAAGGTGATGTTTTCCAATATTCAAAAAGGGTAGTCGTTCACAGCGGGTAATTACAGGCCTGTAAGTTTAACTTCCAGTGGTGGGGAAGATCCTGGAAAGTTTATAAGGGATATGTTCTAGAGTATGTTTCAAGGACTGACATATAAGTAGTAACCAGCAGGATTTTAGGAGGAATAAGTCTTGTCAAACTAACTTGCTTGGCTTTTATGAGAGTAGAGTAAGTAGAAATTTAGACTCTGGTATATAGCAGTAGATGTAGTTTAATTGGATTTTGCAAAGGCCTTTTGATACAGTCCCCCATAGGCGACTAATGAATAAGCTAAGGTCTGTTGGTCTGGGGGAGTCACATTGTACATGGATAGAAAATTGGTTAAGAAATGGATGCAGAGAGTAGTTGTTAATGGGGCTTCATCATTAGGACTAAAGTGCTAAGTGGGGGGCCACAGGGTTCTGTGTTGGGGGCCGCTTCTATTTAATCTATTTATTAATGATTTGGAAGTGGGTATTGTCAGCAAGGTTTCTGTGTTTGCTGACGACACAAAACTTTGTCGACCATTAAAACTTCAGAGGATGTGCAATCGTTGCAAGGGGATCTAGATAGATTATACATTGGGGTGTAAGTGGCAGATGAAATTCAATGTTGATAAATGTAAGGTGATGCATTTTGGACTTAAAAATCGTGCTACTTATACTATAAATGGCTCTGTGTTAAGTGATCTGTTGGAAAGGGATCTTGGAGTTTTGGTGGATAACAAACTAAAGGTAGCAAGCAGTGCCAGGTCGGCAACAGCCAGAGCCAGCATGGTATTGTCTTGTTAAAAGAGAGGTATGGATTCAAGGAGGAAAATGTTAATTCTCCCTCTTTACAAAGCAATGGTAAGGCCTCTTTGGATATGCAGTGCAATTTTGGAATCCTGTGTACAAAAAAGGACATGTTGAAATGGAAAGGGTTCAGAGAAGGGCAACTAAATTAATAAGGGGATGGGGGAGCTTGAATATTGAAGAGAGAATGGAAAAGTTATCAATTATGTTGCTGGAGAAAAGGCGTTGCGTGGGGATATGATTACGTGTATAAATACATTAACGGGCCATACAATAAACTTCTGGGGCATTGTTCACCAAGAGAACATGTCAAGGACACGAGGACTCCCTTAAGACTTGAAGAAAAAAGGTTTAGGCTTCAAGCTCGGAAAGGGTTTTTCACTGTGAGAACGGTATAGGCTATGGAAATGTCTTCCAGTGGACGTTGTAATGGCAGGTTCATTGGTCAGTTTCAAAAAAAAAGCTGGATGAGTGTCTGTAAACAAGGAATGTTGCAAGTACTGGTATTGATACCTAAAGTAGAGTTGATCCAGGGAAATTTCCGATGCACTTGGAGTCAGGAAGGAATTTTTTCCCCCTTCATAAATTGGTGGGTTTTTTTTGCCTTCCTCTGGATCAACAGTTAGGCAGGAAATGAGGATATTGCTAGATGGGTTGGACTGGATGGACGTATGTCTTTATTCAACCTCAAATCTATACTATTACAATATCAGACAGATATCATAGTGTCATTCCCAGTGGAATAGAATCCATAATCTATCAGAGCATATTGCATAACTACACAAATAAATAGGTATAGTCACAAAATCCACAAATAGGTGTTATATTAATTGTAGACAGAATGGCAAGGGAAGTGTATTGACAACATATATTAAGTGTCAGTTAGTATTAACAGCAAGCACTCTATATACATAGATATAAGCAGTTAAATATCTGTATCAAGCGCCATCAAAATCATATATATAACACTAGTCAGTAGGAATATTATTACTTATCTGTATATGTATCAAAAATCAGCACAAAGCCATCAACATTAGCATCCTGCAGACCCTAAAAGCGGTCAAAACCTGTAAATGGACAGGGTATCAAGTGGCATGTGGTCCATGGGGGAACAAGATGCCGGAAGGACAGACAGACACGCTTCGCTCACTGGGTGAGCTTTCTCAATGGCGTACAGATGCCAGGTAACAGCGTGGTTTAAAAATGTGCACAATCTCGCAAGAAAACATGACGTAAACGTCACGTGATCGCGTACGTGATGACGTCATCCAAGATTGATGACGTCATCCAAGATCTAACGGTGAGATACGGGCGCCATGTTGAAAATGGGCAAAACAGACAGTATAGCAAACTAATCAGCCCATTAAGAGCTACAGTTGAGGGCAACAGATGTTCATAAGCCTGCAGGATACAGGGCTACATATAGGATAGTAATATAAATACATAGATATATATTACAGCTATGTGCATATATGCACAACGTAGTGATAAATTAACACATAGACAAACCTCCATTATATAATACATTAACATTGCCTATTGGGTATGACCAGAAATGGAGGACCGCAGTTGTATTATGTGTAACCAAACAAAATTACACACCATGTAAAAGATCAGTGTCAGTAGGAACAATATAGCTACATAGTCTATGGAACTGTAACAGAGTAAAAGTGAAGAATATATATATATATCTCCATATACAGATGTTTTGGAAAGGCATTGAAAGGTTATCCTCCAATATGGTGGGGGTCCAAGTTTAGTCAATTCTAACTCCTCAGGTGGGATAAATGATAACAAAATAAACGATGGATGGCCCAAAATATAAGAATTGTAATCCGACCACAGGTAAGTATGGTAATTATGATGGTCAGAATCCAATCCAAAAAGGAGAAAATATATATCCACACAAGGGTCAACAGATCCATGGTTGTGTAAGATGATTATCCAGATCCGAAGTAATAATATACAAGGAGGATTGCAGAACCATATATATTCCAGACCCAAAGGATATGTTCTTTCAAAAATGTTTTACAGGCCAGGGTGTAGAATTTCCAGGAACCAACCATTCGCATCTGTAGCCACAATAGCGGCATTCTTAAGAAAATCGTAGACGAAGGAAGGATAAACTAAATAGTACTTCTTGAGAAAGGCTGAGTTCTTATCTGCAAAGGTTCATTCAGCCTCATTTCTTTTACATTAAGAGCTTGCACATGTACAGAGTAGTTGGCTCATTTAGCTTCTCTGTAATTCTTTGCCAAAGGCAGATGATAGATAGCATTGTTGTTTTATATATTATATGTTATCTCCATTATTAGAGCTAGAGATCAGAGCTGGTGCATTGTGAAGTCCGCAGTCTAACTGCAGCTAACTAGCCGATTCTAAACATAATCAAACATTTCAAATAAAAATGCTAAGAGTAGGAAACAGCTCTTTTTCATTATTGTTTATTAACTGAAATAATCACCAGATTGTTCTCCAGTCTGAATTTTTCTTGCTAAACCAGCTCAAGTTCTAAAATGCATAGAAGTGTAATTTGTTATTGTGTACTGAGCATTCGCAAGTGTTTAATTGTAATAGGGGGATATTTTGTGTACTGAGCATTCGCAAGTGTTTAATTGTAATAGGGGGATATTCATTTTTTGCATTGATATGCAATAGGAAAAATATACTTAAAAGGTCTGACCTCGACTTATACTCGAATCGACTTATATTCGAGTATATACGGTATACTATACTGTACAGATAATCCTTATGGACAATACCAAATTATCCAGGGATCAGTACAGATTCATGAATCGGTGGTTTGTGGACCACTGCTGTATAACGCACCATTTACAAAAAATGCCAGCAAGGTCTCCACCCAGTTGCACACATGATACTAAAAGCATAGGCAGACTGGGAACAATGTTTTATGCAGCTAAAAAAAAATGTGACTTTTTAAGCCATGACTGGTGAAACACTGAATTCAGTCACAACTCGTTGGTTTTTGCAAACCCAAATGAAAAATTATGTAAAGGACTTCACTGTTATGCCGCAAACTGTTCTTCCATCCCTTCCCTCTGCTTCTCAAAATGTTTCTGCCTAGTCTTCAAGCTCTTTTACAAGCTCACACATGCTCAGAGGAGGTAGCTAGGGGAATAGCAATCTGTCATT
This sequence comes from Hymenochirus boettgeri, assembly GCA_019447015.1. Taxonomy (NCBI): domain Eukaryota; kingdom Metazoa; phylum Chordata; class Amphibia; order Anura; family Pipidae; genus Hymenochirus; species Hymenochirus boettgeri. The sequence goes on along the minus strand of CM033473.1, from coordinate 104,996,794 downwards.
GGCTGTGATTTCAACTTACATCCATGACCATGACCCCAGCGAGTTTGGAGGCCAGGCCCCTGACGCACTCATTCGCCACCGTGCCAAAGGTCCGTGATCAGATGTTTTTACACAGCTGATTGTGTGTATGAAATCAATATTCCTGCAAGCAGCTGTTTAAAAGACCAGAACTGAACCGGAAGTTCGGGTCCGGTCTTTTAAACCATTGATCACACATATGTTTACCCCATACACGCGACCAGCTGTTTAAAAACAGCTGATCGCGGGCCCTCTTACCTCCCGAGGCCCCCGCGGTAGTTCTGCCACTGCCCGTAACTGAGAGCTGGAAGAACCATGAAAGAGAAAATGGAGTAACAGAACATTTTCAAGCAGCATTTCAGGTTAATTTTACATCTCTTGGATTTCTTGCAATTGCAATATTGGGGTTTGCGGTGATTTACCTATATACAATTTATCATTTATGGGTTGAACTTGCCCTTTAAAGGAATAGTTTACTCAGAAAATGAACTATTCCTTTATTGCATTACCTCCTATTCTTCAATTAATCTAACAGGGGCCAGGAGCGAAGGTACAATACTACCACCACGGCACCTTTTTTTAAAAAAAAATAGTTAAAAGTACTTAGGACAGGGATATAAGACTGGCAATTCCTACCGCCCAATATTGTTTCTGTGAGAAGCACCAGCCCAAAGAATACTGATTCTGCGAGTCTTCCTACTGGTGTAAGGAATATTGAGCCATGTTCTACAATATATTTGTATTTAGTTACCTGTACTATTCACTTCAGTCAGTAGATGGCAGCAAAGTTACAGTGCCAGGGAGGGGGACAAACAAGAAAAAAAAAGTAGTAGAGGGTGGGGTCGGCGGAGCGTGGTAGGAGCTGTAGGCCAGGGGAACCATTTGGGGCGGGAGAGGAGATCTCTGTGGAGTCTGTGAGAGAATTGGGGCTCCTTACAACTGTACCTCAGGACAGCTTCGCAGCAAACTATTTGGGGATTTTCCTGTCTGTGCGGTTTGGCCGTGGAAAGATCTGTGGATCCACAAGGAATCTCGGAAAGGCCGCTTAAAGCACCCAAGGTACTGTAAGCGCAGCTTTGCTGCATCATAGTACATACAGGTGACATTTTGTATATTACGGACATTGCCAGAGACAAACTTCCCTTGGCTTGGAACTACTAACAGGAAGGCCTCGTGTAAAGAGACAAACAAATTACCTGTGGATTACAAATAGTATTGCGCAATACTTAAGGGTGCACCCCGAAGACAAAGACGGGGAGGAACATTTAGGGGAGTCCAGGCGGCCTTGCGGACTGTAGGAAATGTTTAGCAGGGGCTTGTTATAGGCTAGGCCGTATTACTGTTTATGTGTGATTTATCTTTTTATCTGTCTGTTTAATCTGGCCCAGTTATTTCTCTTTTACTATTGTTCAGTAAACTTTATTGCTGGGTAAGAAACGTTGTTTGTGTCTGTGTGGCATTGTGTACTCTCTGAATCTGTGAGCCCACCTCCTCACTACCCCTAGCCTTTTTAATTTGGCGCTGAGAGCAGGGTACATTGATCTCCATGCAGAACCCAACCGGTCATGAGGCAACTCCTGCGTTAGCGCCCATTGCCCGTCCTGCCGTGGGAGTAGCTCCGACCATGTGTTTGCCCGCAGGAGCAATATTTAACCAGCTAATACGTTTTGATGGCCAGAACATGCTGCTAGAAGACTGGGCCACTTACTTTAAAAGTACCCTCAGGTTGTATAATTTGACTCCTGATCTGCAATCCGACGTGGCGCTGAATGCCCTGGAAGGGGATGCGAGACGCACTAATGCTAAGCCCAGAGTGGGAGAGGAAGACTTTGGAGGCCATACTCTCAATTCTTGAGCCTTTCTACGGAGAAATGGCTGGCACTGGCAGCCTTAGGTCTCGCTTATTCACTTGCTTCCAGCGTGAAGATGAAACTATTCCCCAGTTTGCGAATGCTCTTCAAGAGATATGGGCACACATACAGAAAAGAGAAGACAATGGTGCTAATGTTCTTGGAACTGGAGACCAAATCCTTCGGGAGCTTAGGAGCATTAATGCGTGGCTAAGAGAGTGGTGTAAGGAAGAAGGGTTTGGGTTTATTGAGAACTGGGCAGACTTTTCTGTCGGCTACAGGCTCTTTAGTAGGGATGGGTTGCACCTCACTGATGGTGGTGCAGCTGTTTTAGGGGAGAAGATGGCTAGAGGGTTGGAGGAGATTTTAAACTAGGTTTGGGGGGGGAGGGTATTAGCAGTCTCACTGGGATAGATTGTCCAGGAGGAAAGCAGGGTGTAGATAGGCCAGTGGTGGGTGGAAAGGGGGGTGGGGCTAGCATAGGGGATAGGGAGGAATGTGTATCAAAGTGTACGAATAAATTACAGGATCATAATCTAAAATGTATGTTTGCAAATGCGAGAAGCCTGGCTGACAAAATGGGTGAATTGGAAATGATGGCATTGAATGAAAAGTATGATGTAATAGGTATAGCAGAAACGTGGTTGAACAGTTCTCACGACTGGGCTGTAAATATAGAAGGATATGCCTTGTTTAGGCAGGACAGAAAAAAAAGGAAAGGGGGAGGAGTATGTGTATATGTTAAAAAAGAATTGAAGCCAAATTTAAAAGAAGAGATAGCTGGTGATATGGATGATAAAGTGGAGGCAATATGGGTGGAATTAGGCAACAGGAAAGGGGGTAATGTCATTGTTGGTGTCTGCTATAAGCCGCCAAATGCTATCAGAGAGGAGGTGAGTCAACTTCATATGCAGTTGGCAAGGGCTGCAAGTTTGGGGAGTGTGCTCATTATGGGGGACTTCAATTACCCTGACATTGATTGGTGTGGTGGAACTGCCATCACAGAAAAAGGCGATGAGTTCCTGAATTTGCTGCAGGATAATTTTCTCTCACAGGTGGTTGAGGTTCCTACTAGAAAAGGAGCTCTGTTGGATCTGGTAATATCTAACATTGTGGAGCGCATTATAGATATAAAGGTAACTGGAGGCTTAGGGAATAGTGACCATGAAATAGTGGCATTTGGACTTTGTTATCGAAAGGAAAAGTGCGCTGGGTTAACAAAGACATTTAATTTCAGGAAAGCAAATTTTCCCAGGTTAAAAGCAGCTCTTCAGAATGTCAACTGGGATAATGTATTATCAGGTAAAGGTACCTAAAACAGAAGTGGACTGTGTTCAAGGGGATTTTAAGCCAGTTCACATCTAAATTTATACCCTTGGGAAATAAATGTAAAAAAAATAAATCCGCGCCCATGTGGCTGAATTCTGATGTAAAGAGGCAAATGGTAAGGAAGAAAAAGGCATTTAAAACCTTTAAGGCCGAGGGAACGGAAAGGGCCTTTAGGGAGTATAAAAACTGTAACAAGGAGTGTAAGAAAGCAATCAAACTAGCTAAAATTAATAATGAAGTTAGGATAGCTGAAGAAAGCATCACTAAGCCTAAACATTTTTTTAAGTATATTAATAGTAAGAAGATGAGGACTGAGAATGTGGCACCATTAATTAATGGGGATAAGTTAGTTACGGAGGATGGCGATAAAGCAAATGTCTTGAATAATTTTTTTTCCTCTGTATACACTATAGAAGATCCAAGTACAGATATCATAGAGTATAGTAGCAATAAAGGTATACAAGATTCAAGTTCACTTTGGTTAACCGAGGATATGGTACAGAAAGAACTAAATAAGGTTAATATTAGTAAATCTCCTGGACCGGATAAAATACATCCTAGGGTACTTAGGGAGCTAAGTTCAGTTTTATCTAGGCCATTGTTTCTTATTTTTGCTGATTCCCTCATGTCCGGTGGTGTGCCTCTGGATTGGAAAAAGGCTGATGTTATTCCAATATTCAAAAAGGGTAGTCGTTCACAGTCGGGTAATTACAGGCCTGTAAGTTTAACTTCAGTGGTGGGGAAGATCCTGGAAAGTTTAATAAGGGATCATGTTCTAGAGTATGTTTCAAGGACTGACATTATAAGTAGTAACCAGCATGGATTTAGGAGGAATAGATCTTGTCAAACTAACTTGCTTGGCTTTTATGAGGAAGTAAGTAGAAATTTAGACTCTGGTATAGCAGTAGATGTAGTTTACTTGGATTTTGCAAAGGCTTTTGATACAGTCCCCCATAGGCGACTAATGAATAAGCTAAGGTCTGTTGGTCTGGGGAGTCACATTTGTACATGGATAGAAAATTGGTTAAAGAATAGGATGCAGAGAGTAGTTGTTAATGGGGCTTCATCATTATGGACTAAAGTGCTAAGTGGGGTGCCACAGGGTTCTGTGTTGGGGCCGCTTCTATTTAATCTATTTATTAATGATTTGGAAGTGGGTATTGTCAGCAAGGTTTCTGTGTTTGCTGACGACACAAAACTTTGTCGACCATTAAAAACTTCAGAGGATGTGCAATCGTTGCAAGGGGATCTAGATAGATTATCACATTGGGCTGCTAAGTGGCAGATGAAATTCAATGTTGATAAATGTAAGGTGATGCATTTTGGACTTAAAAATACTTGTGCTACTTATACTATAAATGGCTCTGTGTTAAGTGAATCCCTGTTGGAAAGGGATCTTGGAGTTTTGGTGGATAACAAACTTAAAGGTAGCAAGCAGTGCCAGGCGGCAACAGCCAGAGCCAGCATGGTATTGTCTTGTATAAAGAGAGGTATGGATTCAAGGGAGGAAAATGTAATTCTCCCTCTTTACAAAGCAATGGTAAGGCCTCATTTGGAATATGCAGTGCAATTTTGGAATCCTGTGTACAAAAAGGACATGTTTGAAATGGAAAGGGTTCAGAGAAGGGCAACTAAATTAATAAGGGGATTGGGGGAGCTTGAATATGAAGAGAGACTGGAAAAGTTACAATTATGTATGCTGGAGAAAAGGCGCTTGCGTGGGGATAAGATTACTGTGTATAAATACATTAACGGGCCATACAATAAACTATCTGGGGCATTGTTCACCAAGAGAACATGTCAAAGGACACGAGGACATCCCTTAAGACTTGAAGAAAAAAGGTTTAGGCTTCAAGCTCGGAAAGGGTTTTTCACTGTGAGAACGGTAAGGCTATGGAACTGTCTTCCAGTGGACGTTGTAATGGCAGGTTCATTGGTCAGTTTCAAAAAAAAGCTGGATGAGTGTCTGTAAACAAGGAATGTTGCAAGTTACTGGTATTGATACCTAAAGTAGAGTTGATCCAGGGAAATTTCCGATTGCCACTTGGAGTCAGGAAGGAATTTTTTCCCCCTTCATAAATTTGGTGGGTTTTTTTTGCCTTCCTCTGGATCAACAGTTAGGCAGGAAATGAGGATATTGCTAGATGGGTTGGACTGGATGGACGTATGTCTTTATTCAACCTCAAATACTATACTATACTAATATCAGACAGATATCATAGTGTCAATTCCCAGTGGAATAGAATCCATATCTATCAGAGCATATTGCACTAACTACACAAATAAATAGGTATAGTCCACAAAATCCACAAATAGGTGTTATCTTAACATATGTAGACAGAATGGCAAGGTAAGTGTATTGACAACATATATTTAAGTGTCAGTTAAGTATTAACAGCAAGCACTCTATATACATAGATATAAGCAGTTAAATATCTGTATCAAGCGCCATCAAATACATATATATAACACTAGTCAGTAGGAATATATATACTTATCTATCTGGTATATGTATCAAAAATCAGCACAAAGCCATCAACATTAGCCATCCTGCAGACCCTAAAAGCGGTCAAAACCTGTAACTGGACAGGGTATCAAGTGGCATGTGGATCCATGGGGGAACAAGATGCCGGAAGGACAGACAGACACGCTTCGCTCACTGGGTGAGCTTTCTCAATGGCGTACAGATGCCAGGTAACAGCGTGGTTTAAAAATGTGCACAATCTCGCAAGAACACATGACGTAAACGTCACGTGATCGCGCTACGTGATGACGTCATCCAAGATTCTGATGACGTCATCCAAGATCTAACGCGTGAGATACTGGGCGCCATGTTGAAAATGGGCAAACAGACAGTATAGCAAACTAATCAGCCCATAATAGAGCTACAGTAGAGGGCAACAGTGTTCATAAGCCTGCAGGATACAGGCTACATATAGGATAGTAATATAAATACATAGATATATATACAGCTATGTGCATATATGCACAACGTAGTGATAAATTAACACATAGACAAACCTCTCATTATATAATACATTAACATTGCCTATTGGGTATGACCAGAACATGGAGGACCGCAGTTGTATTATGTGTAACCCAAACAAAATTACACAGTCCATGTAAAAGATCAGTGTCAGTAGGAACAATATAGCTCACATAGTCTATGGAACTGTAACAGAGTAAAAGTGAAGAATATATATATATATCTCCATATACAGAATGTTTTGGAAAGGCATTGAAAGGTTCTATCCTCCAATATGGTGGGGGTCCAAGTTTAGTCAATTCATAACTCCTCAGGTGGATAAATGATAACAAACATAAACGTATGGATGGCCCAAAATATAAGAAATTGTAATCCGACCACAGGTAAGTATGGTAATTATGATGGTCAAGAATCCAATCCAAAAAGGAGAACATATATATCTCCACAAAGGGTCAACAGATCCATTGGGTGTAAGATGATTATCCAGATCCGAAGTATATAATATACAATGTAGGATTGCAGAACCCATATATATTCCAGACCCAAAGGATATGTTCTTTCCAAAATATGTTCTACAGGCCAGGGTAGAATTTCCAGGAACCAACCATTCAGCAGAAATGTAGAGTACTAAATAGTACTTTAAGTTCTTATCTGAAAAGGTTAAACCAATAGTTATCAGTCAATAATCAGATAAACAAAGTCAGATCCAATTCTTTGTTTATGCCTTTGGGAGACAAGGTGCCTATTTGATAAATCCACCTAGTCTCTTTCTGAAGTAGAAGGTGTTGTATATCACCTCCTCTAATGTTGGTTTTAACAGATTCCAAACCAAAGCAAGTAAGGCCCTGAGTTTTGCCACCATGGTTCTGCAAGAAATGCATAGCAATGCTAGAGATGGCTTTGTTATGAGTGACATCAGTATGTGCCCTCCTAATGTTTGAAAAGTGCTGACATAACCTATATTTTAATTACTGAGAGGTTTTACCAACGTATAGTTTATTGCAAGTGCAACAGAAGCAATAAATAATGTTAGAGGATTTACAATTGAAACAAGAAAGTACCTGATACTGTTAATCATGTGAGGAATCCCAAATCATCGTGTCTGCACACATGTAGGGACAATAGACACATTCCTCACATGGGTGGGTCCCTTAAAGTCCTACACCCCTGCCAAGTCTTAATGTATTTCTTTGAAAATGACTAGATACCAATACGTCTCTTAAATTTCTGCTCTAAGCCGTAATCTGGGGTGAATCAGAGATAAATTTAGATAGCAATTCATCAGAAAATAAGATGTGGCAATTTTTATATAACGCCTTCCTAATGTCAGGGAATTCCTCATTATACTTCGTTATGTACCTGTTGGAAGTATCCTGTCTCCTGTTTTTAGGTGTTAATAATTCAATCTGTTTAAAATCATCTGTCAGCTTTCTGTGTCTATCAAGTAATTCTCTCGGATAGCCTCTGTCGAGAAATCTTTGTGTGAAATCTTTGGCTTCTTTATTGTATGTCGCATCATTGCTGCAATTACGGCGCACTCCCATGTATTGTCCTTTCGGTATGTTTTTCTTTAAATTGGACGAGTGTGCACTGTCAAAATGTAGCAAAGCATTGGTGGAAGTGGGTTTTCTATATAGCGAGGAAACAAGACATGATCCTTCTTTTTTGACCGTTAAATCCAGGAAATCCACTGCCGTATCTGAGATGTAAGATGTGAGAAAAATATTAAGTGAATTACTGTTAAGTTTATTAATGAAAATTTCAGCTAGTGTCTTGTGGCCCCGCCACAAGATGAAAATATCATCTATGTAGCGGAGCCACAAGCCCACATGAGAGGTAAACTCTTGCATCTGTTCAGTAAAAACCACCTCCATCTCCCACCAGCCCAAAAAAAGATTAGCATACGACGGTGCACATTTGGCACCCATCGCAGTGCCCTTAAGCTGTCAATAAAATGAAGAATCGAAAACAAAATAATTGTGTGTTAATATAAACTGTAGTAAGAGAGAGATGGTATGAAATCGGGATCTTTGGCATAAATTGACCATATTCATGAAGTACTCACACCCATGTACTCCACTAGCATGGTCAATGTTACTGTACAGAGACTCAACGTCACAAGTTATCAGGAGAGAATCTCCATCAGTTGGAACATGAATGACCTTAGAGATAAAGTCAGAAGAATCTTGCGTTTAGGAATCAAGTCCTAAAACAAAAGGTTGTAAAGCATAATCAACAAAAGAACAGAGATTCTCGCAAAGATTTCCATTCCCTGAGATTATAGGTCTACCTGGTGCTGCAGATGAATTTTTGTGGATTTTTTGGAAGTAAATAAAAGGTAGACACTCGGGGATATTCAACATAAAGAAACAACGCTTCTGTAGGGGTAATAGCCATATTCTCAGTAGCGTCATCTAGCAAATGTTTCAGGATTCTTTGATAGCTCTGTGTAGGATCTGAAGAAAGGCGTTTAGTTGGTTTTATTGTTAAGTTGTCTAAGTGCCTCAGAAACATACATATCACTTGGCCAAAGTACAATGTTCCCCCCCTTGTCAGAGGGTTTAATAGTAATGTCGTGTATATTACTTAAAGGGTATGTCCACCCAAAAATAAACTTTATATGTTCTTTATATAATAGCACCAACCTCAAACGCCATGTTAATTTTTCTAAAAATCATTTGCATTGCCCGATATTTAATGAGATATATATCAGGCTGCACTTCCTCTCCACTTCCTCTTTAGATGACCCCGAGCTGCAGCTAAGAAAAAAAAAAAATTCTTGCCTGTGTGTGTGTGTCTCTCTCTCTGGGCTAGCTGGCTGCAGCTGTTGATCCTGGATTTCTTCAGTACACATAACTTTACAGCTGTGATTGGTTGAGAGGGAAAAGAGGGCGGGATCCAGGGGTCAGACCATTACTGATGCAACTTCCTCTGTTCTCACTGCTGGATGTTAATAGACATGCTCAAGAACATGAAAAGAACAGAGGCAAGGTAATGTAACCTGTCTCTGTTCATCGCTGTATTGGTCCATGCTGCAGGATTAAGACAGCTACAAAGGTCTGTAACTTTTGAACCACTGGACCGATTTACATGCTGTAAAGTTTGTTTTGCAGCACTTATTTGGGCCAAATAAATATAAAAAGTTAGTTTTGGGGTTGGACATGCCCTTTAATTCTTTGAGGGCTCTTTGTTCAGACTTCTTGAGGTTATGATTATGTCACTTAGTATCAATTTTTTCAAGTTCTTTCCAAGTACATTTGTAGAATACATCTATGTTAGGATGTTCTGAAAAATATGGAGAATAGGTGGATTTAGGTCTAAAAGTAGTGATATTACTTAGGGGTAATTGAGAATGATGGTAATTAGAAGCAATTACCTCGTTAGTGAGATCTGAAGGAACCTGAGTAAAAGTAGGTTGTTTATCCAATAAATCAAGTAAAGTTTGAAGTGTAGGGTCAGTGTTAAAATCATCTCTATATATTGTGTCTTGGCAAAATGAGCTTTTAAAGACAGTTTTCTGCAAAAAAGAAATAAATCCTTCAGAATTTCAAATTTGTCAAAGTGTGTCACTGGGCAAAATGTAAGACCTTTGGATAGTAAAGCCAATTGGGGTGGGGTAAGTATATGATTAGACAGATTTAGTATCTTACAGAAGTCTGTGTTAGTGATTATTTGTTCTGTTGTCTCGTTTGTCTCTTGTCTGGGGGTAAGGTGTTTCTGTTCCCTTCGAATGACTCTCTTTGGGGAAGGGAATCCCCTAAAAAAGAAGTGGCATCACTGTCAGATAATTCAGATTGCCTTGGTTCACTCCTTTGTCTAGATTGTACTCTCTTAGGTCTACGTTTAGGATTGGCTCTATGTTGCCATTTATACGGTATACCAGATAGAAAGTCTTGTTTGTCTCTATTTAATTTAGACCTTTTGTTCTTAATAATAAACTCCTCAGTTTTAGTGAGGATATCCTTAATAGTCTGTTCTAAATTGGAAAAGGTAGATTTATCCAATTCAGTTTTGAGTTCAAGGTATCAATTTCGGTGGTAAGTTGTATCAAAACTTTCTTATCATGTTTGATCAATAAGTGTAGGAGTCGTAAAGAATTTTGAGTCCGTGTTTGTTCCCACTCATCTTTAAAACTAGGTGTGGGTTCCCATGAAGGGAGGATACGACTCCGTAAACCTCGTGGTACAATTCCTAGATTAATATATTTTTCAAGACTGTTGACGTTCCACCAAACTTTGGCGTAATGTGTAGATCTCTCAAATCTCTGTTTTTGGACCCAGATAGGACTGATAGAAGACTGGGTAGAAGTTATATTTTTAAACAGAGCATCCAATTTATCTGATCTTTCTTTGTCCAACACTGTTAAATAACTCATATCAAAAGAAGGTATGTAGACAATAGTCAATCTGTGCTCACTAACGAAAAAGAGGCACTATAGTGTGCAAAATACAATTAGAATAGAAAAATTTGTTAGGGCACTAGATATAAATATATTGTGTAGGCTAGGTGCTCTATAGGAAAAAAGGAGACAATATAGAACATATATAAGAAGGAAAAACCTATGGCACTCTATGTCAGTGTATATAAAAACCCTTTATTAGCAGCTCTTATGGGCAGAAAAATACATATAAAAACATCTAAAAACATACACAAAATCCCAAGAAACCATGGTCTTGTGTCCACAACAGTATCAGGTAATATGGTAGGAATAAAGTTCAAATGTGCTGAAAATATATAAAGATAGGATTCAAACAATAAATGATGAAATAAATAAATATACATATTGCAGGATATCAGACAGATATCATATCAATTCCCAGTGGAATAGAATCCATATCTATCAGAGCATATTGCACTAACTACACAAATAAATAGGTATAGTCCACAAAATCCACTAATAGGTGTTATCTTAACATATGTAGACAGAATGGCAAGGTAAGTGTATTGACAACATATATTTAAGGGTCAGTTAAGTATTAACAGCAAGCACACTATATACATAGATATAAGCAATTAAATATCAGCATCAAGCGCCATCAAATACATATATATAACACTAGTCAATAGGAATACCGTATATACTCGAATATAAGTCGATTCGAGTATAAGTCGAGGTACCTATTTTTCCTGAAAAATTAGTAAAAAATTATTGACTCGAGTATAAGTCGAGGGTAGAAATTAGGATCACTGCTGCCTTCTGATTCTGTATTGATTTGAGGCTTTAGTTGCCCTTTAAATGGACAGCAGAATTCCCATTCGCATACAGTAGTCCTATACAGTAATAGCCAAATCCAATATGGATATTACTTTATGGGATTACTGTATGGGAATTCTTCTGTCCATTTAAAGGGCAACTAAAGCCTCAAAACAATACAGAATCAGAAGGCAATAGATATCCTCCTGATTCTGTATAGTTGTAAAGCATTAGTTGCCCTTTAAATAAAGAGGAATCACACACAGTAACCTCCAATTCCTTGCCACTGCAGATGTTTGGAAACTACAACTCCCAGCATGCTTTGCTTGCTGGGAGTTGTAGTTCCCTAACATCTGCTGTGGCAAGCACTGCACTTCCCCCAGAGCCCTTCCAGTTCAGTGGACTTGCCTTGTGTAGCCTGCAATAAGACTGCTCTTGATGCTGCCATCTGGATTTCTAGCAGCCGATAGTCCATAACCACCACCTTCCAGTAAGGCCCTGCACTTTGGCCTCTGACCAGGATTTCTCTTCTCACCAGAGAGGGGCTCTGCCTAAGCTGTTGCATCAAAACTTCTGCTGCCCTAAGTCCAGTAATCGGCCGGCTGCTTGCATCCGCATTAACTCCTCTGGTGGGTGATGTCATTACTCGGCGCCGGGAAGAGACCGGCGCCGAGTAATGACGTCACCCACCAGAGGAGTTGATGCCGAAGCAAGCGGCCGGATGATTACTGGACTGCAAATGTGAGTGACTCGAGTATAAGTCGAGGTACGATTTTTAGGCTATTTTTATAGCCTAAAAACCTCGACTTATACTCGAGTATATACGGTATCTATACTTATCTATCTGGTATATGTATCAAAAATCAGCACAAAGCCATCAACATTAGCCATCCTGCAGACCCTAAAAGCGGTCAAAACCTTTAACTGGACAGTGGCATGTGGATCCATGGGGGAACAAGACGGCGCAAGGACAGCCAGAAGCGTTTCGCTCACTGGGTGAGCTTTCTCAATGGTGTACAGACGCCAGGTAACCGCGCGGTTTAAAAATGTGCAAAATCTCGGGAGAACACGTGACGTAAAAGTCACGTGATCACGCTACGTGATAATGTCATCCAAGATTCTATCTAACGCACAAGATACCGGGCGCCATGTCCCAACATAGGATATCCCAACATATTTTAAATAGGCCATTCTTTCTAAAAGATGTCATTATGAGGATGGCATTGTCTTTTAACGTCTTTTCAATGGAGATTTACAGTAAGCCAGTGCACCTTACTTGACCATGATCCTGCAATCTAGTAAATCTTGCAAAGGGATTATTGCATTGCAGGATCTCGGACAGGGAAATAACGATAGGCTAGTAAGTAACAATATGCTTTGGAAATTATGGTTGCTTTGTATTTATGTGTAATTATTATTATTATTATTATTATTATTATTATTTATTAAACTTGATACAGAGCAAATCTTTTTTTCCTCAGGTCATGATCTTTCAGTTAATGGACTGAGCTGGAGTCATAATAGAAACTGGCTGATTTCATCTGCTGAAGACAGAACTGTGAAGATCTGGAGTGTTAAGAGTACTGATACCGTTTTAGTTATGGTAATTTAAAAATAACTTTTACCCTGATAAAATTTATATTTCATCTTTATTTATTACCAGTAAATCACATATTTGTATTTGCAAATACAGAATCTTTTTAGCATTGTTTTTTAAAATCAGTATTTATAAAGGATCAATATCCATAATTACCTATTATTTAGATATCAGTATTAACTAGTATCAGTCCTTTATAAATACTAATGGGGTGATGTATGTATGTATAGTTTTATTTATAAAGCACCACTAGGGTTTACAGCATTATATAATATGTACAAAGAGCTGTTATCGCAAATGTATGTCTTAAAGGTTACTTTAATGTGTTAACAGGGATTTAATAACACTTATAGGGTACAGTAACTCTGGTCTCCATACACGTTTTTAAGTTATAGGCTTTTTTAAGTTACACTCAGACAGAATAAACAAGGAAGTGTGTGAAAATCACATGATATACTGTGTAAGAAGCCCCACCCCCAAAATTTAACTTTCTGATGCTATTTAAAGACAGTTACAGCAATAGGATATAACTGGGCATGCTCAGCGCCTGTGTTTTAAAGCAATGGTGCTGATGATGTTACAGCTTACAGTGCTGCTATAGGTTTGCTTAGTTTGCAGCTAAAAGCACGATTTTAAAGGTGGGAATGTGCTCTTTTTAATAAAGGACACTTTTATGGAGTCCACAGTTACCCTTTAATGTGACTTTGACGTTAGACCGCCTGTTTGAGCTTCTATTGAAGAAATATGACATACCTTTTTATGTAAACAAATATTAGAAAATAATGCTATAAAAATATGACGCAATGCATAAAAATACAAGCAATTGTACAACTAAAATTCAATTTAGGTTTTAACATTTGACACAAACACAAATGTAATATCTCTTGCAAAACCCTTTATTGAATACGAAAAGCAGATGCAGTGTTTGCAATACAATAGCGACTCTCTGTACATCGCCCCCCTAAATATTTATTTGACATCATTTACAGTACCTGTTATTATAATTATTTCATAAATAAATAGCCCATCCTCGTGATTATTTTTATAGCTCGTTTATAAAAGGTAGGTTTTACTACCTCTTAACAATATTAATTATTACTCTCTTATTATTGCCAGCTGTTTATGTTGGACATACGGTCATAGGCCAGTTAATATTCTGCTGCCAACGGTACACTTGAGAGTAAAAAGGGAAATGGGATTCGTAATGTTTTGAAGGGGAATAAGGGAAGGCAAGAGCATGCAATGTGCAGTTTTAGCTAAATTTGTGAAGGTGGAGGTAGTAGTATAGCTAGGAATCACTGTGCCCCCCCAGCAAAACTATGATGGAGCCCCTATCCATTCTTTATCCACAGTATTTTTTTTGGAGGAGGCTATATCTGTCTTAGGAAAAATGGGACCCTCTTGGCTCCCGGGCCCCCCTGCAGTTGCCCCCGCTGCTCCCCTGGTGGTAATGCCCCTGGGTGGAGAGCTCAGAATTAGTGTAAATGTAGCAAGCTGTACCTCCAAGACTACAGACAGGCTTAATGCCATAAAAAGATACGGTAATCTGCAGCTATGAAAACAGCAAGTTGCATTTAGCAGGCCATTCATGGGCAGTTGCTCTTCCGATCGAGTGCAGCAATCGGAGATCCGATCAAAAGAACAGCTCGAAGCTTCCCACCTTGAGCCTTTTGATCTCTGCTTAGAGATGGGGACTGAGGATTTATTAGATTGTTCAAAATGTCAATCCTGTGGGGGGGCTTTTCTGTTATTATGGTTAGGTATATGGTAAACTTAACCTTATTTATTTATTTAATTAAGATGTTTGATTGTTTTGCACTGGTTTGAAAATAAGATAGTGTTAATATGGGCATTTCCACCACCCATCTGCTTTTGTAATTAATTTGCCATGATTAGCAATGCAGAAGTGCGACACAGATTAACAAGGATTTCAAGGTAAGATATCTGGACTAAGCAGTGCCGTAGGAAAGGTAAGTATTGCAAAACTGAGTTTGGTGGGGTACGTACCGTATATACTCGAGTATAAACCGACCCGAGTATAAACCGAAGTACCCATTTCTACCTGAAAAACCTAGTAAAAACGATTGACTCGAGTATAAACCGAGGGTAGAAAATATGAACACTTAAGCAAACCTGTAATTAGTAAAAATGATTAGGAAATGAACATGAATAAACAAGAGTTCCATTAAAGTATTTATTTTACATTTATTTTATCATAAATAAAAACAACTTGTTCAGTAGTGAATTCACTTAGCAGCATAATGTAAAGTCACAAAACTACCGTATGTAGGAACATCTACATAACCGGTACCGTACATACCGTAACAATGGTATGGTAAACTAGTACTGTAATGCTACAGTAAATATTTTAACTGGGGGACCCAAAGTTCAATGGCTTGAACAGCAATATACTGGAACATAAAACACATTTAAAATCCTTCAAAATCAGATTCCTCATCATCGGTTTCTCCAAATAGTGCCTCAAATTCAGCTGGTGTAATGTCATCTGCATAGACATTATCATCACAATCATCAACAACTCCATCATTTTCATCACTGCTGCTGTGCTGAAACAAAATATCGTCTTCGCTACCATCCATGGCATTACTTATACCGCATTTCAGAAAAGCACGCTTGATGATGTCTTCTGGAATGTCCTCCCATGCATCTCGTACCCACTTTGCTACTATTTCTATGTCAGGCTTCATAAGATTTCCACCTTTTGTCAATTTGGCTTGACCTGACGACATCTATTCGTGCCACATTTTTCGTACACGGTCTTTAAAAGGTTTGTTTATAGACACATCCAGAGGCTGTAAAACAGATGTTAGCCCACCAGGAATAACAGCCAAAGTGGTTTGAAATGACTTAGCCATTGTTTTGACATCCTCACATATATGGGCTCTAAACATATCCCAAACTAGCAGTGAGGGTTTTTTTTTTAAAGCTACTCCTGGTCGTCCATTCCAAATCTCTTCTAGCCATTTTTTTGTTCCTTGTTCATCCATCCAGCCTTTAACATGTGGACGGACAGTGATTCGTGGGGGAAATTTGGCATTTTTAGGCAAAGTCTTCCTTTTAAATATAATAACAGGCCGCAGCTTGACTCCATTGGCCAAACATGCTAGAACCACTGTGAAATGATTTTTTTCATTCCCGGTTGTTCTAAGGAAAATAGTTTTTTCTCCCAAGGATGCCACGGTCCTGTTGCTTGGAAGATCAAAAGTCATTGCTGTCTCATCCATATTCCCGATACTTCCGAGGTCATAATTATAAAGCTTTCTTTGTTTTATAATGAATTGATGGAATGACATGACCTTTTCTTCAAGATTCTGTGGCAGCTTTTGTGATATCTTCGTTCTCTGGTGCAAGCAAAGTCCAAATCTATTCATGAATCGGGTACACCATTCAGCTGATGCAACGAAGTTCTCAATACCCGCTGTTTTATATTGCTCGTCTTTAGCCATTTGAAGGGCACGTAATCGGATTCCCATGCGTGTTACACAGTATCCATTTTGACGACATTCCACAACCCATTTATGCAAGTCAGTCTCTAGAGCCCCATATGAGGTTGTTAAACCACGACAAGCCTTTTTTGACTTCGGCATCTCCAATTCTGACTTGATTTTTCGCCAGTCTCGCACCTGTCTTTCATCAACGCCAAATTCCCGGCCTGCAACAGAATTATTACTTTCCTCTGCTCTTGACACAACTCTTAGTTTAAAGCCAGCGTCGTATGATCTGCGCAATTTTTTTTCTAACAGATTAAAAAAACACAGAAGAACCAGTAAGAAAAATTTCCCAGCAACCACATTAAAATTACCGTACAAACGAGGCACTGATTACTGCTTTTATATCAAGGCCTTCTGATTCAAGATTATTCTGATGCTTTAGTTGCCCTTTAAATTGACTTACCGGTATAATAAGTAAAACAGCTACGGTATAAATAACAACAACAAGCATACGGTAATATACGTAAAAAGAGCCTATTGCCCTAGTACCGTAATAATAATCTACGGTATTAACCATTGCAATTTATATTTTGTAAACTACAACTCCCAGCATGCTTTGTGTGCTGGAATGCTTTAAATAACTGAAATACGTAAATGACTGTACAGGTACCTACTCTAAATGTGGTACTAATTAATTTACAATGCCACCCAGCAGCCATTCCCACTGCAAGAAAGACCCAGCAGCCACCCACCCCACCCCACCCAAACCCCCCCCCCACCTACCCCCCCACCCCACCTCCCCCCCCACCCCCAAACCACCCCTTGCATAATTTAAATTTAAAAACGGGACACTACAAGCACTTACTTGTAGTGCTTGTAGAGGGGGCCGATTCTCCTGCTGGCTCCTCCATTATACCGGTCCGGTACAGATTGGGTGCAGGCGGATGACGTCAGCAGAGCGCGCGGGGACGTAAGTTACGCACGTCCCACGCGCTCTGCCTCTTACAGCCCTGCCTCGTACATCTCCGGGTCCCACAGCTCGTGGTCTAACTGCTGCCGCTCCAGCTCGCCTCTCCTCTGTCCGGACTGCCATCACAGGTAAGTTCAGGCCGATTTTCCCTAATGACTCGAGTATAAACCGAGCCCAGGTTTTTTTAGGTATTTTTTTAACCTAAAAAACTCGGTTTATACTCGAGTATATACGGTAGGCTATACCTATATCTAAAGATTTATTTTCACTAATTATCACTAGTGATGACCCAGTTCGCGGATCCGAAACCGAATCTGCGGCATATTTACCTCGTTTGGGAATGGTGGATATTGCGGATTTTCCGGTTTTCCGCCTTCCGAACTTTTCCGAAACGCGTTTTCGGAAATTTGAGAGGATTTCTCGTATTTTCAAAAATGCATGGAAAAACATATTTTCAAAATTTCCGTAATTACGAGGATTTTACGTATTTTTGAAAATTCGGGAAAATACATATTTTCGAACATTTTCGAAATTACGAGGCTTTTTCGTATTTTCGAGGATTTTTTCATTTTAATGGGTCCACTCGCGGATTTTAGAATTTTCTAATTTTTCGATAATTCTTTTAAATATGTTAAAACAAAACAAAAACATTTGCGTTGTTATTTCTTTTAAAAATATTACACAAAAAACAGTTTTCACAGTACCTAAAACCTTTTCCCTAACACATATACTGTATATAGGTAACAAAAGATCAAATCAGCATTTTGTGGAATTTTATACCAAATGTAAATGTGAATGCACTTAACATTTAACAAAGTTATATATATTTATAGGAAAACAAACACAAATATGAAAGTCTAACCCACAGAGATGCAGCCATCAGAATTTCCCACTTTTTTTGTGCATTCGGTACCAGATACATTTTCAGGATTTTACAGTAGAAAAACCATCAAGAAGTAGGAAGCAATATATATCATATATATATATTTTCAGGAAAAACTTTTGGGTGAAATGAAAGATTCATTTTTAAAAAAATATATATTTGTGGGTTAAAGGGCATCTATAGTGAGAAAATGAACTTTTCCCCCCTTTCCTTCCATGTGTTTTATAATTTTCCCCAACCCCTAGAATGTTTGGGGTTTGTTCAGATTCCCTCTCTGTCCTGAGATACACTAGTTAGAAGAATACGTGATTGCATTTCTTTACTCCTACTTGGACTATCAATCAAATCCCTGTGACGTTATTCCCCCCCCCCCCCTGCTCTGTAATAAACATAGAGATACGAGCATTAGCAGGGGGAGAGGGGTAGCTTTGATGGTAGATATAAGTTTGCACTTGACCCCCCTTTTTAATAGCTTTCACTGATTGATGATGGGTCCCAAAGTGAGAGATCGTAAAGTGTACTGTTCTCTTTCTTCTTCCGTGTCTCCAGGACAGCTTGCTTTCTATTGGCCACTGTGTGTGGGTGTGTTTTTCAGGATGTTGAACTTTTAACTCCTACTGCACATGATAAGCTTGTCGGTTAGACGGAGTTGAGACATGGAGGAGGTAACAGAGGGGAGGGGGAAGGGGAGAGTGCTGTACAGAGACCTGACACCATGGTTAAACAGAGTCACTGACAGATATAGGATTAAGGCAGCACCGAGTACATGAATTTAACTTTGCAAAGAGGCAATGTGTTTTTTTTTTTACTATAGATGCCCTTTAAGTGTACTAAGAGCTCTGATTCTCTAGTACAGCTATCAGACATATGCAGGTAACGCAGGAGACCCCCCAAAATGGAAACAGCAAATTGTATAAATTTACATTAAATTGAAATGTATTAATCAGGGCTTCTCAAATGGTATGCTTGGAGCATTAATATTATTGTTAGAAAGTCCCCCAATCCTTACTTACCCTTCCTCTTTCCTCCGCCGCAGTGTTCCGGCCCTCTGCTTGCATGGAATTGCAAGCAGGGGGAGGGACCGGCAGCCAATCACGGTCGCGGCTGCCAGGAGTTCTAAACAGCGGAGGAGAGAGGGAAGGTAAATAAAGATTGGGGGACTTTCTTACAAGAATATTAATGCGGTTGTAGCTGGGGTAGCATGCCCTACCACATACCCAAAGGTTTTAATGTTAGGGGGAGGGAGAGAAAAACGGGAGGGAGAGGGAGGGGGGGTAGGGCTGCACTGAGCATGCCTCAAACCTTGACGAGGTTGAGGCAGACTCAGGCACAGCATGAGTCACACACTGCTTCTACACAGCAGTTTCCTGGACTTTGGAGGGGCACAGCAGGGGAACCATTTTGAGCAGAAATGTAAGGTAAATGTAAGGTTTTAAACTTCTTAATGTGGCCGGTAAGGGGTTAAATTTTAGTTTTGGGGGTGGACATGCCCTTTAATTTTTGTCTTTCTATCTTGATGGTTCAGTAGCATAGAAATATAATAAATGTTGGGTTACTTGACAGTGAATTAGAATAAATAAAAATTGTATGCCTATAAACACTGTAAAGTATACTGTATATATAATGTGGCGTGACAGAAATCAGCTTTCCAAGTGTGCTACAGTCTCAAAATGTTAAAAAAACACTAGTATAAGCACTTCTGTTGATTAACAGAATAACTACTGTATCAAATTAACTTAAATTTACCTACAAAGTAGATATTTTTAGAATCAGCATACCTTGAGGTTGGTGTAAGTTTTGATTAAAAAGCAGATACCTGACACTATTTTTTACCTCCCCATCCATCCCTAAAACTGCAATAGTTAGAAAGCTGAAAGATAAAAGACTAATGCTGCACAATGTTCTGTAAGGGCTAAGCCCCTGAATCACGCAACGCAATGCAATCGCATGTTGTGCAATTCTTGCATGCTTCAACGTGCTTGTGCTATGCTTCCTTTTTTGGAGTTTGTGGGGAGATTTGCTTATATATAATTTTTTTATTTGAAGAGTAGAATAACCCATTAAGGAGAGACTTAGGGGTATATTTATAAACGATCGCTATTTTCGCCTTTTTTGCTATCACAGAACATCGCAATGACAGAGTGTTATTTTCGCCTTATTTATAAAACCGCTTGTTTTAGCTTTCACGGAATAGTAACGCTGTGATGGTAATATCGCCTTATTCATTGGGTTTTCACCAGAGAAGGTGAAATATCTGCTATTTTTGTCTTTTTTTTTTAATTTAAAGCTATTTATAAAAAGGTGAAAATTCGCCTTTTTGCCACCTTGCATTTTTTGCAGTTTTACCAGAATTTTCGCTAAACATCTTTAGTTACTGGAATGTTCCCTTAACATGACTATTTCTTACAAAGCACTATGGTATGTTCCCATATTAATGTAACTGTAATGTAATTAGCGGCAAGCTGCAGTTTGCTGAAAATAAGCAGTACTAAAAAATTAGTCCTATTAATAAAAAAGAAATTCGCCTGGATGAGTTTTACACTATTTATCATATCCTATTAATAAAAAATGAGAACATTTGCCTGGGTGAGTTTTACACTATTTCTTAAATCCTATTAATAAAAAAGAGAAAATTCACCTGGGTGAGTTTTACACTATCATATTCTATTAATAAAAAAAAAAAAGATTGCCTGTGAGTTTTACACTATCATATCCTATTGATAAAAAAAGAGAAAATTTGCCTTTGTGAGTTTTACACTATTTATCATTTTTTGCTGAAAAAAAACCCCACGTGTTCAGTGTGTATTATTCAATTTACCATTATTTGTGCATTATTGGTGCTACTTTTTGCTACATAATTTTCACCTTTGATGAAAATACGCCTTAATAACTTTCTACGAAAAGTTGAAAGTTTAAAAAATTGTGGTGAAATCTGGTGGCAAAAAAAGCAAAAATAATGCCCGTTTATAAATATGTCGCTTAGACCCCCCATTTGAATTTATTGGTAAATAAAGAAAATCAGAACCTTAAGAAAAAAAAAAGTAATCTTGAAAAAGCAAAAAAAAAATATAAACAAGCAAAATCTCAGATCGTATTTCAGTAAATGCTGGAAAATAGTCTAACACCCCTCTGGGTATTTATTAGTATTGAAAAACACTCTACAATTTACTGACTAGGGATGGACTAGAACTTTATGAGTTCGGACGAATTCGAACTAGTTCGAGTTTGAACTAGTTTGTTTTTCCAGACTCGCGGCTGTATTTTCGATAATTATCATAAATTTGATAATTATCCAATTTCCAGGCTGTTCGATAACGCTAGAATTTATCGTTCACTAACCCTCAAAAGTATCGTTCATTTTCGGTTACCTTCGAATGTACGGATAGTTTTCGTTAACCCACGAATGTATCGTTTGCAAACCCTCAAAAGTATTGTTCGTTTTTGTAACCCTCAAAAGTATCATCCGATTTCAATAACCCTCGAAAGTATAGTTCGGTAACCCTCGAATTGGGCGTAACCCTTGAATGTAGCTTGCGCAAAACCCGACAATTGCCCGGTCGTGTTCCACAAGTGTTTTTACAAGTTTTGGTGATTGTGACATGTTCTCCAGACCATTTCCCAGGTGCCACAGCCATTTAGAGCTAGTTACCATTGTTAGTTTAGCTGTAAAGCACCCCAAGTTTTCGAACTATCACTCCCCCATCCACTTCAATGGGTCTGAATTTAAACTTTCAAACTTTCTCTGGAGTTCGAAAACGGACCGAACTTTATATAGTTCGGCCATTTCTATTATTGACACCTTCCATGGACCTATTGGCAGGCTAAATAAATGGACACCTGTGCATTTTCGCCACCTCAGAATTTGCGAGTTTAATTTCATTGAGTTCAGCCATTCAAACACTTTTCGCCATTTTATAGTGTAGTAAAGTATTTAAGGTTGAATAAAGACATATGTCCATCCAGTCCAACCCATCTAGCAATACCCTAATTTCCTGCCTAACTGTTGATCCAGAGGAAGGCAGAATAAACCCACCAAATTTATGAAGGGGGAAAAAATTCCTTCCTGACTCCAAATGGCAATCGGAAATTTCCCTGGATCAATACCAGTAACTTGAAACATTCCTCGTTTGCAGAAACTCATCCAGCTTTTTTTTTTAACTGACCAATGAACCTGCCATAACAACATCCACTGGAAGACAGTTCCATAGCTTTACCGTTCTCACAGTGAAAAACCCTTTCCGAACTTGAAGCCTAAACCTTTTTTCTTCAAGTCTTAAGGGATGTCCGCGTGTCCTCTGACATGTTCTATTGGTGAACAATTCCCCAGATTATTGTATGGCCCGTTAATGTATTTATACACAGTAATTATATCCCCACGCAAGCGCCTTTTCTCCAGCGTACATAATTGTAACTTTTCCAGTCTCTCTTCATATTCAAGCTCCCCCAATCCCCTTATTAATTTAGTTGCCCTTCTCTGAACCCTTTCCATTTCAAAGATGTCATTTTTGTACACAGGATTCCAAAATTGCACTGCATATTCCAAATGAGGCTTTACCAATGCTTTGTAAAGAGGGAGAATAACATTTTCCTCCCTTGAATCCATACCTCTCTTTATATAAGACAATACCATGCTGGCTTTGCCTGTTGCTGCCTGGCACTGCTTGCTACCTTTAAGTTTGTTATCCACCAAAACTCCAAGATCCCTATCCAACAGGGATTCACTTAACACAGAGCCATTTATAGTATAAGTAGCACAAGGATTTTTAAGTCCAAAATGCATCACCTTACATTATTCAACATTGAATCTCATCTGCCAATTAGCAGCCCAATGTGACAATCTATCTAGATCCCCCTGCCACGATTGCACATCCTCTGAAGTTTTTAATGGTCGACAAAGTTTTGTGTCGTCCGCAAACACAGAAACCTTGCTGACAATACCCACTTCCAAATCATTAATAAATAGATTTAATAGAAGTGGCCCCAACACAGAACTCTGTGGCACCCCACTCAGCGCTTTAGTCCATAATGATGAAGCGCCATTTACAACTACTCTCTGCATCCTATTCATTAACCAGTTTCTATCCATGTACAAATGTGACTCCCCAGACCAACAGACCTCAGCTTATACATTAGTCGCCTATGTGGGACTGTATCAAAAGCCTTTGCAAAATCCAAGTAAACTACATCTACTGCTATGCCAGAGTCTAAATTTCTACTTACTTCCTCATAAAAGCCAAGCAAGTTAGTTTGACAAGATCTGCCGTATATACTTGTGTATAAGTCAAATTTTTCAGTCTTTAAAGTTAGCCTGAAAAACCTAACCTCGACTTATACTCGGGTCAAGTCCTAATTTACCGTATATCCAAATTCTGCAATTGCGGATAGTAACCAGTAGGTGGCGTTAACCTGCATAGAAAGTTATAGGAGCTGTTCTGGCTTTACAATCCTTCCTGCTTCCTGTAGTCTGGCTGCTGGACTCACTCAGCACTGTCACTTCTCATCTGGATGCTGTAAATGTGATGGGTCTTCTCAGTTTGGGGCAAAAAACTGTTGCTAGTACAGTGCAAATGACAGTCCAGAGTGCCCTTTACTATATGGGGGCCAGAGGGCCCTTTACTATATGGGGGCCAGAGGGCCCTTTACTATATGGGGGTCAGAGGGCCCTTTACTATATGTGGGTCAGAGGGCCCTTTACAATATGCGCATCAGTAGAATTGTAAATGATGGTAAGCTTAATTAAAAGTTTTCTGAACCTTCTGAACACTCCACATGTTTAGAAACTGAAACTCCCAGCAACAAAGCATGCTGGGAGCTGTAGTTTCCAAACATCTGGTGTGCCAAGGAATTGGGGTCACTGGTACTGGATTTGGCTATTACTTTATGGGATTCGTGTATGGGAATTCTGCTGTCCATTTAAAGGGCAACTAATTTGTACCCTTGGCTTTTTTTTCAAAAAAAAAGCTGGATGAGTTTCTGCAAACAAGGAATGTTGTAAGTTACTGGTATTGATTCATAAAGTAGAGTTGATCCAGGGAAATTTCCGATTGCCACTTGAAGTCAGGAAGGAATTTTTTTCCCCTTCATAAATTTGGTGTTTTTTTTTTGCCTTCCTCTGGATCAACAGTTATGCAGGAAATGAGGATATTGCTAGATGGGTTGAACTGGATGGACGTATGTCTTTATTCAACCTCAAATACTATACTATACTATACTATAGTATACTATACCTTAAAACTATATTGTACTTATACAGAAACAGGAAGTAAGTGAAATTATAACTACGCAGATGATTTACTACCAAAAGAGGATCACGGTAAATGTAGATTAAGGGTACAGGTCAAACTAGCTACAGTGAAAGAGGAGATTGCGAAGGTCGCAGAGACAGTACAGGCCGACGGCGTGCCAGAGAAATGGGCAGAGATCTGGCGGACACACTGGGACACCGTACAGCGACTAAGGGACGTCATCACAGAGCGCAAACAGCGAAAGTTCAAGAGGGATGCTGAGGACTACAACTGAGAATGGGTGTACACTTGGAAATCTGACCATAAGGAAAAACACCAAGCCAGACGGAGGTCCAATTTAGGAGATACCAGAGACCACAACGCTCCCGACAGAACACCCCCCCCTACTGGATCAACGTAAAATCCGGCAGGATGTATCAGCTTCAACCTATGATGAAGATTCATCAGCCAGCAGCACACAATCTGCCAGAAGCGCAGGATCAAACATCGTACAGCGCAGAGGAAGGACTGACAGTTACATGACCAGAACACGCAGACAACAGAGGAAAACTTTGATTCTTTGGTAGTCAGTATGGCATATTTAAATGGCATTATCTCTCAAACCGAAAAAGACTTTTTAATCACAGAATATACATAATGTATTCATGTGCTGAACCAGGTACCTGGTTTTTAGCACATGAATAAATTATTGATATGAATAATTCTCTATGAGTGTGCCTCCCTTCAAAATTCAAATATATATTGCAATTTACCGTTTGTGGCACAGGTTAATAGGGGGAGCACCTCAGAACTTGTTAAACGACTCCACAGACTGAACATACATTGAACATACATAATGTAACTCATTTTACATTCCGATTTATGTTAACACTGCTGTTTGTTCACCGTAATTTTTGATTGATTGAAGTAATGTTCACATTTATGCAAATGGGGGGTGGGACTTTATCCCTATAAAGGAAGGCCCCACAACCAGTTTGGTATGGTTGATAAAGGAGCACACGGCTCTGAAACATGTTGCTGAATACACAAAAAGTTTGATGCAGATTATTTTCACTGCCTGAGGCTCGTCTACAGATTCCTTTTAGTCATTCCAGACCACTGATGACGGAGTGGGGTAGATTTGGAGCCTTCACTTTTGTCATATGTGTATTCCCATTGGCCAATCCTGGGGTAGTTCTGGTCTATGACTGGAACCACAAGTGCAATTTCAGAGACATTGTACATGGAGATGGTAAATTTCTGCTGATCACATGGTCTTCAATGAGCCATGCAATTGGTCATGTCGAAATATTGTCAATAACTGCAAAAGGCTCAAACACAGCTCCTAAATGAACGGTTACGACAGACACATTTTACAGTCGATGCTTCAATGCACAACATTAGTCAACTAGAACAGAACCTGGCCTCACAGCTTCCTGTGGCCATCTGGGAAAGTGTGATGGAGTTCACCAAACAAGCACAGCTTTCTCAGCACTGTAAGGGCAAACAAAGGCAACAGAACAAGTTCTCTATTCTGTCATCCCAGACCACCAAAGGAGAACAACTACCTTGGATACAAAAAGGAGGGAAGTGTCACTTCATCAAACAAGGAGGAATGGGTGAGAAACTTGTCTAACAGGACCCTGACCCAGCCGGAAATGGAAGTCCTTGCTAAGGACTTGAATTTTGCTATCACTCCTAAAGCCATCCCTGTGGTGGATATTATAGCAGCCACAAAAGCCTCAATCCACAATAATAAGGTACCACAGAGTGAGGCAGAACAACTTCGCCTTAAGGTATCTGCAGCCTTAGCCAGTGCTAAAACTCCTTCATCTAACCTGACCACACAGGAAAGAAGATCCTTAACATCCCTCAAGAAAGATTCCAGTATCACCATTCTACCGGCAGACAAGGGAAGATGCACAGTGGTACTCACCACCTCAGACTACTATGATAAGGTGACCATGCTCCAGGCCGATAACAACACATATGAGACTTTAACAAGGGATCCCACCAGCCGTTACAAAAAAAAGGGTCATAGACTTACTACAACAGCTTCAAAAGGATAAAGCCATTGATCGAGCAATGTATCATCGCCTCTACCCTGGTGAGGCACATCCATGCATATATGGACTCCCAAAGATACATAAGGAAGGGGCCCCACTAAGACCTATAGTCAGCAGCATCAACTCTGTAACATACAAGGTGGCAAAATACCTAGCCAACATCTTAGGACCATTGGTGGGAAGTTCTAAGCATCACATCCAGAACTCTCAGAATTTCACCAACAAGATTGAAGATATAGTACTCGGTGCAGAAGAAACTATGGTGTCCTATGATGTGACATCTCTTTTCACCTGTATACCCACCAAGGAGGCTGTTGACATGGTGAGAAAATGGCTAGGCCAAGACAGCACTCTTACCAGCAGAACTGATCTCAACCCAGAACAGGTGTGTTCCTTACTGGACTTGTGCCTGAATACCACCTATTTCAAATACAGGGAAAAGTTCTATAAGCAAAAACACGGATGTGCTATGGGATCTCCAGTTTCACCCATTGTGGCCAACCTTTACATGGAGGAGGTAGAAAAACAGGCGCTTTATACCTTTAAGGGTATAGCACCCAGCCACTGGTTCAGATATGTGGATGACACCTGGGTTAAAATCCACCAGAAGGAAGTACAAGCTTTCACAAAACACATTAATGCAGTAGACCAAAACATCAAATTTACAATTGAAGAGGTACAAAACAACAAACTTGCTTTCTTGGACTGCTTGGTAGAAGTTAAGGAAAATGGTTAACTGGAAGTAGAGGTTTACAGAAAACCAACACACACAGATCAGTATTTGATGTTTGACTCCCACCACCCTTTAGATCACAAGCTGGGTGTCATCAGAACCCTGCAACACAGAGCGGAGAACATCCCCACTAGCACAGAGGCGAAGGCGAAAGAAATGAAACATCTCAGAGGAGCCCTTAAAACTTCTAGATATCCAGACTGGAAAGGAAAGGAAAAAAACCCCACAAATACCAACAGTGAAGGGGAAAAGCAAGACAGGAAAAAGAACATGGTCATCCCATATGTAGCAGGGGTCTCCGAGAAATTAAGAAGAATTTTCAAAAAACACCATATCCCTGTCTGATTTAAACCAAACAACACACTGAGGCAGCAATTGGTACATCCGAAAGACCCAATACCCAAACACAAGAAAAGCGACATCATATATGCAGTGCAGTGCAGTGAAGAATGCCCTGATTTGTATGTAGGGGAGACCAAACAGCAACTGCATCAACGTATGGCCCAGCACAGAAGAGCCAAATTTATTGTGTCAGGACTCCGCGGCGTACCTGCATCTTAAGGATAAAGGCAGAGATGGATTAAGATTATATGGGGCCCAAGGCAGTGCCATCATTTAGGGCCCCCTTTTTTGCTACATATATTTTATAGATTGTTTTTTGTTACTGCTTCTGAATCTGGGCCCCCAGAAGTTTCCAGGGCCCTAGGCAGGTGCCTAGGGTTGCCTTGTGGATAATCCTGCTCTGGATAAAGGACATACCTTTGAAGATTGTAATGTTAACATATTGGCAAAGGAATGTGACTGGTTCAAGAGAGGTGTTAAGGAGGCCATTTATGTGAAAATAAAGAAACCAAGCCTAAATAGAGGTGGGGGGGGTTCGACACCAACTGTCTGCCATGTACAATGCTGTTTTGACACCTTACTCTGGGCGTTCCTATAACACCTCTTAGCCACTATCCAATCACGCCCTTAACACTTGGCTGTGATATGCTAATTGGGATTTTCCAGGGTACATTGCCATAGATTCTTGTACAAGTCATTCTGAATTGAGAAAGCCAGTCGGATGACTAGCGAAACGTCTTCAAGATCTAAACTTCAAGTCCAGTTGATCTAATTGAATACAACAGATATACCATGACCTGGATGAATGAGATCCTTCACAAGCATTGTCAATAACACTTTCCTCCACACTATCTTTCAGTTTATCGATCAATGTCTGTCCAGTAGGAATATTGGGTTAAAATTGACTTGTGTATAAACTCCTCTACAGTCTTGTGTATGTGGGCTGAGATAGTTAGGTCAGTGATTTTCTTTTAGCCCTTTCCTTCTCCCATTCCTAAACCAAATGCAAAATAATGACCAATTTTTTGTTGAATATGGTGAATATGGTGCTTTTTCAGGTGTGTTTTGCGATTTGCATTCCATATTTTTAATCGCAAACGCATGCGTTTTCCTATACCTAATGAAGAAAACGCATGCGCAAACGCAACAAAATCGCACATGAAATTGCATGCGATTCCGTGTGCGATTGCGTTTGCGGCGCAGTGTGGCCGTGCCCAAAGTGTCTTCACTGACTTACTGTCAGGAATCCATGTTGGAAACTGGGTGGTGAAAGTGACCTCACCTGCTGCTCTGGGCCAGGGAAAGACACTTTTAGCAGGCAGACAACAGGAATCTAGGAGTGTAAGAAATGGAGACTAAAGCACAGTGACAGAAGTTCAGAAGTAGCACACAAGGGGAAGCTGGTATTATGTTTTGGCTTCAGGAGCAGTATAGCAGAGAATGTAGTAGCACAACAGGATCCCAGGAGCAGCAGAAGAGAATATGGGAAACAGCAACAGGACTCCAGGAGCAGTATTAAGGGCAATATGGGAAGCAGCAACAGGAGTCCAGTAGCAGTTAAATAAAACATATGGGAGGCAGCAACAGGAGCAGGAATATGGACACTATTTAAACCCAGAAGCGGGCACAGCGGATAAAGATAGAACACAGGAACAATATTTCAAGCTTGAAGAAGTATAACAAAGCCAATGGCCAAAAATGCACAATCAGCACTTACCTATGGTCGATACCAGCAGATAAAGGGCCACTTACTGTCACACCACTTTGTGCCTGCCCAATTGACTCCTATTAGCCAAGGAGGCTGACCGGCTAAAGAGCCTAAAAACCACTCCAGGTCGTCTCCCATTTGCCAAGGAGACCGACTGGCTACTGGGTCTGAATACAAGTGGCCTTACACTTGCTAGTCTAGTCTAGCCTTGTCTAGATCTGTAAGATATATGGCAATATATGTAACCATTACACTAAAATTTGTATGCAAAAGGAAACAATACTTTTTCCAACAAAGACTACTTTTGATGGATAAATATCAAAAATGTAGCTTAAATGCTTAAATCATAACCATACTCATAACGGCTACACAAAATTCAAATGTATCATTACATCCTGTTAACTGTATCATATAAATGTCTTTTTACAAGAAAAGTAATATCAAGTCACTTTTATCTTTAACTTTATCTTTTAACTTTAAATCCATATAAACCCTTTTTTTAGCACTTTTATACTTAAGAGTGCCCACAGGATTTCTCTGAAATTTGCCCAATGTTGAGCACACTGTTTAGTGTTCAATTACTTCTTCCTATCTCTTCTGTTGCATATGGTTATTACCAGATGAATAGTGGATTTTTTAGGGGGTGAGTGACCTTTAAAGGATAATTTAATGTTTCACTAATTTAATTTTTCACTTTAATGTGAAAGCTTTTCTCCCCAAAACTATACATTATATATCTAGGTACCTTCTCTAGGTAGTATATCCATGCATGTAAGAAGCAGATTCTGTAACTAAGGCATTCATGTTGTTTGTAACCCTCGAAAGTAAGACTGGAAACTCAAAAATAGCTTGCGTGTATCAGTAGTTATGGTTTTTTTTTTACATTTGAGGGATTTGTATCTTGAACAATTTCCCAACTGCTGAAGCCATCTACTGTAAGTTACCATGCTTTAACTACCCTTATTTAGAATCAGATTTTTTGGTTTCGAACATCTATACTCATGGCTCATGTAGTCTTCAAAAGGCTTTGTGAGCTTATGTGCCTATTGGCCATGGCCCCTGAAAACACTATTCACTGTCTCTGTGCATTAAGTCTCAAATAAGACTTTGAAGGCTGCTGTTACCCTGCAGTTTATTTTACAACCAGCATGAATTGCTAACAGCCTACCAGGAAAAATACAAAATAGGTGATTTTTCTTACTGTATTTATATTTTAAATTTCAAAGTAGGTTTGGGGATAGGGGTGGGAGGGTTCTGTCAATCTTACTGGGGTAGATAGCAAAGGGGGCAAGCAGGGTGTAGATGGGTCAGTGGTGGAATACTTCTTGTTAAGGCACGATAGATTAAATTGGCAAAGTGAAGGTTTATGTATTTATGTAAAACAAGAGTAAAAGCAAAATTTAAAAGAACATTGATGTTAAAGCAGAGGCAGTATGGTTGGAATTGGGCACCAGGTGGGTAATATTGTTGGTGTCTGCTACAAGCCACCAAATGCGTTTTTTTTTAAATCTCTGTATACACTCCAAGTTCAGATAGCATAGAGTTTAGTAGCAATAATGGTATAAAGGATTCAGTTGTTTCTAAATAAGTTACTATCAGTAAAGCACCTGGATCTGATAAAATACATCCTTGGGTCCTTTGGGAACTACGTTCAGTTTTATCCCGGCCATTGTTTTCTCCGATTCCCTCATATCTGTGAACATGCCTCTGAAATGGAAATATGAAAAAAGTGGGGGGATGTACTGGAAAATTTGATACTGAATATATTCTAGTGTATATTTCAAGAACTGACCTTATAAGTAGTAGTAGAGAATTGTACCGTGTTAGCCATTGATAAAAGTGAAGACATCTTAGATATAAAATAATACCTTTTAATGGCTAACTAAAATGACTGAAAATGCAAGCTTTTGAAACACTTTTGTTTCTTCCTCAGGTATAATACAATACTGAATCTTGAAAAGCACACTCTTTTATACATACGAGAACAAAGACTGACATATGTTATGTATATATATATATATATATATATATATATATATAATATATATATATATATATATATATAAATGGGTGGCACTCTGAGCCGGTTTTACCAATACAAATAACCCGGGTGCTTCCCAGTGATGACTGCATACAGTGTAGGAAAATATGGGAGCACTCCTGGGATTTTTAACCAATTTATTGTCAATAACACATCAAGCGGCAATGTTTCGGCCCCGTGTCTAGGGCCTTTATCAAGCCACTCCTTGGATTTTTAACCAATTTATTGTCAATAACACATCAAGCGGCAATTCCGTGCCGTGTCTAGGGCCTTTATCAAGCCATGGCTTGATAAAGGCCCTAGACACGGGGGGACGAAACGTAGCTGCTTGATGTGTTATTGACAATAAATTGGTTAAAAATCCCAGGAGTCTCCTATATTTCCTACACTCTATATATATTATAATATATATAAATATCCAAGGGCCGCACTCCTTATTAACTATAACGATGCCCTGGTGCTAATCCCAAAATAATACAAAATTCCATCCATAAGGGAAGCACTCATAAGGGACTGTATCAATCACTAGAAAAACTTTTATTGTAGTTCAACGCGTTTCCGCCCGCAGGGCCGTCGTCAGGAACCAAAAGAACAAATACATACGATACACAATATATACCACATGATGATAAAAGCCCCACCCCCTTCACAGGTGCCCAGAATTAACCCTTCACACGAGTCAATGGGAATAAATACATACCCAAAGAGAAACCAGTGTACATAAAAACAGAAATAAAACTATCACCTAAAATGTCTCACGCAATCATGTAACAATAAGATCATGACCGCATAAAAACGAGCACATCCAAAGTGTTCGGAACCGCTATTGATGCACACTCCTAGATGGATCTCTATACATATTGTAAAATACCCGCCCCACATCTAACGGAACATAGTCAAAAGCCCAAGAATAGAGACAGAACTATACTTACTAAATGGAGTGGCTCACCACGCAAAGGACTAAAGCATCGGGCATAAATTATCCAGCCCTCCTATCCTCCCGTGTACGATCAGCTATTCCATATACCTAGCATGCAAGCACCGGTCACAAGGGAGGCGCAGAGCCAATAGTCCCCAGATCCCAAGGACTGTAACCTAGCAACCGTACACAGAACAGTGTAAGGCTCAAAGGGAAGGGAGCTGATAGAAAAACAATGCTCAGAATGAACCAAAATAGTAACAACATAAGAGACAGGATCCCCGGAGAGTGCATCCATATACAGTTCCTAAGTACACTCAATTACATATATACACCAAATAGCTAAATATCTCATACTGTAAACAGGACGTACATCCAAACCTCACGTTTCTTGGATAGAGGATATCTGAAATACTATTAAGAGAACAATTGGCTAAAGCCCGAGAGACACTAGAAAGGGACCTTTGGGGGTATTGGAAAAACCTCAGTTGGAGATGTGTTTTTTCTGCATGGATTAAACCCCGGGATGTAATGTCATTCGAAAAAGTGTGATAAAGAACTGGCCCCTTATTCAGAGTGAACCTAACTCTATATTCGCCAATAACGAGTACAGTTCTCTTACGACGGAGACGGAATCTCAAAAACCTTTTGGTTAGGACGGATATTAAAAAATCCTGTCGAGAAGTCTGGTACCTGGTTATCTGCAAAGAAAACTGGATGTTTCAAATGCCTGGGTTGAACTGCCTGTAGCTCTATGATTGTGGGTGGGGATTTTCCTCATCCCCATTATGGTAACAGGTACACGATTAGGTCACGCCTGTCGTGTCAAAGTAAATAGGTGATATCCATCATAGTGTGTCCTTGTGGACTCTACTATGTTGGAAACGAACACTACTTAGGGAAAGACTAGCTAATCACCGTATGGCTATACGGAATGCAGTTACCCACACCAATAAAGATATTGGTGCCAAAAAATACGGTGAACAATCTGTGGCGAGACATTTTGTTAAAATGGCCATAGTTTAGTCCACCCTTAATTGGATGGCGATTGATCATGTGAAATCCAATCTAGGATGTGATAGGAAACACTTCTACTAAGGAGGGAAGTGTTTTTGGATTAAAAAATTAAACACCTTGGTACCGAAGGGCCCAATGAAATATGTTCCTTGACATGTTTCTTATATAACGTTTTTTGAGTCTATCCAATATTGTCTGATTCTGTGATCTCGTGGCTTCCGTAACACTGGGAAGGCCTTTGATAACAATTCTTATTCTGAGTATGCCATGTGTACCAATATGTGATATTTGACATGTAAAAGTTTTTTAATCTGAACTTGTATTTTTGTGTTGGTTTTTTTGGATGTACGTCCTGTTTACAGTATGAGATATTTTAGCTATTTGGTGTATATATGTAATTGAGTGTACTTAGGACCTGTATATGGATGCACTCTCCGGGGTCCTGTCTCTTATGTTGTTACTATTTTGGTTCATTCTGAGCGTTGTTTTTTTCTATCAGCTCCCTTCCCTTTGAGCCGTACACTGTTCTGTGTACGTTTTGCTAGTTACAGTCCTTTGGGATCTTGGGACTATTGGCTCTGCGCCTCCCTTGTGACCGTGCTTGCATGCTGGGTATATGGAAGATGCTGATCGTGCACGGAGTATAGGAGGGCTGGATAATTTATGCCCGATGCTTTAGTCCTTTGCGTGTGAGCCACTCCATTTAGTAAGTATAGTTCTGTCTCTATTCTTGGGCTTTTGACTATGTTCCGTTAGATGTGGGGCGGGTATTTTACAAATGTATAGAGATCCATCTAGGAGTGTGCATCAATAGCGGTTCCGAACACTTTGGATGTGCTCGTTTTTATGCGGTCATGATCTTATTGTTACATGATTGCGTGAGACATTTAGGTGATAGTTTTATTTCTGTTTTTATGTACACTGGTTTCTCTTGGGTATGTATTTATTCCCATTGCACTCGTGTGAAGGGTTAATTCTGGGCCACCTGTGAAGGGGGTGGGGCTTTTATCATCATGTGGTATATTGTGTATCGTATGTATTTGTTCTTTTGGTTCCTGACGATGGCCCTGCGGGCGGAAACGCGTTGAACTACAATAAAAGTTTTTCTAGTGATTGATCCAGTCCCTTATGAGTGCTTCCCTTATGGATGGTTATTATATTATATATTATATATATTATTATTTTTATCCTTCTGTCGATGTACATCAATCTGATGTATTCAGCTCGCCCATCCCTTAGTTGTGAACCCTTTCTATTCACAAAGGCACACAGGACCAAAAGCACTCAACCAAATGAGTCTTACCAATGCTTTGTACAGAGGGAGATAGCATTTTTCTCCCTTGATCTATACCTCCTTTATACAAGACAATATCTTGCTGACTCTAGCTATTGGTGCCTGGCACTCTTTCTACCTTTAAGTTGTATCGACCAAAACTCCAAGATCCTTTTCCAACAGGAAAAAATTAACTGAATTCTATTTGGAAGCTGCAGCTTTAAAGGATGTCAATATGCTGCATCTGCAGCTCTGAGCTGTTTTGCTTTTATAC
This sequence comes from Hymenochirus boettgeri, assembly GCA_019447015.1. Classification (NCBI taxonomy): domain Eukaryota; kingdom Metazoa; phylum Chordata; class Amphibia; order Anura; family Pipidae; genus Hymenochirus; species Hymenochirus boettgeri. Next base: position 104,961,918 of record CM033473.1, on the reverse strand, counting down.
TTGTACCTTGTAAAGTGGTCAGTTCAATTTTACTGGCGTTGCCACCTTTCCCTTTAAGAGTCAATCACTTAGGGCTAGCTTCCACTAGCGCGTTTTGGATTGCGATTGCGACCCGATTGTGCTAGTGGGAGTGCAGGCATGTAATAGCCCTATGGGACCAACCCCACTACATTGATGCGTTTCCATGTGCTATTGGAGTGCATGCGATCACCATTTTTTGTCTTATTGCATACCCTCTGCTAGGGTCCAAATGTGGAAGCGCAACACCCATGCCACTGAAGCGAGCACAAACATGCATCCTCCGTTGCATTTAACTGGGGCCACAGCCTCAGGAAATTGCTACTTCCATTGCATTAAATACTGCTATATGGCTAAACTGAAATTAATGCAGCTTGCATTATACTACAAACACTAATATAAATTGTAGAGTGCAGAAATAAACACATACAAAGACACAGTCTTGCAGAAATGCTCACAAATATAAAGAGTTAGCAAGTTAATAACTGGACCCATAGTAAGTCAGAATCACCACTGATCACAGGGACTCTGTTGTACTTTACCTCCATTAACAGACAAACATGCAAGCTTGAGTGTTTATTTGTGAACCACTAACATCAAATAATATATCGTTTCAGGAGCTTTACCCCTTCCTCACTTAAACCTGTATTATTTGCAAATAACATTATAGTTTTATTGAGAAACTTGAATTGCCACATCCTAAAGTACATGATATTACAACAAAATATGTGATGTGCTTAATAGAATATAGTAAAATTCTGGCGCATTGTGGGAGCTCAGATGGGCCACTGGGTATCCTCTGGGTGTTCATGATAACCTTAAGGGGAACTGTGTTCCAAAATGACTTTAGGTAAATTGAAGGAATTGCTCCCTGAGAATTTTTGCAATTCATTTCCATTGTTTATTTTGCATAGTTTTGAGATATTTACATTTTTGTGTGTGATATGGCAGCAGCATTACCAGGTCCCCTGCACTTCCTGCTTCCTGCTCTGAAACTCAGTCAATCTGTCCTGTGTCTCCTCCTCCCTTACAGCCCCCCTGGTCCCTCCCACTCATGGACCCCATGTCCCACTAGTTGCAGGCCCCCCATGGCCCATTATTTTACAGCCTATGTGCCCCCCCCCCGGTGTCATGTCCCCCGCCCACCCGCAGGTGTTGTGGCCCCACCCACTCACAGGTGTCATGGCCCGCCCACTTGCTGGTACCTAAGCCCGACCCACTTGTGGTTGTCTAAGCCCCACCCACTCGCGGTGCCATGGGTTTACCCCCCTGCAGAAAGCTCTGTGGAATCAGCCTTTTCAGGCAGTGTAAACCCTGAGCCTGAAAAGGCTGTTTTCACACAGTGAAAGAGAGGCTGTAGATTCCCTTTACTTCTCTGTCAGGACTTCACAGAGCAGAGAGGAGTGGGACTTCCTGTCTCCCTCACACACTAAGGGAGTCTGAGGCTGTGCTCGCCGGCAGCACTGTGCAGGAGAAGCCTCAAAATTGTCACTGTCAGACTCCCACCCAAACCTTTCTGGTCAGTCATTTCTGTATATCTTGGCTGTGGAGCAGGTAAGAGGTGTGTTGATGGCTCGTTTTAAAGGTAGGAACCTGGCGTTTCGTTTAAACTTAACTTGTTTGGATACCACAGTTCCCCTTTAAGTAGGTCAAAAACAGTAAAGAATTATTTGAACTAGCCCCTCACAGGCCCATTTTTTCCTTTGTTTATGAAATTTGAAAAACAGTATATCACAGCAGCATTTTATAGTCTGTAATTTCCCCATACTATTGTACTAAATGGAAATTAGGACACAATTACTTGCATGCTTTAAGGGTTGTAGAAAAATATTTTTTGGGTGAGAAAAACAACCCAATAGTATGTCATGCTTGACTCTTGCTAGAACAGGACATTATATGTTGTACAATGTACTGATGAGCAGTGCTTCTTAAGAGATTATTACGGAACTGTACAGATTCACCTTTGTGGTGGATTTGAATGTGTTTTTTAAATATATTTATGTTTTGTTGTGTAGTGTTAATGAAAAAAAGATAAATTTAAATATTATGATGAAAATAAATAAAAATATACATTTCCCAAAGACATTTTTCAAGGGTTCTGTAAGGAAATAAGCCTGAAAAACTTCAGAGCATAAATTTAAAATCTTTGTAATTACATGACTTTCTCTTTAAATCAGGATAGGGTTTATCAAGATGTCATTCTCCAATATGGAAATATTTCAATATCTGCTTAACATTGTTAAATCTGAAGCTAAAAATAGATGAACCTATATGTACTTTATTTTCAGTGGTAGTTTACAGAGTAGCTTATGGTCCTTCTGGACCATTCTTGCTTAAACCTCTATTTAGCCATTACACATCTACTTTCTCTTTCCAGTTGATGTAGATGTCAGCTGTAGAGGAAGTAAACAGGCTTTCAAAGTTGGCATTGCATAACGTAAAAAAAGAGGTATCCCAGGATCCAGCTAAACAACCGTTGTATCCTAATTAGACTTGGCAAGACGCCAGGAAATCTATAAAAATACTTTTTGACCAAAAAATACACAATATGAATCTCAAATTTTTTTATTTTCAGTATGTCACCTAAAAGATCCGAATACATTTCAAATAAAAATTTCTGTTCATAATTTTGACATCCTATATGAAAAGAAAGCAATAAATGGTTGATTCACATGCATTAATTCGTTATTGTTACCGAATTGCCAAATCATCTTTATAACCGAATCTTAAAATTTAATTACAGTGCATGTGAGGTTTAATCTATACAGTTACATCTCTGCATGAACAGGATATGCTCATTAAGTTTGAGTGGATCAGCATATTTCTCAAATACAGTGAGAAAGTATTTGTAGACTTAATTAAGTGATGGATTTGTTACTTCAGCCTAGTAAATTTATTAAGTTGGTAGTAAGTAAGTATGTTAGGGTTGGCAGGGTAATTTTGCAGGGCAACAGTATAGAGGGCCGAATTGTAAGAGTGGGCAGCATCAAATTAAGCATAAAATAGCTCATTTTTGTATATGGAGGCAGACTTATTGTAGGCATATCCCTGTCGGGTTTCATCATACTAAATTTTGCTGGTCTTGTCTGCAGCACAAGTAGTATTGTTTGCACTAACCCAGCATTTCAAAGTAAAGCCTCTGTTTATCTTCCAGACCAGCCCAAAATTACCTTGAATATGAAAGGTATTTATACCACATACCACAATCCTTTTGCTGCATTAGGATGCAGTTAACAACACAGCGTGTTGTTGGCTCTTTATTCATTACAGAATCATGTTTGTAGGTAGGTTGTAGATTACAACTTCCAAAAATCTAGTTGAAGATTTCAGTTTCTACATGAACTTTATCATTTACTTAATGGCTCTTAAAATCATCTTGCAAATATGAGACAAATTGGTTCATTGATTCTAAGTTACTCTCCAAAGCGCTAACTATTGTCTTCAATACTTTAGCTTGAAATTTAAATGGCCCATTTTAGGAAATGTTGGTTTAAAAAATTTCAGGTAAAAAATGGTCTTTATTGTATTGAATCTTAAGAGAGCTTACTCCAGTCTTACCAAGACCACTGTTTCTTATCTCTTCAGATTCTCTTCTGTCTTGTGAAAGTTTGTTACGGATCATAACCTTGACTTTATCTCTAGAAATGATCTTAGTAGAGTAGTCGGCATGAATTTATGAGAAATAGATTGTGTCATACAATTTATTTTTATGAAGAAGTGAGTGGATTTAGATTCAGGCATAGAAGTAGTTATGGTATACTGATGACACAAAACTATGCAGAGCTTTGGAAACTTCAAATGTGTGCAATTTCTGCAGCAGCACCTAGATAGATTAGCGAAATGGGCAGCAGAGAGGCAGATGCGATTTAATGTTGATAAGGTAAGGTGATGCATTTGGGGGGTTTAATAATTTATGTGCTGCTTACACCACAAATACTATGTGCTAAGTGAATCTCTAATGGTAAAATATTGGGGGTTCTTGTAGATAACAGCTTGCGGTAGCAAACAATGCTAGTCAGCCATGACTTGAGCTGCAAGATATTGTCCTGTATAAAGAGGGTAATAGATTCAAGAGAGAAAATTACTATTCTCCCTCTTTACAAGTCACTGGTAAGGCTTTATTTGGAATATGCAGTGCAGTTTTGGAATCCTACATACCGGATATCTTGTAAAGAGCGATCAGCTCTTGAGCGTTTTTCTTACAAGGGATTTTCTGTTTTAAAGGGGTTTCTTGTATTTAAGGGGTGTGTTAAGAAACAAAAGCGTTTAGAACAAGAAAGGTTTAAGAACAACACTGCTGTTTCTTCTTGCTGTGTATTGCTGTTTCTCTGCTGTGTATTTCTGTTTCTATGCTGTGTATTGCTGTGTCTCTGCTGTGTATTGATGTGTCTCTGCTGTGTATTGCTGTGTCTCTGGTGTGTATTGCTATTTAGTATGGACAGTTTTGTTGGGGCCACGCAATGTGCATCCTGCTGCATGTATGGGATCTTGGAGCAGCCACCCCAGGGGACCTATGTATGTGTCAGATGGTGAGTGGGTTGCCCATTTGGAATCTGAGGTCCAGAATCTAAAGGGTAAACTTGCAGCATTGCAGGGCTTGGCAAATCTGGGGGAAATGCAGGTACTGGCAGGGGCCAGTAAACTGGAGGGAGATGGGGCAGATAAGGTGGAGACGTAAGATAGATTTGTAAGGGTCACCAGGGGAAGTAGGGGATGGAAGATAGCGACGCTTCTTCCCAGTTGGTCGATCCCAACAGATTTGCCATTTTAGGCGAAGATGTGGAGGACGATGGCTCGGAAGCAGCATGTATGGAGCAGGCCTTTCCCTGAGCACCCAGGGGACGGCCATCTCCAATACAGGGAGGGAGAACTGGGGGCTAGGAAGGATAGGCAGGTGGTAGTGTAGGGGACTCTATTATTAGAAGGGTAGATAGGGTAATCTGTCGCCAAGACCCTACTGCCGAACAGTGTGTTGTCTGCCTGGTGCTAGGGTTCGACATGTGGTGGGATCGAGTAGACAGATTATGTGTGGGGCTGGGAGTGAATCACGGTCTTGGTTCACATTGGTGCCAATGACAAAGTTAGAGTTGGAGGTGAGGTCCTTAAAATGATTTCCGGAAAGGGGCCAAGTTAAAAGCAAGGACCTCAAGGGCGAACTTGAAATAATAGCTTTAAAGAAGGTATGATGTAATTGGTATAGCAGATCATGGCTTAATGATTCACACGACTGGACGTAAATATTGAAGGATACTCCTTTTAGACATGACAGAGTTATAAGAAAGGAGGAGGAGTATGTATGTATGTTAAAGAGGAATTGAAGCCAAATTTAAAAAGATGGAATAGATGGGGGAGTAAACGATATGGCAGAAACAATATGGGTGGAACTGTGTCAGGAAGCAAGAAGGTAGGTAAATTATTGTTGGAGTATGTTATAAGCCACCAATGCCGGGGAAGAGGTGGAAATGAATCTCCATATGCAGTTGGCAAAGGCTGCTGGTATGGGGCATGTTCTGGTTATGGGGATTTTACACACCCTGACATAGATTGGAGTAAGGGAACTGCCAGCACCTCAAAAGGTATAAAGTTAAAATTTCCTATATGAGCATTTTCTTTCACAGGTGGTAGAAGGTCCTACTAGACAGAATGCGTTGTTGGATCTGGTGATATCTAATAACCCTGAGCTCATTTTGGAATGAGGTAATGGGAAGCTTAGGGAATAGTGACCATGATATGTGTCATTTATATAGGTTGCAAAAAACTAAAGTGCACTGGGTTAACAAAACTGTTAACTTTAGAAAGCTAATTTTATGCTGTTAAAGGAATCGCTTCTGCTCATAGACTGGGGGGGAACTGTTTCTAGGTAAGATACTGAGCAGATGTGGACCACTTTAAAGGATATTACATTACATTTCTAAATCTGTACCTTTAGGTAACATTATAAAAAAATGAGGTCCACTCCTGCATGGCTTAATGCTCAGGTAAAAAGGGAAATGGAAAAAAAGAAAAGGCTTTTAAAATTTTGAAAAAGAAGGCACAGAACAGGCTTACAGGGAGTACAAAAGCTGTAATAAAGAGTGCAAGAAAGCAATTAAAGGGCAATTAAAGCCACAGAACAACACTGAACCAGAAGGCAGAACACCTTGATATAAAACCAGTAATCTGTGTCTTACGTCTCATTTTGATACGGGCGCTGGGAAATTTACCTGAATAACATATGGTTTGTGCTTACTTCAGAGCATTCTAGTATCACACACAGTTTGTCAACGACCATTATGTTCTGCACATGCTCAGTCCTTAGCTATGGCACAAACTTGTTACATTTGGTGACACCCATTAATAATCTCTAGCCAATCCTTTATAGGACAGATAAAGCAAGGAAGCATGTGACTGAGGTCAGGGGTGTGGTCTGACACTGCACATACACACAGATACTTCATCCAGTTCTTACCAGCTTTGATTTACTTTAACAGAGTTTACTAAAGTGGCATTTTATAGTTTATTGGTGTTTTTAGGGGGGTTGTTTACAGATTCTGGAGTATAAAAAATTGGGTTTAGTTCTCCTTTAAACTAGCTAAACTAAAAATGAAATACGGATTGCCGAACAAAGCAAGTCCAACCCCAAAATGTTTTTTAAGTATATAATGGTAAGATGAGGACTGAGAATGTGGGACCATTGAATAATGAGCCGAGGTGGTTGTAGAGGATGCCGAAAAGGCTAATCTGCTAAACTGTTTTTTTACATCGGTTTTTACTGTTGAGATCCTTGTCCTTACTTATTGTAATAATAGCAGGGAAGAAATGAAGAGTATTCACATTGGCTAACGGAGGATATGGTACGGAAACAATAAGACAAAGTTAATATCAATAAGCCCCAGGACCAGATGGATTGCATCCTCGGATTTAAAAGAGCTTAGTTCAGTTCTATCAAGACCACTGTTTCTCATCTTTTCAGATTAGCTTTTGTCTGGGGATGTACCGCTGGATTGGAAAAAGCCAATGTAATACCAATATTCAAAAAGGTAGTCGTTCCCAGCCTGAAACTATAGACCTGTAAGCCTAACATCAGTGGTAGGGAAGTGTGATGGAAACTTTGTTAAGGGATCATATCCAGAGATCATCTTATTAGTAGTAGTCAGCATGGATTTATAAGAAATAGATCATGCCAGACAAATGAATTGGTTTTTATGAGAAGTGAGTAAGAAGTTAGATTCAGGCACAGCAGTGGATGTGGTATATTTGGATTTTGCAAAACTTTTGATACTGTGCCACATAGGCACTAAGTATAAACTGAGGACTGTTGGCCTTGAAGAAAACATTTGTTCATGATAGAGAACTGATTATTGGACTGCAAACAGAGGGTGGTGGTAAATGGAGCTACTTCTATGTGGGCTAAAGTTCTAAGCGGAGTGCCTCAGGGTTCTGTACTGGGGCCGCTTCTGTTTAATCTGTTTATAAATGACTTAGAAGGGGGCATTGATTGAAGGTCTCGTGTTTGCTGATGACACTAAACTAGGCAGAGCTTTGGAAACTTCCAATGATGTGCAAGTGCTGCAAGCAGGCCTAGATAGATTATCAAAATGGGCAGCAGAATGGCAGAGATGAGATTCAAGTTGATAAATGTAAGGTGATGCATTTGGGATTTAATAATCCCTGTGCCACCTGCAGCATAAATAACTCTGTGTTAAGTGCATCTGTAATGGAAAAAGATTTGGGGGGTTCTGGTAGATAACAGACTTAGCTATAGCAAACAATGCCAGGTAGCAACGGCTAGAGCTAGCAAGATATTGTCTTGTATAAAGAGGGGAATAGATTCAAGAGAGAAAAATATATTCTCCCTCTTTACAAGGCACTGGGTAAGGCCTCATTTGGAAATTGCGGTGCAGTTTTAATCCCATATACAAAAGGGACATCTTGGAAATTGAGGCAGTTCAAGAAGGGCAACTAAATAATAAGGGAATGGAGGTCTTGAATATGCAGCAGGAATTAGACAAGTTAGGGCTGTTTACATTGGAGAAGCACTTTTGCGTGGGGACATGATAACCTTATACAAATATATTAATGGCCCATACAATGAACTCTCTGGTGCATTTTTTATTAATAGGTCATATCAGAGGACTCGTGGCATCCTTTAAGGTTGGAAGAAAGAGTTTCATCTTCAGTTAGGAAGGGTTTCTTTACAGTGAGAACGGTGAAACTGTGGAACCGTTTCCAGCAGATGTGGTATGGCAAGTTCATGAATAACTTTAAAAAGGCCTGGATAGTTTCTAAACTAAAAAAAATATTGAGAATTGCTATATTAATGCATATAGATCTGGTTGATCCAGGGATACTTCTCGATTGCCGTTTGGAGTCAGGAAGGAATTTTTCCCCCTTTTTTAGCTGTTTTTTTTTTGCCTTCCTCTGGATCAACTGTTAGGTAGAAGGGTTAAAAAAAAAAAAAAAAAGAGGCTGAATAGGTTGGACTTGATGGACGTATGTCTTTATTCAACTTAATTACTATATTACTATGTAATGGGAGGATTTCAAAGAAGGGCAAAAAAAATAAGAAGGGGAATGGAGGGGCTTAACTTTGCAGACAGATTTGACAATGTTTACATTGGAGAAGCGAAGTTTTGCGTGGATATGATCACTCATTTATACAAATATATTAATGGGCAATACAATAAACTCTGGTGTTGTTCACGAATAGGTCATATCAATGACTCGTGGACATCTTAAGTTGGAAAAAAAGAAGTCTCATCTTCAGGTTAGGAAAGGTTTCTTTACAGTGAGAACGAGAAACTGTGGAACTGTCTTCCAGCGATGTGGTAATGGCAAGTTGATAGCATTGAATAGCTTTCTAAAACAAAAAAATATTGAGAATTACTGTTTTTTAATCATATACTGTAGTTCTGGTTGATCCAGGGATACTTTCTGATTGCAATGTGGAGTCAGGAGGACCCTCCCCTCCCCCTTTTTTGCCTCTAGACCAACTGTTAGGTAGGGTTTAAGTGGAGGTGAAAGGTTGGAATAGGTGGATGTCTTTATTTAACCTCATTACTATGTTCTACTGGTTGTTGTGATGGCAGGTTCATATTTTGAAAGAAGCTGGATGAGTTTCTGAAAACAAGAATTGTAACAGGATACTGGTAGAGTTGATCCAGGGATATTTCCATTGCCACTTGGATTCAGGAAGCAATTTTTCACCCTTTATAATTCTGGTGGTGTTTTTTTTTTTTTACTTCCTCTGGATCAACAGTTAGGCAGGAAATGTGAGTATTGCTTAGTAGGTTGGACTGGATGGATAACTCTTTATTCAACCTCATATACTATACTGTAATAGACCCGATTCTCAATCCTCTCATCTCAAAAATAATCTCCCCAAAACACCCTATATATTATATAAATGGGTGGCACTCTGAGCCGGTTTTACACTACAAATACCCGGGTGCTTCCCAGTGATGACTGCATACAGTGTAGAAAATATGGGAGCACTCCTGGGATTTTTAACCAATTTATTGTCAATAACACATCAAGCGGCAATGTTTCGGCCCCGTGTCTAGGGCCTTTATCAAGCCACTCCTTGGATTTTTAACCATTTGTCAATAACACATCAAGCGGCAATTCCGTGCCGTGTCTAGGGCCTTTATCAAGCCATGGCTTGATAAAGGCCCTAGACACGGGGGGACGAAACGTAGCTGCTTGATGTGTTATTGACAATAAATTGGTTAAAAATCCCAGGAGTGCTCCTATATTTTCCTACACTATATATATAATATATAATATATATAAATATCCAAAGGGCCGCACTCCTTATTAACTATAACGATGCCCTGGTGCTAATCCCAAAATAATACAAATTCCATCCATAAGGGAAGCACTCATAAGGGACTGTATCACACTAGAAAAACTTTTATTGTAGTTCAACGCGTTTCCGCCCGCAGGCCGTCGTCAGGAACCAAAGAACAAATACATACGATACACAATATATACCACATGATATAAAAGCCCCCACCCCCTTCACAGGTGCCCAGAATTAACCCTTCAACAGTCAATGGGAATAAATATACCCAAAGAGAAACCATTGTACATAAAAACAGAAATAAACTATACACCTAAAATGTCCATCACAATCATGTAACAATAAGATCTGACCGCATAAAAACGAGCACATCCAAAGTGTTCGGAACCGCTATTGATGCCCACTCCTAGATGGATCTCTATACATATTGTAATACCCCCCCACATCTAACGGAACATGTCAAAGCCCAAGAATAGAGACAGAACTATACTTACTAAATGGAGTGGCTCCCACGCAAAGGACTAAAGCATCGGGCATAAATTATCCAGCCCTCCTATCCTCCCGTGTACGATCAGCATCTTCCATATACCTAGCATGCAAGCACCGGTCACAAGGGAGGCGCAGAGCCAATAGTCACCAAGATCCCCAAAGGACTGTAACCTAGCAACCGTACACAGAACAGTGTAAGGCTCAAAGGGAAGGGAGCTGATAGAAAAAACAATGCTCAGAATGAACCAAAATAGTAACAACATAAGAGACAGGATCCCCGGAGAGTGCATCCATATACAGTTCCTAAGTACACTCAATTACATATATACACCAAATAGCTAAAATATCTCATACTGTAAACAGGACGTACATCCAAACCTCACGTTTCTTGGATAGAGGATACTCTGAAATACTATTAAGAGAACAATTGGCTAAAGCCCGAGAGACACTAGAAAAGGGACCTTTGGGGGTATTGGAAAAACCTCAGGTTGGAGATGTGTTTTTCTGCATGGATTAAACCCCGGGATGTAATGTCATTCGAAAAAGTGTGATAAAGAACTGGCCCCTTATTCAGAGTGAACCTAACTCTATATTCGCCAATAACAGAGTACAGTTCTCTTACAGACGGAGACGGAATCTCAAAAACCTTTTGGTTAGGACGGATATTAGAAAAAATCCTGTCGAGAAGTCTGGTACCTGGTTATCTGCAAAGAAAACTGGATGTTTCAAATGCCTGGGTTGAACTGCCTGTAGCTCTATGATTGTGGGTGGGGATTTTCCTCATCCCCATTATGGTAACAGGTACACGATTAGGTCACGCCTGTCGTGTCAAAGTAAATATGTGATATACATCATAGTGTGTCCTTGTGGACTCTACTATGTTGGGAAAACGAACACTACATTGAGGGAAAGACTAGCTAATCACCGTATGGCTATACGGAATGCAGTTACCCACACCAATAAAGATATTGGTGCCGAAAAATACGGTGAACAATCTGTGGCGAGACATTTTGTTAAAATGGGCCATAGTTTAGCCACCCTTAAGTGGATGGCGATTGATCATGTGAAATCCAATCTAGGATGTGATAGGGAAACACTTCTACTAAGGAGGGAAGTGTTTTGGATTAAAAAATTAAACACCTTGGTACCGAAGGGCCTCAATGAAATATGTTCCTTGACATGTTTCTTATAACGTTTTTTGAGTCTATCCAATATTGTCTGATTCTGTGATCTCGTGGCTTCCGTAACACTGGGAAGGCCTTTGATAACAATTCTTATTCTGAGTATGCCATGTGTACCAATATGTGATATTTGACATGTAAAAGTTTTTAATCTGAACTTGTATTTTTGTGTTTGTTTTTTTGGATGTACGTCCTGTTTACAGTATGAGATATTTTAGCTATTTGGTGTATATATGTAATTGAGTGTACTTAGGAACTGTATATGGATGCACTCTCCGGGGATCCTGTCTCTTATGTTGTTACTATTTTGGTTCATTCTGAGCGTTGTTTTTTCTATCAGCTCCCTTCCCTTTGAGCCGTACACTGTTCTGTGTACGGTTGCTAGGTTACAGTCCTTTGGGGATCTTGGTGACTATTGGCTCTGCGCCTCCCTTGTGACCGGTGCTTGCATGCTGGGTATATGGAAGATGCTGATCGTGCACGGGAGTATAGGAGGGCTGGATAATTTATGCCCGATGCTTTAGTCCTTTGCGTGGTGAGCCACTCCATTTAGTAAGTATAGTTCTGTCTCTATTCTTGGGCTTTTGACTATGTTCCGTTAGATGTGGGGCGGGTATTTTACAATATGTATAGAGATCCATCTAGGAGTGTGCATCAATAGCGGTTCCGAACACTTTGGATGTGCTCGTTTTTATGCGGTCATGATCTTATTGTTACATGATTGCGTGAGACATTTTAGGTGATAGTTTTATTTCTGTTTTTATGTACACTGGTTTCTCTTTGGGTATGTATTTCCCCATTGACTCGTGTGAAGGGTTAATTCTGGGCACCTGTGAAGGGGGTGGGGCTTTTATCATCATGTGGTATATATTGTGTATCGTATGTATTTGTTCTTTTGGTTCGTTTGTTCCTGACGATGGCCCTGCGGGCGGAAACGCGTTGAACTACAATAAAAGTTTTTCTAGTGATTGATCCAGTCCCTTATGAGTGCTTCCCTTATGGATGGGGAATTATATATATATATAATATATATATATATATATATATATATCCAATCTGTCGATGTACATTAAATCTGTCGATGTATTCAAGCTCGCCCATTCCCTTATTGTGTTTTAGTTGCCCTTCTCTGAACCCTTTCTATTTCCAAATGTTTTTTTGCACACAGGATTCCAAAATTGCACTTCATATTCCAAATGAGTCTTTACCAATGCTTTGTACAGAGGGAGAATAGCATTTTTCTCCCTTGAATCTATACCTCTCTTTATACAAGACAATATCTTGCTGACTCTAGCTATTGGTGCCTGGCACTCTTTCTACCTTTAAGTTTGTTATCGACCAAAACTCCAAGATCCTTTTCCAACAGGAAAAAATTAACTGAATTCTATTTGGAAGCTGCAGCTTTAAAGGATGTCAATATGCTGCATCTGCAGCTCTGAGCTGTTTTGCTTTTATACGTGTACCTTGTAAAGTGGTCAGTTCAATTTTACTGGCGTTGCCACCTTTCCCTTTAAGAGTCAATCACTTAGGGCTAGCTTCCACTAGCGCGTTTTGGATTGCGATTTGCGACCCGATTGTGCTAGTGGGAGTGCAGGCATGTAATAGCCTATGGGACCAACCCCACTACATTTGATGCGTTTCCATGTGCTATTGGAGTGCATGCGATCACCATTTTTTGTCTGTATTGCATACACTCTGCTAGGGTCCAAATGTGGAAGCGCAACACCCATGCACTGAAGCGAGCACAAACATGCATCCTCCGTTGCATTTAACTGGGGCCACAGCCTCAGGAAATTGCTACGTTCCATTGCATTAAATACATGCTATATGGGTAAACTGAAATTAATGCAGCTTGCATTATACTACAAACACTAATATAAATTGTAGAGTGCAGAAATAAACACATACAAAGACACAGTCTTGCAGAAATGCTCACAAATATAAAGAGTTAGCAAGTTAATAACTGGACCCATAGTAAAATCAGAAATCACCACATGATCACAGGGATCTCTGTTGTACTTTACCTCCATTAACAGACAAACATGCAAGCTTGAGTGTTTATTTGTGAACCACTAACATCAAATAATATATCGTTTCAGGAGCTTTACCCCTTCCTCACTTAAACCTGTATTATTTGCAAATAACATTATAGTTTTATTGAGGAAACTTGAATTGCCACATCCTAAAGTACATGATATTACAACAAAATATGTGATGTGCTTAATAGAATATAGTAAAATTCTGGCGCATTGTGGGAGCTCAGATGGGCCACTGGGTATCCTCTGGTGTTCATGAAATACCTTAAAGGGGAACTGTGTTCCAAAAATGACTTTAGGTAAATTGAAAGGAATTGCTCCCCTGAGAATTTTTGCAATTCATTTCCATTGTTTATTTTGCATAGTTTTGAAGATATTTACATTTTTGTGTGTGATATGGCAGCAGCATTACCAGGTCCCCTGCACTTCCTGCTTCCTGCTCTGAAACTCAGTCAATCTGTCCTGTGTCTCCTCCTCCCCTTTACAGCCCCCCTGGTCCCTCCCACTCATGGACCCCATGGTCCCACTAGTTGCAGGCCCCCCATGGCCCATTATTTTACAGCCTAATGTGCCCCCCCCCCCGGTGTCATGTCCCCGCCCACCCGCAGGTGTTGTGGCCCCACCCACTCACAGGTGTCATGGCCCCGCCCACTTGCTGGTACCTAAGCCCGACCCACTTGTGGTTGTCTAAGCCCCACCCACTCGCGGGTGCCATGGGTTTACCCCCCTGCAGAAAGCTCTGTGGAATCAGCCTTTTCAGGCAGTGTAAACCCTGAGCCTGAAAAGGCTGTTTTCACACAGTGAAAGAGAAGGGCTGTAGATTCCCTTACCTTCTCTGTCAGGACTTCACAGAGCAGAGAGGAGGTGGGACTTCCTGTCTCCCTCACACACTAAGGGAGTCTGAGGCTGTGCTCGCCGGCAGCACTGTGCAGGAGAAGCCTCAGAATTGTCACATGTCAGACTCCCACCCAATACCTTTCTGGTCAGTCATTTCTGTATATCTTGGGCTGTGGAGCAGGTAGAGAGGTGGTTGATGGCTCGTTTTAAAGGTAGGAAACTGGCGTTTCGTTTAAACTTAACTTGTTTGGATACCACAGTTCCCCTTTAAGTAGGTCAAAAACAGTAAAGAATTAAATTAGAACTAGCCCCTCACAGGCCCATGAATTTTTCCTTTGTTTATGAAATTTGAAAAACAGTATATCACAGCAGCATTTTATAGTCTGTAATTTCCCCATACTATTGTACTAAAATGGAAATTAGGACACCATTACTTGCATGCTTTAAGGGTTGTAGAAAAATATTTTTTGGGTGAGAAAAACAACCCAATAGTATGTCATGCTTGACTCTTGCTAGAAACAGGACATTATATGTTGTACAATGTACTGATGAGCAGTGCTTCTTAAGAGATTATTACAGGAACTGTACAGATTCACCTTTGTGGTGGATTTGAATGTGTTTTTTAAATATAGATTTATGTTTTGTTGTGTATGTTAATGAAAAAAAAGATAAATATTAAATATTAATGATGAAAATAAATAAAAATATATCATTTTCCCAAAGACATTTTTCAAGGGTTCTGTAAGGAAAATAAGGCTGAAAAACTTCAGAGCAATAATTTAAAATCTTTGTAATTAGCATGACTTTCTCTTTAAATCAGGATAGGGTTTATCAAGATGTCATTCTCCAATATGGAAATATTTCAATATCTGCTTAACATTGTTAAATCTGAAGCTAAAAATAGGATGAACCTATATGTACTTTATTTTCAGGTGGTAGTTTACAGAGTAGCTTATGGTCCGTCTGGACCATTCTTGCTTAAACCTCTATTTAGCCATTACACATCTACTGTTCTCTTTCCAGTTGATGTAGATGTCAGCTGTAGAGGAAGTAAAACAGGCTTTCAAAGTTGGCATTGCATAACGTAAAAAAAGAGGGTATCCCAGGATCCAGCATAAACACCGTTGTATCCTAATTAGACTTGGCAAGACGCCAGGAAAATCTATAAAAATACTTTTTGACCAAAAAATACACAATATGAATCTCAAATTTTTTATTTTCAGTATGTCACCTAAAGAATCCGAATACATTTCAAATAAAAATTTCTGTTCGTAATTTTGACATCCTATATGAAAAGAAAGCAATAAATGGTTGATTCACATGCATTAATTCGTTATTGTTAACGAATTGCCAAATCATCTTTATAACCGAATCTTAAAATTTAATTACAGTGCATGTGAGGTTTAATCTATACAGTTACATCTCTGCATGAACAGGATTATGCTCATTAAGTTTGAGTGGATCAGCATATTTTCTCAAATACAGTGAGAAAGTATTTGTAGACTTAATTAAAGTGATGGATTTGTTACTTCAGCCTAGTAAATTTATTATAGTTGGTAGTAAGTAAGTATGTTAGGGTTGGCAGGGTAATTTTGCAGGGCAACAGTATAGAGGGCCGAATTGTAAGAGTGGGCAG
Source organism: Hymenochirus boettgeri (assembly GCA_019447015.1). NCBI lineage: Eukaryota > Metazoa > Chordata > Amphibia > Anura > Pipidae > Hymenochirus > Hymenochirus boettgeri. Next base: position 104,945,940 of record CM033473.1, on the reverse strand, counting down.
CATCAAATTAAGCATAAAATAGCTCATTTTTGTATATGGAGGCAAGACTTATTGTATGGCATATCCCTGTCGGGGTTTCACTACTAAATTTTGCTGGTCTTGTCTGCAGCACAAGTAGTATTGTTTGCACTAAACCAGCATTTCAAAGTAAAGCCTCTGTTTATCTATCAGACCAGCCCAAAATTACCTTGAATATGAAAGGTATTTATACCACATACCACAATCCTTTTTGCTGCATTAGGATGCAGTTAACAACACAGCTGTTGTTGGCTCTTTATTCCATTACAGAATCATGTTTGTAGGTAGGTTGTAGATTACAACTTCCAAAAATCTAGTTGAAGATTTCAGTTCTACATGAACTTTATCAGTTACTTAATGGCTCTTAAAATCATCTTGCAAATATGAGACTAAATTGGTTCATTGATTTCTAAGTTACTCTCAAAGCGCTAACATTTTGTCTTCAATACTTTAGCTTGAAATTTAAATGGCCCATTTTAGGAAATGTTGGTTTAAAAAAATTTCAGGTAAAAAAATGGTTCTTTATTGTATTGAATCTTAAGAGAGCTTACTCCAGTCTTACCAAGACCACTGTTTCTTATCTCTTCAGATTCTCTTCTGTCTTGTGAAAGTTTGTTACAGGATCATAACCTTGACTTTATCTCTAGAAATGATCTTAGTAGTAGTAGTCGGCATGAATTTATGAGAAATAGATTGTGTCATACAAATTTAATTTTTATGAAGAAGTGAGTAAGGATTTAGATTCAGGCATAGAAGTAGTTATGGTATACTGATGACACAAAACTATGCAGAGCTTTGGAAACTTCAAATGATGTGCAATTTCTGCAAGCAGACCTAGATAGATTAGCGAAATGGGCAGCAGAGAGGCAGATGCGATTTAATGTTGATAAATGTAAGGTGATGCATTTGGGGGGTTTAATAATTTATGTGCTGCTTACACCACAAATAACTATGTGCTAAGTGAATCTCTAATGGTAAAATATTGGGGGTTCTTGTAGATAACAGGCTTGGCTGTAGCAAACAATGCTAGTCAGCCATGACTTGAGCTAGCAAGATATTGTCCTGTATAAAGAGGGTAATAGATTCAAGAGAGAAAATTACTATTCTCCCTCTTTACAAGTCACTGGTAAGGCTTTATTTGGAATATGCAGTGCAGTTTTGGAATCCTACATACCGGATATCTTGTAAAGAGCGATCAGCTCTTGAGCGATTTTCTTACAAAGGGATTTTCTGTTTTAAAGGGGTTTCTGTATTTAAGGGGTGTGTTAAGAAACAAAAGCGTTTAGAACAAGAAAGGGTTTAAGAACAACACTGCTGTTTCTCTGCTGTGTATTGCTGTTTCTCTGCTGTGTATTTCTGTTTCTCTGCTGTGTATTGCTGTGTCTCTGCTGTGTATTGATGTGTCTCTGCTGTGTATTGCTGTGTCTCTGGTGTGTATTGCTATTTAGTATGGACAGTTTTGTTGGGGCCACGCAATGTGCATCCTGCTGCATGTATGGGATCTTGGAGCAGCCACCCCAGGGGACCTATGTATGTGTCAGATGTGAGTGGGTTGCCCATTTGGAATCTGAGGTCCAGAATCTAAAGGGTAAACTTGCAGCATTGCAGGGCTTGGCAAATCTGGGGGAAATGCAGGTACTGGCAGGGGCCAGTAAACTGGAGGGTGGAGATGGGGCAGATAAGGTGGAGACGTAAGATAGATTTGTAAGGGTCACCAGGGGAAGTAGGGGATGGAAGGATAGCGACGCTTCTTCCCAGCTGGTCGATCCCAACAGATTTGCCATTTTAGGCGAAGATGTGGAGGACGATGGCTCGGAAGCAGCATGTATGGAGCAGGCCTTTCCCTGGAGCACCCAGGGGACGGCCATCTCCAATACAAGGGAGGGAGAACTGGGGGCTAGGAAGGATAGGCAGGTGGTAGTGGTAGGGGACTCTATTATTAGAAGGGTAGATAGGGTAATCTGTCGCCAAGACCCTACATGCCGAACAGTGTGTTGTCTGCCTGGTGCTAGGGTTCGACATGTGGTGGATCGAGTAGACAGATTATTGTGTGGGGCTGGGAGTGAATCAGCGGTCTTGGTTCACATTGGTGCCAATGACAAAGTTAGAGGTGGAGGTGAGGTCCTTAAAAATGTTTTCCGAGAATTAGGGGCCAAGTTAAAAGCAAGGACCTCAAGGCGAACTTGAAATAATAGCTTTAAAGGAAAGGTATGATGTAATTGGTATAGCAGAATCATGGCTTAATGATTCACACGACTGGACAGTAAATATTGAAGGATACTCCTTATTTAGACATGACAGAGTTAATAAGAAAGGAGGAGGAGTATGTATGTTAAAGAGGAATTGAAGCCAAATTTAAAAGATGGAATAGATGGGGGAGTAAACGATATGGCAGAAACAATATGGGTGGAACTGTGTACAGGAAGCAAGAAGGTAGGTAAATTAATTGTTGGAGTATGTTATAAGCCACCATATGCCGGGGAAGAGGTGGAAATGAATCTCCATATGCAGTTGGCAAAGGCTGCTGGTATGGGGCATGTTCTGGTTATGGGGGATTTTAACTACCCTGACATAGATTGGAGTAAGGGAACTGCCAGCACCTCAAAAGGTATAAAGTTAAAATTTCCTATATGAGCATTTTCTTTCACAGGTGGTAGAAGGTCCTACTAGACAGAATGCGTTGTTGGATCTGGTGATATCTAATAACCCTGAGCTCATTTTGGAGATGAGGGTAATGGGAAGCTTAGGGAATAGTGACCATGATATAGTGTCATTTAATATAGGTTGCAAAAAACTAAAGTGCACTGGGTTAACAAAAACTGTTAACTTTAGGAAAGCTAATTTTATGCTGTTAAAGGAATCGCTTCTGCTCATAGACTGGGGGGGAACTGTTTCTAGGTAAAGATACTGAGCAGATGTGGACCACTTTTAAAGGGATATTAAACTATTACATTTCTAAATCTGTACCTTTAGGTAACAAGTATAAAAAAATGAGGTCCACTCCTGCATGGCTTAATGCTCAGGTAAAAAGGGAAATGGAAAAAAAGAAAAAGGCTTTTAAAATTTTGAAAACAGAAGGCACAGAACAGGCTTACAGGGAGTACAAAAGCTGTAATAAAGAGTGCAAGAAAGCAATTAAAGGGCAATTAAAGCCACAGAACAACACTGAACCAGAAGGCAGAACACCTTGATATAAAACCAGTAATCTGTGTCTTACGTCTCATTTTGATACGGGCGCTGGGAAATTTACCTGAATAACATATGGTTTGTGCTTTACTTCAGAGCATTCTAGTATCACACAGTTTGGTCAACGACCATTATGTTCTGCACATGCTCAGTCCTTAGCTATGGCACAAACTTGTTACAGTTGGTGACACCCATTAATAATCTCTAGCCAATCCTTTTATAGGACAGATAAAGCAAGGAAGCATGTGACTGAGGTCAGGAGGTGTGGTCTGACACTGCACATACACACAGATACTTCATCCAGTTCTTAACAGGCTTTGATTTACTTTAACAGAGTTTACTAAAGTGGCATTTTATAGTTTATTGGTGTTTTTAGGGGGGTTGTTTACAGATTCTGGAGTATAAAAAATTGGGTTTAGTTCTCCTTTAAACTAGCTAAACTAGAAAATGAAATACGGATTGCCGAACAAAGCAAGTCCAACCCCAAAATGTTTTTTAAGTATATAAATGGTAAAAAGATGAGGACTGAGAATGTGGGACCATTGAATAATAGAGCCGAGGTGGTTGTAGAGGATGCCGAAAAGGCTAATCTGCTAAACTGTTTTTTTACATCGGTTTTTACTGTTGAGAATCCTTGTCCTTACAGTATTGTAATAATATGCAGGGAAGAAATGAAGAGTATTCACATTGGCTAATGGAGGATATGGTACGGAAACAATAAGACAAAGTTAATATCAATAAAGCCCCAGGACCAGATGGATTGCATCCTCGGATTTTAAAAGAGCTTAGTTCAGTTCTATCAAGACCACTGTTTCTCATCTTTTCAGATTAGCTTTTGTCTGGGGATGTACCGCTGGATTGGAAAAAAGCCAATGTAATACCAATATTCAAAAAAGGTAGTCGTTCACAGCCTGGAAACTATAGACCTGTAAGCCTAACATCAGTGGTAGGGAAGGTGATGGAAACTTTGTTAAGGGATCATATCCAGAGATCATCTTATTAGTAGTAGTCAGCATGGATTTATAAGAAATAGATCATGCCAGACAAATTGAATTGGTTTTTATGAAGAAGTGAGTAAGAAGTTAGATTCAGGCACAGCAGTGGATGTGGTATATTTGGATTTTGCAAAAGCTTTTGATACTGTGCCACATAGGCGACTAATGTATAAACTGAGGACTGTTGGCCTTGAAGAAAACATTTGTTCATGGATAGAGAACTGATTATTGGACTGCAAACAGAGGGTGGTGGTAAATGGAGCTACTTCTATGTGGGCTAAAGTTCTAAGCGGAGTGCCTCAGGGTTCTGTACTGGGGCCGCTTCTGTTTAATCTGTTTATAAATGACTTAGAAGGGGGCATTGATTGAAAGGTCTCAGTGTTTGCTGATGACACTAAACTATGCAGAGCTTTGGAAACTTCCAATGATGTGCAAGTGCTGCAAGCAGGCCTAGATAGATTATCAAAATGGGCAGCAGAATGGCAGATGAGATTCAAAGTTGATAAATGTAAGGTGATGCATTTGGGATTTAATAATCCCTGTGCCACCTGCAGCATAAATAACTCTGTGTTAAGTGCATCTGTAATGGAAAAAGATTTGGGGGTTCTGGTAGATAACAGACTTAGCTATAGCAAACAATGCCAGGTAGCAACGGCTAGAGCTAGCAAGATATTGTCTTGTATAAAGAGGGGAATAGATTCAAGAGAGAAAAATATTATTCTCCCTCTTTACAAGGCACTGGGTAAGGCCTCATTTGGAATATGCGGTGCAGTTTTGGAATCCCATATACAAAAGGGACATCTTGGAAATTGAGGCAGTTCAGAGAAGGGCAACTAAATTAATAAGGGGAATGGAGGGTCTTGAATATGCAGGCAGATTAGACAAGTTAGGGCTGTTTACATTGGAGAAGCGACGTTTGCGTGGGGACATGATAACCTTATACAAATATATTAATGGCCCATACAATGAACTCTCTGGTGCATTGTTTATTAATAGGTCATATCAGAGGACTCGTGGACATCCTTTAAGGTTGGAAGAAAAGAAGTTTCATCTTCAGGTTAGGAAGGGTTTCTTTACAGTGAGAACGGTGAAACTGTGGAACCGTCTTCCAGCAGATGTGGTAATGGCAAGTTCATTGAATAACTTTAAAAAAGGCCTGGATAAGTTTCTAAAACTAAAAAAATATTGAGAATTGCTAGTATTAATGCATATAGATCTGGTTGATCCAGGGATACTTTCCGATTGCCGTTTGGAGTCAGGAAGGAATTTTTTCCCCCTTTTTAGCTGGTTTTTTTTTGCCTTCCTCTGGATCAACTGTTAGGTAGGGTTAAAAAAAAAAAAAAAAAGAAAAGAGGCTGAATAGGTTGGACTTGATGGACGTATGTCTTTATTCAACCTTAATTACTATATTACTATGTAAATGGGAGGAGTTCAAAGAAGGGCAAATAAAATAAGAAGGGGAATGGAGGGGCTTAACTTTGCAGACAGATTTGACAATGTTTACATTGGAGAAGCGAAGTTTGCGTGGGGATATGATCACTTTATACAAATATATTAATGGGCAATACAATAAACTCTGGTGTTGTTCACGAATAGGTCATATCAATGGACTCGTGGACATCCTTTAAGATTGGAAGAAAAGAAGTCTCATCTTCAGGTTAGGAAAGGTTTCTTTACAGTGAGAACGAGAAACTGTGGAACTGTCTTCCAGCAGATGTGGTAATGGCAAGTTGAATAGCATTGAATAGCTTTCTAAAACAAAAAAATATTGAGAATTACTGTTTTTTAATCATATACTGTAGTTCTGGTTGATCCAGGGATACTTTCTGATTGCAATGTGGAGTCAGGAAGGACCCTCCCCTCCCCCTTTTTTGCCTCTAGACCAACTGTTAGGTAGGGTTTAAGTGGAGGGTGAAAAGGTTGGAATAGGTGGATGTCTTTATTTAACCTCATTTACTATGTTACTGGTTGTTGTGATGGCAGGTTCATAGTTTTGAAAAGAAGCTGGATGAGTTTCTGAAAACAAGAATTGTAACAGGATACTGGTAGAGTTGATCCAGGGATATTTCCAATTGCCACTTGGATTCAGGAAGCAATTTTTCACCCTTTATAATTCTGGTGGTGTTTTTTTTTTTTACTTCCTCTGGATCAACAGTTAGGCAGGAAATGTGAGTATTGCTTAGTAGGTTGGACTGGATGGAGATAACTCTTTATTCAACCTCATATACTATACTGTAATAGACCCAGATTCTCAATCCTCTCATCTCAAAAATAATCTCCCCAAAACACCCCCCCCATGTGTTATAGTATTCATATTGGTAAAAGTTGTCATTCATCCAGGTCAAGGTATATCTGTGGTGTTCAGTTACATCAACTGGACTTGATGTTAAGTTCTTGAAATTTGAAGGTTAGTTGATCTAACTGAATACCACAAAAACGCAGTCTTCATGGTTTCTTCTGTGCTTGTGACTTAAAGATTGAAAATGTTTCCCTTTTGTTTCTATTTCTTTTCCATCAGTACTAAGAAACATCATTTGTTTAACTTAACTTAATTTTGGTATCTATCTATCTATCTATCTATCTATCTATCTAATCTATCTAATCTATCTATCGACTGAATTGCCCAGCCTTTATCCTCTTCCTTCCTTCTCCTTTGAGACACAGAGCAGCCACGATACTGCCAGCTACATTTTCTCCTTTGGGATGGCTTATCCAAATGTGTGTGAGGAGGTTGAGGACTTGTTTGAGTCAGATGATTTGTTTTTACACACTATGTGTAGCCTTCCACAGCATGTGTGCTGACAGATTACATTGGTATCTGGTGGTACACATGGTGTGGGGACCGCACACATGGACCTGACCGATCCCCATACGCGGTATAGGGATCAGTTGGCCCTGCGGCCATACACAGTACGATCGATTACTTAAAGTATAGGGAGCTGATACCGACTGACGGAAATTTTCCATTGTTCCCGACCTACCGCAATGCGAACTACGTTTGTTTGTCAGCACTACGATCAGTCAGGAAGAGTCCCTACACACTGATGATAATGTGTAAATCCCGTTGTTTTAACCAACTGGATTTACCCATTATGGTTAGAGTGTATGGGCCACCTTTAGTGTGCAAGAAATAGATATTGGCACAGTACTTCCTGCCTTCTGACACAGAGGAAGATAGTGGTTAGTTCACAGGGGACATGAGGGTGTCACACAGCAGTCTGGGGACATCCGCAAGGGGGCAAGTATAGTTAGCTTTCACATGATCCACCGCTGGAGAGAAGAAAATCTCCAACCGCTTCCTGGTTCTAAACTGAATGCGCGTTATAGAGGATTAGAACCAGGAAGGGGTCGGAGATTTTCATCTCTATTTAAGATATATTAAGGAATATATAAAGATATATGTGGGCCCTTTCTTAAGGGTAGACTGAACAGTGTCTAAGAGGTGTCTTAGATGGGTTGGACTGGATGGACGTATGTCTTTATTCAACCTCAAATACTATACTAGGTTGTAGTCGCTCCTGCACAAAACTGTGTTTGTCTACAGAGCAAAAAACATAAAGACTCCATAAATGGAAGGCATATAACTGGGATAGGCAATCGGTAGATCCACAAATGTTTGAAAACTACAACTCCCAGCATTCCCTAACTCCAAAATCCTTATATGAGTGGCTTAGGGATTGGGTAGAATACTGTAAAGTTTGGTATAATAAGAATGAAAGGTTTCCACTATGTCCTCCGTATTGTGCACCAGCCCTCCCTGTTCCTTATGTATTTTACAGATATAAGAAGAGTTATATTTACATTTTAAGGAACGGGACAAGAATTTGCCTTATTCATCTCTGAACTCTTATATTGCTCGATTGCTGTATTCTAGATGTATATTAGAGGCCTAGTCAAGTACGGTATAAATAATAAATCTTGTCTAGCTTTCACTCGGTCTTTGTAAACTGCTTGCTCTTGTGTTCATTTATGGAAGGTTTTAAGTTTGTAGATAGTGTCCTGGTGTGTAGCAATGTGTTGTTGTCTGGCCCGTTTGACTTTGCAGAAAAACAGGGAGAACACATCTTAGTGTTTCCAATCTTGTGGCAAGAGTTGTCTTGCCATTAATATGTGTTTCTTTGAATTCCATTATATCTGTTTTAATCATTGTAATGCAGTCAGTGTCAGGGTAAATTCTAAGAACAAGGGGGCATGGTCTGACCATAGAAATGGACCGTAATGGCAATTTGGTTGCCATGATAATAATTTATGGGGGATTAGCATCAAGTCAATTATATACTATACTATATATACTATACGAGTTGTGGACAGGGAAATAAAAGGAAAAATCCTTCTTTTTGTTACAGTGAGTGATGCATAGAACGGAGGTTGTGTTTTAGTTTCTTTAACTGTCCATGGGTTGGTTTAAAGTAAAATTAAAATTCCCTCCGAGAATAGTTCTACCTTTTTGAAAGTTTGTGAAGAAATGTTTGGCAAGATTTTAATTGGTCAGTATTTGGGAGGTAGTTATTAACTATATTAAAAGTTTGTTCTTGAATAGTAAGCTTGAGAAAATATGCTGCCATGAGTGTCAGTTATGTGGTCTATCACTACCCCTTTTGATCTGGCTTCCAGGTTGTGACTGTAGTACTGCACACTGTAATGTGTATAGTGTTTGTGTCTAATAGTTGGGATGGAATCTTACCGGAAATGTGTGTCTTGTATTAGGAGGATGTTGAATTTTTTCGGTATGCATCATCTGAAAAATGTGGACTCGATTTCTTAGTTATTAAACCCTTTTACATTTAGTGTGCAAATCCTTAGCCACATTCCCATACATTTTGATAAGTCAAAAAATAGTATTTGGCCTAGATCTGACCTAGCATGAGGACTGAGGGGGGGAGGAGGGGTATGGATGCAGGGAAAGGGAGAAAGGGGGACATAAAAATGCATTTATAGTATACTGTTTGCAATTATTACAATGTAGACATGGTATTGAGGCATCAAGATTAAAAGGACTGTTAAACATCAAAACAGTATAATACACTGTTTAAACCAAAGTGTAGAAATATCTACCAAACCTTAGGTAGAAAATTAGTCCCTGGTAGGTCTCATTCCTTCTACCCATTCAAAGGAGACCCATGGGTGGCCAACCAGCCATATGCAAGAACTTGAACAGAGGTTGAATGAACTTAGCCTTCATTACATTGAGTTATTTAATCTTTAAACCAAAAACCTCATTATAATTTGTGTACAATATTTTGTTATTGAAAATATACCTAGCCTGGTCTCTCAATGTGATGCTCGTGTGGTGAAGCAGTGTTTTTTGCTTTGTTTTGACTGTTTGCCATGAGGTAAAGGGAGAGAAAATTGTTGGAGTAATTGGGAGATCCCAGTCTGGCAGTTCCATTTGTGGTAAGTTTTTTGTTTAGAGAGAAACGCTGGTAGGCTCCCTGGATCACAATCTAAATGGGAAAAGCCATTTGTATTGCATTTTATTGCGATACTGCACTTTATAAATATGGCCCCATGAGCTCTGTCCAGTAGGATGGGGATATCCTCTGTCTGGTTCAGGATGGAATTAAAAATCTTACATTGCGCATTTGGAAGGTCAGGTCCTTCTATTGTTTCTGGGAGTCCTCTGACCCTAGTGTTGTTGCGTTCCAATACATCGGGTCATCCATTTGGTTATTGTATTGACCTAATAGTGATGAAATCCAATTATCTCGGTAAAGACCTTAAGTACTGTCAGCTCTCCAGAGATTCTGATGAGAATTCCACACTCCCACAACAATCAGCACGCCAATTAAAAAGTAACTTGTATTGTGTTATCTTAAAACAGACACATTGTTGCCTGCCCCGTGGGAGAGGTAGAACATAGCGAAAGGTCCGGGGGTCTATCTATTAACTGATAGAGACCTTAAGTATGTTTGAATGTAAAATGAAGCATCTTCCTCAGACTCATCTGCAGAATATGTTGGTAGGTATGCTTCACGGGGTGAGGGATTAACAGCTTGGTCCGTGATGCACGTTTCTTTTCTCCATGTTAGCTGTGTTTAACAGGTTTTTGAGGCTAGGTAATTGAGGGTCGTTGGCTAGCCCGAGGACAGAGCTCTCACCACATGCGTCCAACCCGGTGCAATTGGACGCAAACTTGGGTGCAAATTGGGTGCAAACTTTCCACCTCCAGACCACGCCCCCCACAATATACCTTTTTAGTAAGGCATTCCAAAAATGCAATGAGACTGGAGCTACAGTAATACATTCATTACCAAAACTAAATGACATGCCATTAGTGTTCCCTCTAATGGTGGAATACAAGTTTTGTGATGTGTAGCGCTCAAAATGTCATTTTGTATGCACACAGGATATATATTTCACAGATGATTTGTATTAGAGGGAACATTGCATACCATTGGCTCTTTTCACAGAACAGCAGAGTACCCTGGCACACACTTTTGTTCTATAGGATTGATTAATATTATGCATAAACATTTACCTTAACTAAAGCCACACACATAGATTTACCCAGAATCTATCCCCAGCTGCTCTGTGTACATTTCCCTGCAGGTAGTGGCTTTGTGGGTAAATCGCTGGTGTTACATTCTCATGCATGAAGAGCAAAAAGCAAATATTAAAGCAAAACTTTAGACAAATCAAGAAAATAAAGAGGACAAAAAAACGGATAAATACTGCAAGCACTTAACTAATAACTCTGAGTTTTCCATTTTTTTCTAGGGGAAAGAAATGTTTTCTAAGCCTGTTCGATGCCCGCAGTTTTATTTTATGGATACATTTATTTTATTGTCAGTTGGAGCAGAGTTGCAGCTTCTGAGATACTCACTAGAGGAATGTAAGGATGAAATTAAAAGGTATTTAGACTTGTTTGTTCATATCTTTGCTTGTCCTATTAAGTTTTTACTTTTGGATACAATGTATGAAACCATATGACTATAGGATTTTTTAAAAATGCATATTAAATATGATCCATTTGCATCAAACAAAGTTTCAAGACTGAATTTGGCATGTGGTTTTCTTGCCCTTAAAGAGAAGAAACCAAAGAAAGCCAAGCCACAGCTGAGGAAAGCATTACACTTTTTCAGAAATAAGGTATTTTCTTTCCTCCGCAAGCTTGGAACAAAGAGATCATCAGAAGTAACAGTTTCATTGAGAAAACAGAGGCAGATACTAATGGCTCACATATGTGTTCTAATGTTACACATGTTTTTATAGTCAAAGAAAAAACACGATGTAAAACATGTCTAAGTGTTGATATCTTTTTCCTCTGTGTATTAATTCATTCTGACTTTTAGTAGTTTCTTCTTGGCTGCAATAAGTGGCATAGTCTCTGCATTTTATTTTCTAATAAAGTTTAACGTATACCATGTATACCATTTCCAGTATTAAAGATCTTTCTTAAAAATGCTGCAAACTAACAAATATTTTACAGATGAAAGTGATAATTAATTTTTTTTCTAAATTTGCAATGCAAGTGAATGAACAGAGGAGAAAACTAAATCAAATCAATATTTAGCAGGACTATTCTTTAAATTTAAATTGGCACCAATTTTTCAAGGTATGCTTCTGTGTATTTTTAAACAGGTGTGTGGTCCTCTGCACTTCAGGTGTAAAATCAAGTAAACTTTATTCAATCATATTTAAAAATAACACACAACAATTGACATATTTCTTACTCAACAGTAATAATTAGTAGACAACACTAAACAGAGAAAATAGAGTCCTTTATAAAGGGGAGGCGATCCCTCCTACATAACACAGGAAGTCCACAATATGTCCATACACAAGATAGACTAATCACATCCAGATTACAGGAAGCTGTGCATGAGAAATAAAACAAAAACAGAAGTAAACAATAACTAGAACATGGTAAAAACATACACATTAGTCTATACATAATGGTTAGACATTGATATATATCAATAAATATAAGCAGCAGTAAATTCAAACATAAAAAAACAACACACAAAACTCTCAATCTAACTTGATGCAGATGGAGAGAGTGTATTCAATATAACTAGGGTTTACAGAACTGATGAACATGGGGAGTCCTTCGTAACAAATCCCCTCTATATACAGGCTTCAGTACTGTCCGCACACTGACAGCTTAATTTACGTAACATATGCACAGAGGGGTGTACCAGAGCCCAATGGGACCAGTCAGGTAGCAGGGAGTCCAGTAACTGCCATGGCGCTGCTGGCGTTTACTGCTCTGGATGGCTGCCAGGTAAAGCGCATAAAAATAGTGAACAAAAGGATATATCAACATATTTTAAAGAGTCTATTATTTCTAAAGTATGTCATTCTGAGGGGGGAGTTGTCCTTTAAATACTAAACTATACTATATTATGATAGGTCAGGGCTGGAGGCAGACAAACCATATCCAAACAAATCCAAAGCGATGGGTCAGAAGAAAGCAGAGCAATAACAAAGATTTTTACACCAGGAAATAGCTTGTGTTCAAATCATGATGTAGGTAAATCCCTTTTGGGATTTACTCAACAAGCACTAACACGATATTAATGCGATACTAATTTTGCATAGGTACACTAGACTAGCTTCATTGCTGGTACGTTATTAGATAGGTAAATGAATGCGTTTAAGCTCTTAAAATTTCACACCTCTCCGTAAATTACAATGAATGTCTCTTAATTATGTTCAGCCTATTAAAAAATTTATATCAATGCAGTGAATTCTTTCATTAGAATTTTAATGATTTCTAGAATCGTATTGTGGTTTAATTGAGTTTGTCAGTTATAGCAATACAAGTGTAGAAAATAGAAAGAGTGAAAATGAATTAAAACTAAACTAAACTAAAAAACTAAAACTTAACTAAAAATTCAAAAAATATATTTTAGAGGCTCTGTCGTTTTTTTCTTTTATTCGTTTTGGCCATGTTCCTGTATTAAAAACTCCATGATTACATTTATCAACAGTGTATTACATACGTCCATCTAGTCCAAACTTTATTCCCTATTGTCATGGCAGAATAATGTTTAAGCCTCATAGGCAGGGAAGGGTTAATAGTTGAGAGCTGTAGTATGGCCATAAATATTTGGGGACTTTTCTTCCAGAACATTCACCTTAAGTGGCAAGCTAATAGACCCTAACCAACAACACATGAGAATTTAACAAGGGATCCACCAGCTGCTGCAAGAAAAGGTCATGGACTTATTACAACAGCTTCAAAAGGATAAAGCCATTGATAGAGCAATGTATCATCACCTCTAACTTGGTGAGTCACATCCATGTAAATATGGACTCCTGAAGATACATAAGCATGGCGCCCCACTAAGATCTTTAATCTGCAGCATCAACTCTATAACATGCAAGGTGGCGAAATACTTAACCAACATCTTAGGGCCATTGAATGGAAGTTCTAAGCATCCCATCCAAAACTCCCAGGATTTCACTAACAAGATTCAAGATATAGTACTCAGTGCAAAAGAAACTATGGTGTCCTATAATGTGACATCTCTCTTTACCTGTATACCCATCAAGCAGGCTGTTGAAATGGTGAGTAAATGTCTAGGCCAAGACAGCACCCTTACCAGCAGAACAGATCTTAACCCAGAACAGATGTGTTCCCTACTGGATTATGCCTGAATACACCTATTTCAAATACAGGGATAAGTTCTACAGTCAAAAACATGGATGTGCTATAGGAACTCCCATTTCACCTGTCATAGAGGAAGTGAAAACACATGCTCTTAATACATTTAAGGGCATTGCACCCAGCCACTGGTTAAGATACATTGATGACACCTGGGTTAAAAAAAAAAAAGTACAAGCCTTCACAGAACACATTAATGCTGTAGACCAAAACATCAAATTTACAAGAGAACAGGTACACACTGGCTTTCTTGGACTGTTTGTTAGAAGTCAGGGGGAAACTGGAAGTAGAGGTTTATAGAAAACCAACCCATACAGACCAGTATTTGATGTGATAGGGATGAAGCACTGTATGTATATTTCTGGGGCTTTTTTTTTTTACAAATCTTAATCAGGTTGGATGGGGCACACACTTTTGAGGTCCAACCTGGTTAGGGTAGGTCCATTATTCCTTGCTGCCTCTGAAACCTAGAAGTTCTGTGTATTTTCTCCCTTTTTTGTGTGTTACTTTATTTGTACCAACATTTTCTATTATTTTGTTATTTTTGTATTATTTGCACTGTCCACCTTTTGAAATATTTAATCTAAAATTAAATTAAAAACAACAGCTAAAAAGAGAGAAAAAATTTCTTCCCGACAATCGTAAAGATTCCATGGATCAACCAAAACTACAGTATATGTATAAATATCAGTAATTTGCAATATTTTTTCATTTTAGAAACTAAATAAGCCCACCAGAGAGTTTATTGTATGGCCCATATTTGTATAAAGTGATATATCTTTCACAATAGCCTCTACCCCAGTGTAAACAGCCTATACCAACGACCTGCACTTATTCCCACAATGCAGTAACCACTTTGCGACTTTTATTGCATCATTTAAATGCAAGTGGTAAGTTGCAATCTTTTGCACGGTTATAAAGCCACAACTGAAGAGGCTTTAATTCTGGTGCAAAAAACAATCACAATAATCATCGCTATATTTATTGCATCTCAAAGGTCCAAATGGTGCAGGTAATACAAATACAGTACAAAACCCTTGTTAACCCGATATTACATCTGTTAGCATGGGTTTCGCACTTATTAGCACGGGATATTGCATGTAAGACTTACAGGTCTATAGTTACTAGGCTGTAAACGATTACCTTTTTGGAATATTGGTATTACATTGGCTTTTTTCCAACCCAGAGATAAATGTGAATCTGAAAAGATGAGAAACAATGGTCTTGGAATAATCTGGAATAATCTCTCTTATGATCTGAGAATATATTTAATGAGGTCCTGGGACTTTACTGATATTATATTTCCGTACCATACGGTACATTTTCCTTGATTTATACCCTTCATATTTTTACAGTCGCTGCTATAAGGTTTAGGATTCTCTATAGTGAAAAACTGTTTAGCACATTACCATCTTCTACATCCTCTCTAATCTAATCATAGATGGTCCCACATTTTCTGTCCTTGTCTTTACTATTGATTTACTTATAAATCAATAGTAAATAAAAAAAGTCGGTCTTGCTTTGTTCAGCTATACTTATTTAATTTTTTATTTTAGCTAGTACATCCTACAGTATAACATCTTTTATATTTCATGTAGGCTTGTTCTTTTCTTTCTGATTTCAAAAATGTAAAAGCCATTTTCTTGCTTTCCATTTTCCTTTTTACCTGAGGATTAAGCCACACAGGAGCGGACCTTATTTTTAACATTTGTTTTCTAAAGGTCATTTAGAAATGTAATCATTTAATACCCCTTAAAAGCAATCCACTTCTGTTCAGTATCCCTAACTAAGAACATATCACCCTAGTCTATAAGCAGTATTGATTTTTAATATCAATATCTTTCCAAAAGTTAAAAGATTTTGTTTAACCAGTGCACTTTTGCTTTTTACAACCTATATTAAACAACAATATCATAATCACCATTCCCTAAGCTTCCTGCTAACTTTATTTTCATAATAACCTCAGGGTTTATTAGATATTACCAGATGCAACAATACATCCTTTCTAGTAGGAACTTGTATAATCTGTGAAAGAAAATGCTCATATAGCAGATTTAGGAACTTGATACCATTTGAGTTTCTGGCAGTTTCCTTTCTCTAATCTATGTCAGGGTAATTGAAATCCCCACGACAAAAAGTTGCCCCATACCTGAAGCATTTGCTAACTGCCAGTAGACATTAATTAATTTAACCACCTTCTCACTCCCCGTAAACATGTCCACCTATATTGTTTCTGCCTTATCATTTGTTCTATCATTAACATTAGGCTTTAAAGGGCATGTCCACCCCAAAACTGAAATTAAACCCTATACTGGCCCCACTCTGTAGTTTAATAAAATCCTTACCTCACATTTCTGCTCCAAATAGCTGCCCTGCTATTACCCTCCAAAGTCCAGGAAACTGCAGTGTAGAGGCTGCGAGTGACTCATCCTGTGCCTGTCTCAGCCTCAACCTCGTCCAGGTTTGAGGCATGCACAGGAGAGTCCTCGCCCCTCCCTCTCCCTCCCGATTTTGTCTCCCTCCTCCTACCGTTAAACCCCATTGATATTATGTACTGCTCCTTCCCCCAGCCCCAACCGCATTACTATTCTGCACAGAAAGTCCCCTGATCTTTACTTACCATGCCTCTCTCCTTCGCCAGTCTGAACTCCCGGCAGCCACGTCCGTGATTGGCTGCCTTTCCAATCACAGATGCGGCTGCCGGTCCCGCCCCCTGCTTGTATTTCCGTGCAAGCAGAGGGCCAGGGCTGTGCGGCGAAGGAGAGAGGCATGGTAAGTAATGATCGGGGGACTTTCTGTGCAGAATAGTAATGTGTTTGGGGCTGGGGGAAGGAGCAGTACATAATATAAAAATGATGTACCAGGGTGGACATGCCCTTAAGATACATACACAACCCTTCCTTTTTTTATTTACTTCATCGTGTCTTAAAAAGGAGTTTTCTTCCAAATTTACTGCCCAGACATGTGAATTATTTAGCCATGTTTTTGCTAAACTGATCACATCATACGTTTCTTTTAAAGCTATTCGTTCTAATTTACCATTTTTGCCAGCCAGGCTTCCTGCATTTATAAACATACATGTTAGATTATCATTTAATTTATTTCCACACTTTGAGTAAATGCCTCCCTATTCTCTTTCCCCCCTCTCCTCCCTCCATTATCTTATTAGCCCCCTGTTCCATTAACCCTCTTATTACCCCTGTGTAGACCAAAATACCCTCCCCTATACCTAGTTTAAAATCTTCTCCAACCCATTTTGCCCCCGAAAACATTGGCTCCCTCATTGAGGTGCAGCCCATCCATACAATAGAGCCTGTCTTGTCACACCCACAGCGAATGGGTTTGACAATGGGGTGGCGTGTTGGGGCTGGTGCAACAGGCTGCGTCGGATGTTGCTACGCACACAGCTCAGACAGTACATGGGGTGCGTCTCCCAGCATGGGCCAGGTTGGGCACCCCTGGTCTACACTAAATATAAATAGGTAATTTATATGGAAATATCCTATTTAAAATTAACTTACAAGTTTATGTAAAATACCATACTTTCAATTGTATAAATCTGTGGTAAATTATGCATTGTACATTGTGCTTAAAAATGTATCTTTGATTATAGTATGCATATTTTGGTAACCTAATGTAAAAAATGGTATTGTCCAACATAAACATACTGTATCCTACACAATTATCCATTTTCTATTCTCTTCTAAATTGGCCTGCGTTTGGGCACTAGTTGTTCCTTTTTAGCAAAACAATCACAGAATAAAAAACCTCCAAAATAGAGAAATTATTTTTCTCTGGTAAATTGAAGGTGGATGATGACGGGTACTGAAACGGATTGATTATTTGTAACAATAAAACTGTGTAAGTCCATTTTGAATTGAGAATTATTTGATTTGATATATATAATGTTGGGTCACAGCCTACAAAAACAAATATGGTACCAACATTAAATTCTTTCATTATATACCCTAAAGACAAGCCCCTTATTCACATCATAAAGACAGACACATTTTTCTATTAACCCTTATTCTCTCCACACAGTGGCCTAATGAGACACATATTACAGGTATACAGGGGCTATTTATTAAACAAAACCCCCTTTTGATAATATAGATACTCATCCTAAGAGGCAACGAGTGACAATAAGAGAAGCAAACAGACCTCGATAAGATATAATCTATCAATTATTTTATAAAAAGACATGAAGGTCATAATCTTTATTAAGACCATTAAGAGAGAGGGAGTTTAAGCGGTGTATCTACGAAACTAAGGTACAGTTACCTGTCTCCACCCCTCGGTGGCCGGTGAACAGCTGCCAATACACAAAATTCATCATCATGATGACCAGCAGCCACAAAATGTGCCTCTACAGGTAACTTACCGTTCTTACGTTTGATGGTGGAACGGTGCTGGGTAATTCTACCCTTTACTGGTTGGGTAGTTTCACCCACATATATCTTCTTAAATGGACAAACTATGTAGTATACCGCAAAGTTAGTGTCACACGTGTAAAACGCCTTGAGTTTAAATGTCTCACTAGTTAGAGGATAATGAAAAACATCACCCATGGTCACACACTTACTGGGCGCAAGACCGGCAAGGGAACATGCCTTTAATGTTCACCTTCCCTTTTACCTCCCTCTGCAGTACCGAGTGCACCAACCTATTATAAAGTGTGCGTCCTCTCTTATATGAAACAAATGACATACCTATGCTTTGGAGCGGTACTCTTGCGTTTTCAACAACAGCTGCCCAGGTGCTTCCCACTTACAAATATATGGATAACTCGATGAATGGAGCACTCCTGGGTCTTATATCCAAACAAACTTTTAATTTGTGACAAAAGGGTCAACACGTTTCGGCCGTTCTCAAGACAATGTGTAATGTATACAAACCAACTTAAATATTTTGTTTGTTTGTATACATTACACATTGTCTTGAGAACGGGGCGAATTCGCGGCCGAAACGCGTTGACCCGTTTGTCACGAATTAAAAGTTTGTTTGGACATAAGACCCAGGAGTGCTCCATTCATGACAATATAGATAGTAACAAATATATGATAGCCACCCTATGGATTAGAATAAAGATTAAGTATCTGGGTTTGGATACAATTGTATCAAAATATAATCATACAAAAGTAGCGAAGCATATTGTAATATCAGCAGCAAACCATATTGGTAACATAAGAAGCTGTTTACAAAATACAGGCTTAACTGTTAGGAATAGAGATGGACTATAACTCAAACACGAGTTCAAGTCGAACTTAACAAGTCCGAACGGACTCGGACTTCTTGAACTATCCCGGATTTCTGGACTTGGTGCTATATTTTCGATAATTATCAAATTTATGGGCCATTCGCTAACCCTAGAATGTATCATTCGCTAACCCTTGAATGTAATGTTCGTTTTCAGTAACCCTTGAATGTACAGATTGATATATTATAAAATAATATATATAATACTAATATATAATATATATAATAATATAATACATAAACAGGGAGATTCAATAAAAGTTCTTATCGTTTAAAATGGTGCTAATTTTGCCCCAGCCAATCAGATCTTATTTAACATTTGAAAGCTAACATCTGATTGGTTGGGGCAAAATTAGCACTATTTTTAACGATAAGAACTTATAATAACCCTGAGTGTTTAAATATTTACATTTTTTTTGTCTTAAGGCTGTGTACAGCTTAAAAAATGTTATGTCTTCAGTTTGGTTGTAATGCTTCCATTTTAAAAGTTAGTAAGTAGAAGAAACTGACCATGATTTACTTTCTTTTCCCAACCATAGGTCATCCATGATTAATCCTCTGTGACTCGTTCATGCTCTCCCCATGCAGACAGCATAATGGGTAAAAACTATTACTGAGTTACGGAGGATTATAATAATATTGTATAAAATATTTTATAAAATGTGCCTGAATAGCCATATGGGCTTGGGGATTTATCTTGTGCTGCTGCTTTTATGGTGTTCAAAACCCTAAAGGGCAAGTCCACCCCTCAAATAAAAAATTGTTAACTAAACCCTACAACTGAATAGTTTCTGTAAAAAAAAAGTATGTTGCAAATCAGTAGTTTTAACTTCTATTTGTTATGTCACTCCAGACTGAGGTAATGTATTTTTACTTGTTGCCAACCTTTTCTGTGAAGTTTTTGGTGTTATGTTGTATATGCCTGCCATAGTATCTGTATTCTTCATTTCTAAAGGGATTTTTATGAATGGATTTTTAAAGGAATGTTTTAACTGTAAATTATACAGTTATAGAAAAAATAAAATCTCTCTCCTGCATAAATGTAATGTTATCATTAAACACTCATATAATTGTTCTAACAGTGATTATTTTCATTGGTAGATATAAAAAGAATTGCTGGTGTAAACCTGTTCAGAAGTTCCAAATGAATTCAGCAGTTGAGATCACTGGACTCACAGCTGTGAATGACTTTTATTCTTGTATCCTTTTCTTGGACTCTATATTATATTTACTGATATACTGTAGCTTGGAAAATTGGATATATTGACAGCTTGGTATATTCTCTTTCCAGAAAAAGCATTGCCAGAAACCTTACACGTGTAAGTAAAAATTCCATGAAACACCTTTATGTTATGTTGTTTAAGCTAAAATATCTTTATTTAAAGCAAATAAATATTTTGCTTTAGACTAGATATATAGACCCCTTATAGACTATATTTATAAACCCTTATAGACTATATTTATAGACCCGTTATAGACTAGCCTTCAGCTTACACAACATGAATATGATTCTTAACTGAGGGCAGTAAGGTTGTGGAATGCTTTGCTTAAGGGTGGAAGAATATTTATATGCCTTTAAAGGAAACTTGGATGTTATTTATATTATTTCAAATAGTGCATATAAAAACAGCTGCTGACATGTATTTATTTCAGGCTCTTTAATATAGGCATTCTCACAAAGGAGGTCATTTTATTAATCCCTGCATAAGACATATATCAATGTGTAATTGTGTAAAACATTAGCAAAGTGCTAACTTATATAACTATAACAAAGTAATCCAAGATAAACAAAAAGGTAATCCCGGTCACACCTAAAGGATTAGATAGCTGCGCTTGCTGAGTGCAATGGCAGACCAGGGTAGGTGGTCTGATAACAACAGACAATGAAAACACCATGCAAATCGGTCTTTTCAACCTATGTATTTAATACTTCATACATAGGACACCCATAAAGTGTAACGTTTCGGTACAATGCTGCTACTTAATGTCTGAAGAAGGTGCAGCATTGTACCGAACCGTTACACTTTATGTGTGTCCTATGTATGAAGTATTAAATACATAGGTTGCAAAGACTTATGTGCTTGGTGTTTTCATTGTCTATAACAAAGTAATAGTAATAAATGGAACAGGCTTAGTTACGAAAAAGGAGGACTGGAATTGGTTTGAGACCTACTGGAATACATGTATAAAGATGAAAAATTCAGAAAGCCTACATTCTATTTCGGACCAAAAGGATATCCAAACTCTAAATGTAAAGTAACTACATAAAATTGTCTCTGAAGACAGTAGCTATGGCTACTGTGGGTTACTTATCTCTCTCGGGTGTTTTGGCTATGTAAACTTTGAATTATGTCTCTCCTGCTCAGTAGCTCAAATCAGACATTATGGAACCTGCCCTGTCCTCTTGAAGCTGACAATCCTGTTACTGCCAGCCAGGGTTGCCATATTCTGCCTGCCTCGATGCAGGAGGGGGTGGTGGAATGACATCATGGTAGATGGGGCAAAGCTATGGTAGGTCTGGGGGCGGAGCCGTTGTCAGGGGATGAGTTAGGGACGTAATGGGGTAGGGCTTCCAGGGTCGGTATTTTGACAGGATTTCAGACCTAACTGCAGGACACGGAAATTTGTCCCTGCAGTGGAGACAATTCCATCGAAAAATATGGACTCCTGATGCCAGCACAGAATAGAGCTTTTAAACTGTGTTAACTTTTAGATGCAACCCATTTCACTTTCCTTTGCCTCATTTTCCAATGCAAAAATGTAACTCTTCTGGTTTATTTCCCAGCCAGCATGAATGGCAGAAAGAAAAAGTTATGTAGCAAAATTGTATATTTAGGACTTTGAAACTATACCATAAGGGCTCGTTCACACTAGACGTGGACCACAACAGACAGTCCTTTTTGGTCCGTTTATAGCGGTTTGCTTTCCCTATCCTTTTTAATTAAAATGAGTTACTTTTCAGATAGAAATGCATGTAGCAGTACTTTTTTAATCCGATCAATTAAAAAAACATACTGCAACACATGTTGCTGTCTGGAAATGGACATAAATGGTTTAGTGTGTACGAGCCCTAAAGCCTTGTGGATATTTTTTTTAAAAAAATATCTGTTGTATTCAATTAGATCAACTTAAGTTTAGTTATTGAAGACGTTTCGCTAGTCATCCGACTGGCTTTCTCAATTCAGAATGACTTGTACAAGAATCTGTGGCAATTATGTACCATGGAAAATCCCAATTAGCATATCACAGCCAGGTGTTAAGGGCGTGATTGCATAGTGGCTAAGAGGTGTTATAGGAAGTGTCAAAACAGCATTGTACATGGCAGACAGTTGGTGTCGAACCCCCCACCTCTATTTAGGCTTGGTTTCTTTATTTTCACATAAATGGCCTCCTTGGCCCCCATTTGAACCAGTCACGTTCCTTTGCCAACATGTAACATTACAATCCTTAAGATGCAGGTACATGGCTGAGTCCTGACCCGAGGTATTAGCTCTTCTGTGCTGGGCCATATGTTGATGCAGTTGCTGTTTGGTCTCCTCCACATACAAATCAGAGCATTCTTCACTGGCTTTTCTTGTGTTTCGGTATTGGGTCTTTCGGATGTACCAATTGCTGCCTCAGCAGACAGGGATACAGTGTTTTTTGAAAATTCTTCTTAATTTTTCGGAGACCCCTGCTACATATGGGATAACCATGTTCTTTCTCCTGTCTTGCTTTTCCCCTTCACTGTTGGTATACATGTTATTTTCTTTCCTTCTATTTCTTTTGACAAAGGCCCAGTCTGGATATCCACAAGTTTTAAGGACTCCTCTGAGATGTTTCATTTCTTTAGCCTTCGCCTCTGTGCTAGTGGGGATGTTCTCAGCTCTGTGTTGCAGGGTTCTGCAATCACGCCCTAAACACCAGGCTGTGATATGCTTATTAGAATTTTCCAGGGTACATAATTGCCACAGATTCTTGTACAAGTCATTCTGAATTGAGAAAGCCAGTCGGATGACTAGCGAAACGTCACCAAGAACTAAACTTCAAGTCCAGTTGATCTAATTGAATACAACAGATATACCACGACCTGGATGAATGAGAACCTTCACAAGCATATTTCAAATCATTTTGGGGAGAAAACCCTCAAACTTGTATGGCAATATGAAAAGACAGCAAGGAAATTGGCAGACTACAGAAACCACCTGCGATTTAACCTCCAATGCAGACAACAAAGGCTAGTACCATGCAGCATACATCTGGATTCCACAGTTAAAGGCATCAGAGCCAACCAGATACTGAAAAAGGCTCTAACACTGCTCCTAAATGAACGGGTACAACAGACACATTTTACAGTTGATGCTTTAATGCACAACATTAGTCAACTAGAACAGAACCTGGCCCAAGCTACCTGTGCCCTCTGGGAAGAGTGATGGAGTTCACCAAACAAGCACAGCTTTCTCAGCACTGTAAGGGCAAACCAGGCAACAGAACAAGTTCTCTATTCTGTCATCCCAGAACACCCAAGGAGAACAACTACCTTGGATACAAAAGGAGGGAAGTGTCACTTCATCAAACAAGGAGGAATGGGTGAGAAACTTGTCTAACAGGACCCTGACCCAGTCAGAAATGGTAGTCCTTGCTAAGGGCTTGAATTTTGTCATCACTCCTAAAGCCATCCCTGTGGTGGATATTATAGCAGCCACAGAAGCCTCAATCCACAATAATAAGGTACCACAGAGTGAGGCAGAACAACTTCGCCTTAAGGTATCTGCAGCCTTAGCCAGTGCTAAAACTACTTCATCTAACCTGACCACACAGGAAAGAAGAGCCTTTACATCCCTCAAGAAAGATTCCGGTATCACCATTCTACCAGCAAACAAGGGAAAATGCACAGTGGTACTCAACACCTCAGACTACCATGCTAAGGTGACCATGCTCGTGGCCGATAACAACACATATGATCCCACCAGCCGTTACAAGAAAAGGGTCATAGACTTACTACAACAGCTTCAAAAGGATAAAGCCATTGATCGAGCAATGTATCATTGCCTCTACCCTGGTGAGGCACACCCATGCATATATGGACTCCCAAAGATACATAAGGAAGGGGCACCACTAAGACCTATAGTCAGCAGCATCAACTCTGTAACATATAAGGTGGCAAAATACCTAGCCAACCTCTTAGGACCATTGGTGGGAAGTTCTAAGCATCACATCCAGGATTTCACCAACAAGATTGAAGATATAGTACTCGGTGCAGTACTATAGTGTACTATGGTGTCCTATCATGTAACATCTCTCTTCACCTGTATACCCACCAAGGAGGGTGTTGACATGGTGAGAAAACGGCTAAGCCAAGACCGCACTCTTACCAGCAGAACTGATCTCAACCCACAACAGGTGTGTTCTTTACTGGACTTGTGCCTGAATACCACCTATTTCAAATACCGGGATACGTTCTATAAGCAAAAACATGGATGTGCTATGGGATCTCCAGTTTCACCCATTGTGGCCAACCTTTAAATGGAGGAGGTAGAAAAACAGGCGCTTAATACCTTTAAGAGCATAGCACCCAACCACTGGTTCAGATATGTGGATGACACCTTGGTTAAAATCCACCAGAAGGAAGTACAAGCTTTCACAGAACACATTAATGCATTAGACTAAAACAACAAATTTACAAGGGAAGAGGAACAAAACAACAAACTGGCTTTCTTGGACTGCTTGGTAGAAGTTAAGGAAAATGGTAAACTCGGAATAGAGGTTTACAGAAAACCAACACACACAGATCAGTATTTGATGTTTGACTCCCACCACCCTTTAGATCACAAGCTGGGTGTCATCAGAACCCTGCAACACAGAGCTGAGAACATCCCCACTAGCACAGAGGCGAAGGCTAGTGGATATCCAGACTGGGCTTTTGTCAAAAGAAGTAGAAGGAAAGATAAGAACACGTATACCAACGTATACAAACAGAAATTAAGAAGAATTTTCAAAAAACACTGTATCCGTGTCTGCTTTAAACCAAGCAACAGGCAGCAATTGATACATCCGAAAGACCCAATACTGAAACACAAGAAAATTGACATCATATACACAGTGTAGTGCAGTGAAGAATGCCCTGATTTGTATGTGGGGGAGACCAAACAGCAACTGCATCAACGTATGACCCAGCACATAAAAAGCTGCATAAAAAGCTGCATATTTTACCAGTAGATTTTGATGCAAGGCTTTTTAAAAATATACCACCATATTTAAAAAAAATGCAAAATCTACTTGTTTAGTGGCGAGAAGGAGGTCTAATAATGCTAAATTAGTTGTAAACCTTGTGATATGGTATTGATATTGGCCTTGGAGAGCCTGGATTTAGGGGGGCTTCAGCTCTTCCAGGAACCCTTTTGTAAGAGCCCAGGAGTTTGGGAGATCCTTGTGTTTTTTTTATTCCTGATCCCCCCCATCTTCTTTATTACTCTTCTTCTCCCACTTTTTGCTTGATCCTGATATCTCCTTTTCAACCATCTTTGTCTCATTCATCTTCTTGGTTGGCTCCTCCAATTTCCTTTCTTATACTTTTTACTTACACATTCTTGTGTCCTCTGAGCTTCGTTTATTCTATAGAAATGATAAAGACTAGAATATATAGAAAGAGTTTATTGGAATTAATGTAGATACAGAGCCATAAAGACCCTTTAAAGGCCTAGGGTATGGGGGTCCTTGCTTTCAAGCTGTGGGACCAAAGGCTATTTTGGTCACTTCTTCAGCCCAGATCTAACAGTCATATAATGTCTTTGGATATTTGATGCAGCCACCCAGCGTTATATGGGTGCAAAACCATCTTACAATATGGTTTCGATAATTTCACACGTCCCTATACTATTAACACTGTTGTATTCAATTACACCCACTGGACTTAAATTTTAATTCTTGAAATGGTTTCACAAGTCATCTGACTGGCTTTCTCAATTCAGAATCTGTTTGCAATTAAGGACCCTGGAAAGTCTCAGTTGGAATATAACAGCCAGGTGTTAGGCACCTTCTGATGCAAGATGGCTGATGCAAATAGGCTATGAGGTCAGGGTAAGGTGTCAATACAGCTTTGTATACGGTAGACATTTGTTGTCAAACCCTCCCCCTCCCACACACACACACACACACACACACACACACACACACCTCCATTCAGGATAGATTTCTTTATTTTCACATTAATGTACACTGCCATGTACAATGCTGTTTTGATACTTTACCCTGGGCAGTTTTGATAACACCTCTTAACCTCAAAGAAATCACACCTTGCAGAGGGTCCTTAACACCTGGCTGTTATATGCTAATTGGGACTTTCCAGGGTACTTAATTACCAACAGGTACTTTTACAAGTCATTCTGAATTCAGAAAAGCCAGTCGGATAACTAGCAAAACGTATTCAAGAACTAAATTTAAAGTCCAGTTGATCTAACAGAATACTACAGATATACCATGACCTGGATGAACGAGATCCTTCACAAGCATATTAACACTTAACATTCCATGCCTGCTTTTAGGCTATTATTGATTTATAATATAAGAATCTGACACCTTTTGCACTCTCTGGTGCCTTTAGCATAGCCATAGAGCAGTAAAAAAAAATACTTTTTGGGCTTAGTTCTTCACAAGCAGTCATGTTATATTTCAACTCTCTAAGCTTGCTTTATGTTAAAAATGTTATTTGTTCTTTAGAAGAGAGAAAGGTTGGAAAGGATGTTTTGCTTGCTTCTTCTTTAACATGGATGATGTAGATCTTGTGCTTGCAATTGGAACTAACCGTGCATTAGAGGTTTTTGATTTAAATGCAAGCAGTAGCATGGCAGTTATTCCAGATATCCATACAAAAGCAGCTCACCAAATCTGCCAGAATAAGGTAAGAAGTTAAGGCTACAGAAAGTGGTGTGTTATAGTCTTTCATTTAAAAATAATTAACTTGACTTTTTAAAGCATTTTTTGTGACTGTACACAATGTTTACAGGCAAGAATGAAAAATGGGGAATGATTATACAGTACATGGTAGTTATCAATATTTTCCTTCTGTGCTCAACTCTACCTTCTGCTAAATCTGAAAATAGAAGTTATTCTCTTCTCACCCAGGCAGATTGATGGGCAATTTGTCAATTAGTGGTGTAACAATAGGGTGTGCAGGACCTGCGACAGCGGGGGGCCCAGGGAGTAACGGGTTGCGATGCAGACAGTGTAGATACAAAATTAGCTGTTTAAAACTTCTGCCGGTTTGGTACCGGGCTTTTAACATTCTAAGTGCCGCTGATCGTACAGGGTATGATCTCCACTTCAAAGGACCACAGATTGTAAACTGTATGTACTGCAGCACTTTGGGGTTTTCACAAAAAAAATGCTGCCAGGCCATTCAAGTGTCCTCCAATTCCCCCAGATCTCCCATCGTCCGAAACCGATGTGGGGATCCTGAGAAATACTCCCCCAAAATGGGGAATCACATAGTGGAGCCAGTAAACCGGCTTTCTGCACAGCCGCGTGGAAAGGGAGACTTCCCTAAGTCTCCATTCAGATTGCAGTGCAGTACCTTCTATAGCAAGCTGTCAGTGTGTGAAAGCTTGCTATATTATTTGTGAATGGAGTTTCATTCACAAATAGACATTTTTCTAAGTCTTTGCTACAGAGTAAGGGGGTGGGGGGTTGGATGGGCTGCCGATCGCCGCTGTGCAAAATGCAACCACCCCCGGCGAAGTGGGTGTGCCTCCCGTGGCGGGTGCGACCACATGCCGCGGGTTGGGCGCACACCCCCGACCCCTGACAATCTCGCCTGTAGTTCTGATTAACTAATTATTAGGTGCCGAAAAGGCTTACCTGGTCTAAACCTTTTTTTTACATCGTTTTTTTGACTGTTTGAGAATCCTTGTTCCTTACAGTAAGGATTGTAGCAAATTACGCGGAAGAATGTGAAGGGTGAGTGTGTGGGGGTGGTGGGCGACGGAGAACGGAGAGGTCTGTTGTGTTGTGACGAAACAAGTAGACAAAGGGAATATCCCTAAAGCGCCAGGACCAGAGAAAATTGCATCACCGTAGTTTTAAAACAGCTTCAGTTGCATCTCAGAACCCAGTTTTTCTTCATACTTTTCAGATCTGCTTTTGTCTGGGGATTGCCGTGATTGGAAAAAACCAATGTTAATCCCAATATTCAAAAAAGGTAGTCGTTCACTAACCTGGAAAACTATGAGGCTGTGAAGCCTAACATCAGTAGGGTACAGGAGGTATGGAACTTTGTAATGGATCATATCCTACTTGTTCCACGATTACCTCTTATTCATGTAGTCCAGCATGGATTATGAGAAATAGATCATGCCAGACAAATTTGAATTGGTGTTTAGGAAGAAGTGAGTAAGTAACTGTTGAGATTCAGGCACCGTGGAGGTTGGTTACTTGGATTTTGCAAAAGCGTTTGATACTGTGCCACATAGGCGACTAATTTAAAAGCTGGAGACCTGTTTGGCCTATGAGCAAACAATTTGTTCATGGTAGAGAACTGATTATTGGACCTGACAAACGAGAGGTGGTGGTAAAATGGAGCTACATTCTATGTGGGCTAAAGTTCAAGGAGTGTCCTCATGGTTCTGTACTGGGGCCCCGCTTCTGTTTAATCTGTTTTTTTATAAATGCTTTAAGAAGGGGGCATTGTGAAAGTCCTGGTGTTTCGCCTGATGGACACTAAATTATGCAGAGCTTTTGGAAATTCCCATGATGTGCAATTGCTGCAAGCAGCTAGATAGATTATCCAAAATGGGCAGCAGTAATGCGATGAGATTCAAAGTTATAAATGTAAGGGTGATTGCTTTGGGATTTAATACATCCTGTGCCACCTAGCAGTCATAATAATCTAACTCTGTGTTAAGTCATCTGTAATGGAAAAAGATTTGTGGGGGTTCTGTAGATAACAGACTTTACTTGAGCAAACCAATGCAGGTAGCAACGCTAACTAGCAAGAATATTGGTCTTGTATAAAGAGGGGAATAATTCAAGAGAGAAAAATATATTTCTCCTCTTTCAAAGGCACTGGTAAGGCCCTCATTTGGAATATGCGGTGCAGTTTTTTTGGAATCCCATATACCTAGGTGACATCTGGAATTGAGGCAGTTTCAGAGAAGGCAACAAATTTACCAGAGGAATTTGAGGGGTCTGAAATGCAGGCAATTAGACAAGTTAGGGCTGTTTATCATTGGAGAAAGCGGCGTTTTTTGGTGTGGGACAGTTGATAACCTTGTACAAATATAGTATGGCCCATACAATGACTCTCTGGTGAATTGTTCCTAAATAGGTCTATTATCAGAGGAACATCGTGGGACATCCCTTTAAGGTTGGAAGAAGAAGTTTCATCTCTTCAGGTTAGGAGAGGTTTTCTTTACAGTGAGAACGGTGAAACTGTGGAACTCGTCTTCCTAGCAGTGTGGTATCCCAATAGGCAGTTTTTTCAGACTTTGAATACTTTAAAAAGGCCTGGATACAGTTTTCTTAAAACTAAAAAATTGAGAATTAGGCTGGTATTAATGTCCATAGTAATCTGGTTGATCCTGGGCTAGCTTTCCCCGATTGCCGTTTGGAGTCAGGACAGGAATTTTTTCCCCCTTTTTATCGTGGACTTTTTTTTTTTTGCCTTTCCTCTGGATCAACTGTTAGGTAGGGTTAAAAAAAAAACCTAATTACTATGTACCTTGTTAACGAATCTCCTGTTTCAAAACAAACCTGGTTTTGAAAATCTCAGATCTGTTGGAATTTTTTGAAATTTTCTATACTCTACATTCGCGAGAGTCGTTTTTTTTTTAAAACAAACACGAAATCTTATAGAATACTTGAAACTTTTGATTGGAAATTTTAAACTTCCAATAAGACCTTGTGCAGAACCGTTGTCAGAAAAAGATTTGTTTCATCTTTAAATATGAACAAAATATAACCTACTATCCACAATATCCTGAAAAAATGAAAAGCAATAACAAACACCAAACTTCGAATTCTAAAAACAAGTGTGCAAAACCAATTCAATCAATTTCTTTCTGTTTTACGACAATACACTTATCTCCAATTCCTCAACTTATTACCACTCTTGACTTTTTATATAGAAAAGGTTATTTTTTATTCTTAAGAGTTGACTATTCATAAATGTCAAATGCATATATTAACACTGTAGAAAAGTAGAATAATCACTATTTACACCCAATTGATTAGAGTTGTTTGGATTCCTTAAGGCTGGTGGCGGACCACGTAACACTGTAATGCAAGTTATTGAGTCAAAATCTATATGACTGCCAATCCAACTTTTCAACTCCTTTTATTACCCTAACGAAACAGATGATACAGAAGATCCGACTAAGCTAAAACCCAAACAGCAATGGAAGTATCCCTGGATCAACCAGAACTACAGTACATGTATTAAATACCAGTAATTTCTAAATATTTTTTAGTTTTAATAACTTACAAAGCCACTTTTAATGCTATTCAAGAGGAAACTTAATTTTTCTTCAAATCTAAAGGATGTCCATGGGTCCCTATGATATACCTATTAGCTGGGCGTACTACCAGGGTGCAGGGATTCGCTGCCCGGCTTGGCCAAGAAACTGGGCCCATTTTGCTAAGGTTCCCACCTCCAGTCTGTGTTCCAATGTTGTATAACCCAGTGTCTGTATACAAAGCATTGTTTACCCATTGTCGGTGTGCCAAGCATTTAACCATGGCCTGGCTGTGGTGCAGTCCAGTTTCCAACCAGTTTTATCAGTGTCCTGCTTGCCAAGCAATTTTAACCAGTCTTTGTGCCAACTTTGTACCAGTGACTATAATCATAGCATTTTAACGAATGATTATTTGGTTTGCGGCAGTAGTTGGGGGGGCCCATTCCAGAATTTTGCATCCGAGGCCCATAAGTTCTGTGCTACCCTACTGCCTATTAGTGAACAATGTTGCATCTACTTTTTTTAAAGCCATATTGCTGCCACAAAATATTCCCCAAAGATGTACCAGTTCCAAAATCAATCCAAATTAATTTTTAAGCAAAGATTTATCTCTTTCACATGCAATTATACTAGATACAAGACATTTATATAGGATGACAAGAGACCATTATTTAGAGGATAGATACATATCACTGAGATAACATGCAATCATTATTATTATACAGAATTGTTAATTTTATTATGTGGTTGATAAATTCCATATTTAAAAAAACCTGTTAGTACACACGTCATACAGGTAGTCACAAACTAAAGGCAAAATACACTGTTTACTTTATGGCTGTGTAACTCTCGTACTGAATGTTTCAGCTCATCATGCAACACATACTTGACAATCACAAATTATTGCCTGCCAATTTTCATTATTTTTACACTAACAAATTTATAAGTTGGGGGGGGTGTCCACAGTGTCAAAACTTAACTTTTAGGAAGGATAAGGCAACACATTCCAGAACACTTCTTTCACAATTTCAGCTATAGTCATTGGGCCAGCAATATGGGGAGCTGACTGGATATTTGTCAGCCTCCCCCGTGTTATCTAGCAACCAGGTAGCACAGTAGTTTCCAATAATCTTGTGACTTCAGTTCCCTCCCAGCTCTGTGGGAAGGAAAATATAAAAGCACTAGTACGAAGTGGTCCTCCTTAAAAGTAAGGACCAAAAGGTTCCAAAGTTTTATTTCAAATGCCCTCTGTTTAAAACTGTAGACAAAAATAAATGTTCTGATAGGTAGTCTTTATTATTATTATTGATTATATATCGCCAACATCTCCGTGGCGCTTTACAATTACAAGGTCATACATTCATACCGGGTAATACATTTATACAGAAAGTCATACTTATTACATACACAGCTAAACATAACATAAGTAAACAGATTGTGAAGTGTCTTAACAGCAACTACCGTATACCTCGTGATAGTAGCTAGCAGAGTGGCACAGTCATTGGAAGATCGACAATGCTCATCGATAGCCAACTCTTTATTACGGCACTCACAATTATCTAGTGGCGTGTGGAAAAACAAAGGAAAACATGAGTAGCGCTGTAGTACTAATCAGCTGCTCATTACCTCTTCTCAGGTTGTGCATGACTAAGATATGCCGAGTCAGTCCCGCAGCATTGTGTAGAATCGCAGTCGCACGTGTTCAACGTATTTTCGTCTCATATTCTGCGCGTATCAAACGTATCTCACGTGGTACGATCATTTCTCAGATGCACACTGACCATCTCATCAAGCTAGAGCGCGGCAGTAGGCGGTAGGAGGTGAAGTAGTGTATAATCTATGTTAGAGTCGTATAGAACGAGTGATAGGCTCGTCACGTGTGCTCGACATTCACAGACGTGCCACAGGACTACTTCCACACATCGTCTCAGTTCGCAACTCAGCACTTTTTTACATGTCGAATTTAATTTTTAGTCAACAATTTTTATTGTCTATGCTTTGACGTTCTCATTCAAGCCAGGTCCCTGGTAAATCTGTTTGTATATGGGTTGCAATAGTCACAACAGTGCAGGTAAGTTCCTGATTGGGCTGGGAAGAGGTGACCAGGTGGGTGAGAAGGAGGGTATTATTTGTCTAGCTAGGTGCGCCGGGACAGTAGCACTGAATAAGCCTCTGAGATATATTGGGAGGGGCTGTTTGGATATTCTCTTTAGAAAAGGTAATTAAGTTTGAAACTGTACCGTTAACGTGATGGCACCCAGAGGAAGGGAACTGACAGAGAAGGAAGAAGGCATTCGAGAATGGGAGAAGAAAAATTCATGACCGGGCAGCAGAGTGGAGAATGGATTGAATCGTGGTCCAGCGTTTTGTTTGGTAAACCACACAGGACTTTGTTGCAGTAGTCTAGCCGTGATATGATTAGGCATGGACTAGGATTTTGTAGCTTTCCTTCGGGATATTGTTCCTGAGTTGAAGTCGACATTAGTTGGCAAGGCGAATTAACATGAGGTTTGATAAAAATCGGAATCTAGCGTTTTTCCCAGGCCAGCGTACTAGGGTGATTGGGGATATGGGTATGTTAATAATTTAAATCAGTCATGCTAGGAGGGGAACAGATCATGAGGGTGGGAAAAGGCAAGTTCAGTTCTTGGTCCATTTTTATTTGAGGGATCGGGAGGACATGAAGGCAGAGATGCATTCGGGGACCTGGAATATCACCGTGGGGAGATTCTGCGAGCCAGATGTAAAATTTGGGTATCGCCGCATCCAGTGATACTGGAACCCAAATGAACTAATGAGTTGTTCCCAAGCCATAGTTGTAAGGGAAAAAGGAAAGGACCGATACCGAGCCTTGCAGACCCCCCCAATGAGGTGGCAAGAGTGGAGCTAAATCTGAAGAAGTAGAGAGTGATCAACAGTATCAAATCAAAAGAACAGATCAGAAGAATGAGCACAGCGTAGTCACCCTTTAATTTATCACTAAGTAGATTCATTGGAAACTTTCAATGAGGGCAGTTTCCATGGAGTGGTTAGGGCGGAAGCCTGACTGGATGTGGTCAAAGAGAGAATTAGCAGACAGTGACTAACCAGTCAGCATAAGACATTCTTTCCAGTAATTTGGAAGCAAAGGAGAAAGGGAGACAGGCTGGTACGACGGGTCAAGTGAGGTTTTTAAGGTTATAGGGGATAAACGGCATGTTAAATATAGGGGGAAAATACCATGATTGGGGACCAGTTAAAGAGAGAGGTTGGGCTGGAATGAAGGAGAGGAGAAGCGGGGGATAAGCTGAGAGGGAATAGGGTCGAGGGGGCAGGTGGTGAGGACATGTTCTGGATAGGAGAGATGAAAGTCTCTGTTTTGTTTATAGCAGTGAGAGATGGGGGGGTGATCACGACAGTGAGGTTGGAGAATACAATTGTAAGTGGTTGGAAAGCTGATAGGAGGAAGCTTAAGGCGGCACAGGAAAACTACTTCAATGTTTTCAATTTTCTTTTCTCTGTGAACAATATATAGCTATTTCATCACTGATAACGGGGTGTGGCAGAGGAGGTGTGCCTCACAGAGCAGGAGTTGAATACTTTGAAGAGCTTGTTTTGGGGTTATGGGATTGGGAGGTTAGAGTCGAAGAGAAGTAGTTTTGGTTGGCTAGGCAAGCACCTCTGATCTGACAAAGGGCAATTTAAATTCCGGAGAAAGTCGATGATGGAGATTGTTTTTTACTCTTGCGTCCATGCGTCGCTGTCTATAATTGGGTTGCCCTTTTCAATTTTGATCTGGTCTAACGCCTGTGGGTTCTGCAACCACAGGCGAAGGCCTGGGATAGGAGCAAGAGTGCAAGGTATTGCAAACATTTTATGGTAGTGGTTTTATGGTAGTGGACAGCTGCCAGGTTAGGGTCAGAGAAAGGGGGCATAGAGTTATTTGTTGGAGAGGGACTAGTGAGCGAACGGGGGTCTGAAGATTACGCAGGGCCCTGCATCTGTACATTTGGTTGTTAGGGTTTACTGGTCCTGACCAATGACACACATAGTTAAATTGAAAAATTATGATCACAGAGAACGGGGGAAGTTGAGAAGTTATTTTTTTTTTTTTTATTTGGTTTTTTTTTTGGGGGGGGGGGGGGTTTTTTTGGTTTTGGGGGGGGGGGGGGGGGGTTTTTTTTTTTTTGTTTAGCCGGAACAAGGGCGGGTAAAACCAATCCAGGGTGTGCCCCATTCAGAGGTCTGGCAGAAGACCATTGGGTGATGGCCAGGGAGGCAGGTAAAGAGAGAAGTTTAGTGGCAGCAGAGGTGTTGGCTATCGATGGGATTTGAAATCCCCTAAGATAATTGGGGATGTCAGTGGATAGAAAGTGGGACAACCAAGGCGAGAATGTGGTCAAAGAAGGTGGTGGGTTTTGTTTTTTTTTTAAATTTCTACTTACTGCTTGAATAAGGTAGTAGGAACTGTTTGAGTAAACTCAACAAGCACTGGGTTCTGAACCAATACTGGTGTTTAAGCAAGCACTGTTTACCTGTAGAGCGAGTTGGTAAGAGACAAAGGAAAGGCAATTTTTTTTCTTTCACTGATT
Source organism: Hymenochirus boettgeri (assembly GCA_019447015.1). Lineage (NCBI taxonomy): Eukaryota > Metazoa > Chordata > Amphibia > Anura > Pipidae > Hymenochirus > Hymenochirus boettgeri. Next base: position 104,910,878 of record CM033473.1, on the reverse strand, counting down.
GGATGGGGTGTAGCTACATTGGTTTAAATTGGCTGAGGCTGTTGGCTCTGGGGTTTTGTTTGAACCTCATTTAAGTCATTTCTCCAGAGCGATCAGCTCTTGAGCGATTTTCTGTTTTAAGGATTTTTCTGTTTTTAAGGGAATTGAGAGCGTTAAAAAACTAAAGTGTTTAAAACAAGAAAGGCATTAAGAACACACTGCTATTTCTCTGCTGTGTTTGCTGTTCTCTCTCTGTGTATTGCTGTTCTCTGTGTCTCTGTGTGTGTATTGCTGTTTAGTATGGAATAGTTTTGTTGGGGCCGTGCAATTGCATCCTGCCGCATGTAGGGATCTTGGCAGCTGCCGCCCCAGGGACCTATGTATGTGTCAGATGTGAGTGGGTTGGCCCATTTGGAAATCTGAGGTCCAGAATCTAGGAGGTAAACTTGCAGCATTGCAGGACTTGGTAAACCTGGGGAAATGCAGGTACTGGCAGGGGCCAGTAACTGGAGGGTGGACATGGGGCAGATAAGGTGGGAAGGAAGACAGATTTGTAAGGGTCACCAGGGGAAGTAGGGACGGAAGGATAGGGACGCTTCTTCCCAGCTTGTCGATCCCACAGATTTTAGTGGAAGATGTGGAGGACGATGACTCGGAAGCAGCATGTATGGAGCGGGCCTTTCCCTGAGCACCCAGGGGACGGCCATCCTCCAATACAAGGGAGGGAACTGGGGTTAGGAAGGATAGGCAGGTGGTAGTGGTAGGGGACTCCATTATTAGAAGGTAGATGGGTATCTGTCGCCAAGACCCTACATGCCGAACGTGTGTTGTCTGCCTGGTGCTAGGGTTCGACATGGGTGGATCGTGTAGACAGATTATTGGTGTGGGGCTGGGAGTGACCCGGCGGTCTTGGTTCACATTGGTTTGCAATGACAAAGTTAGAGGTGGAGGTGAGGTCCTTAAAAATGATTTCCTAAGGATTAGGGCCAAGTTTAAAAGCAAGACTCGCAGGGTATGATTTCAAAATACTACCGCAGCCACTGCTACCTAGGAACAGACACGGGAGCTCAGGAGTTAATGCGTGGCTTAAGAGGTGTGTTAAGGAGATGGGTTTGTTTTAGAGAACTGGTCTTTTCTGTTGGCTAAAGGCTCTTTAGTAGAGACGATTGCACCTCAATGGTGTGGTGCACTGTTTTTGGGTGGAGAAATGGCTAGGGTTGGAGGAGATTTAAACTGGTATGGGGGAGTGGAATGTTTAACTACACAGGGTGATAGAGAATTAATGATCTGGGGCTAGTATACAACGTGAGGGAGGAAATGGGGGAGCATAGAGGATAAGGAGGCATGTATACGACCATGTATGGTAATCAATTGATATCTAAAATGTATGTTTACAAATCAACAGAATCTGGCTGGAAAACCGGCGAACTTGAATACTAGTGTAAAGGAAAGTATGATTAATTGGTATAAGCATGAATCATGCTTTAATGATCACACGACTGGACAGTAAATATTGAGGATACTCCTATTTAGACATGACCGAGTTAAAAGGAGAGGAGTATGTATTATGTTAACAGGAATGAAGCCAAATTTAAAAGATGGTAATGGGGAGCAAACAATACGGCAGAAACATTATGGGGTGGAACGTTGTACAGGAAGCAAGAAGAGGTAAATACATTGTTTGGATATGTTTATAAGCCGCCAATCCGGGAAGGAGGTTGAAATGAATCTCCATATGCAGTTGCGAAGGCTGCTGTATGGCATGTTCTGGTTATGGGGGATTTTAACTACCCTGAAATAAGATTGGAGTAATGGCAACTGCCACACCTCTAAAGGTAAAAAGTTCCTTAAATTCCTATATGAGCATTTCGTTCACAGATGGTAAAGTTCCTACTAACAGAATGCGTTGTTGGATCGGTGATATCTAATAACCCTGAGCTCATTTTTGTGAGATGTAAGGTAATGGGAAGCTTAGGGATAGTGACCATGATATGTTCATTTAATATAGGTTGCAAAAAACTAAAGTGCACTGGCTTAACAAAAACTTTTAACTTTATGAAAGCTATTTTGTTGCTTAAAGAATCCGCTCCTGCTCATAACTGGGGAACTGTTTCTAGTAAAAACTGAGCAGATTGACCAACTTTAAGGGAATTAAACTATTACAATTTCAAAATCGGTACCTTTATGGTAACAAGTGTAAAAAATTAGGTCCAGTCCTGCATGGCTTAAGCTCAGGTAAAAAGGGAATGGAAAACAAGAAAAGGGCTTTTAAAATTTTGAAAACAGAAGGCACAGACAGTCCTTAAAGGAGTACAAAGCTGTAATAAATGCAGAAAGCAATTAAACTAGCTAAAGAAAATGAAATATGGATTGCCGAACAAAGCAAGTCAACCCAAAATGTTTTTTAAGTATATAAATGGTAAAAGATGAGGACTGAGAATGTGGGACCATTAATAATGGAGCTGAGTGTTGTAGAGGGATCCGAAAAGGCTAATCTGCTAAACCGTTTTTTACATCGTTTTTACTGTTGAGAATCCTTGTCCTTACAGTAGGCATTGTAGCAATGTGCAGGGAAGAAATGGAGAGTTTTCACATTGGATAACAGAGATATGGTACGGAAACAATTAGACAAAGTTAATATCAAAAAAGCCCGCCAGACCAATGGATTGCATCCTAGGATTTTAAAAGAGCTTATGTTCAGTTCTAGCTAGACCACTGTTTCTCAATTTTCTAGATTCGCTTTTGTCTGGGGACGTGCCGCTGGATTGGAAAAAAGCCAATGTAATACAATATTCAAAAAAAGTGTCGTTCACAGCCTGGTAACTATAGACCTGTAAGCCTACATCAGTGGTAGGAAGGTGATGGAAACTTTGTTAAGGGATCATAACCTTGACTTGTCTCCAGAGATCATCTTATAGTAGTAGTCAGCATGGATTTATGAGATATAGATCATGCCCGACAATTAATTGGTTTTTTATGAGAAAGTGAGTAAAGTTGAATCAGGCACAGCAGTGGATGTGGTATATTTGGATTTTGCAAAGCTTTTGATACTGTGCCACATAGGCGACTAATGTATAAACTGAGGACTGTTGGCCTTGAAAAAACATTTGTTCATGATCGAGAACTGGTTATTGGACCGCAAACATAGAGTGGTGTTAATGGAGCTACATCTATGTGGGCTAAAGTTCTAAGCGGAGTGCCTCAGGGTTCTGTACTGGGCCGCTTCTGTTTATAACTCTGTTTTATAATGACTTAGAAGGGGGCATTGAGAGAAGGTCTCTGTGTTTGCTGATGACACTAACTTATGCAGAGCTTAGAAACTTCACAGATGTGCAAGTGCTGCAGCAGACTAGATAGATTATCAAAATGGGCAGCGATAATGGCAGATGAGATTCAATGTAGATAAATGTAATGGTGATGCATTTGGGATTTAATAATCACTGTGCCCATCTACACCATAAATACTCTGTGTTAAGTGCATCTGTAAGGAAAAGATTTGGGGTGTTCTGGTAGATAACAGACTTAGCTTAGCAAACAATGCCAGTAGCAACAGCTAGAGCTAGCAAGATATTGTCTTGTATAAAAAGGGGAATAGATTCAAGAGAGAAAAATATTATTCTCCTCTTTACAAGGCACTGGTAAGGCCTCATTGGAATATGCGGTGCAGTTTTGGAATCCCATATACAAAAGGGACATCTTGGAAATTGAGGCAGTTCAGAGAAGGGCAACTATAATAAGGGGAAATGGAGGGTTGAATATGCGAAGGCAGATTAGACAATTTAGGGCTGTTTACATTGGAGAAGCCGCGTTGCGTGGGGACATGATAACCTTGTACAAATATATTAATGGCCCATACAATGAGCTCTCTGGTGCATTGTTCACTAATAGGTCATATCAGAGGACACTGGACATCCTTTAAGGTTGGAAGAAAGAGTTTCATCTTCAGGTTAGGAGAGGTTTCTTTACGTTGAGAACGGTGAAACTGTGAACTGTCCTTCCAGCAATTGGGTAATGGCAAGTTCTATGAATACTTTAAAAAAGGCCAGGATATTTTCTAAAAACTAAAAAATATTGAATTACTGGTATTAATGCATATAGATCTGGTTGATCCAGGATACTTCCGATTGCCGTTTGGAGTCAGGAAGGAATTTTTTCCCCCTTTTTAGCTGGGGTTTTTTGCCTTCCTCTGGATCAACTGTTAGGTAGGTTTAAAAAAAAAAAAAAAAAAGTGAATAGTTGGACTTGATGGACGTTTCTTTCTTTATTTCAACCTAATTACTATGTAACTATGTAACATGGTGGTGTTGGGCAGGGTGGTCGATAAATAACCGCATCTATGGGGTGGGAACTGAGTGGAACTCAAAGATAGACGGAAGGGCTAGTAAGGCATGATGGGTTTGAAAGTACAGCGCTCAGAGAGAAGAATATCATCTCCCCCGCCACATTTATTATCGGTCTAGTGGTGTGGCTGAAGTGAAGTCCACCATACAAGAGCGTGGCATGTGAGACAAAATCAGAGGGTGACAGCCATGTTTCGGTAACGACCAGGTAAAAGCAGTTAGAGATAAATAGGTCATGTACGTGTACCAGTTTTTATTACAAACAGATCGTGCGTTCCACAAGGCCCCCGATATAGGAGCTGGGGGAAGGGAAAGAGAGGTAAATTAGTGATATTATGTGGTTTTAGGGTACAAGTCTTAACTAATATTGGAGACAGGCCTGTTCAATCCTCATGCTTTAATGCTAAAAAAGAATGAATTTCACTTGTAAATTTTGATTTGTTTGCTGCATAAATTCTTTTGTCCAAAAAGACTTGCTGCTACTTTCTTAACCACACTGAATATTTGGCCTTTACAGAAACCTCAAGTGAATTCATGTTCCAACAGTCTTAACAGAACCCAGTGTTTCTGAAGCCCAAAATCTTTAGCTGACTGAGCAAAAGAATAAAGCAGTAGTAGCAGAATGAACACTTTGTAATGATACTTAAGAGTTTCACACAGCTAAGTTTTTTACCATAACATGCAATAAATTTCAATGAACATACATTTACTAAAATCATACCAACCTGATAAGTATTTTGAATCAAAATGTATGAGGAAAAATTTGCTTTGCATGGAAAACATTAGAAAATAGAATATGAAGTTATGTAGGTCACTGGCAAAGAACTTTAAGAAAATAATACAAGTGGTTCATGAATTAATTACATATAATCTCCAATGATAATAATGATAATAATTTTTGTACCATACACCTACCAAAAAAACACAAACCTCAGGCTATTTACAAAAAGCATGTAAGCTGCATGTTTATTTTCCCTTTGTCAATGAAAGCTTCATCCATAGCAAACCTTACAAACAGCAGATCACAGACTCATTTTACAGTAGGAACCATCCAGTAAATCAGAATATTATACATCGGTTTTTTTTCAGCAAAGTGTACTCTTTAACAAGATAAACAAATTTAGCAACTTTTTCAGAATTCACAGGGTTTTGGGGTAAAATGTGTAAAATTTCCAAATTAATGTTTTTTTTGCTAAATGTTTTTTTTGGCTTTTCAATTTGTAGAAAGTTTACGCACAAAAATCTTACTGTTTCTAAAAGCTCTGGTTGTCTGTCCAACGTATCCAGATATACATAGCTGTCCCACTTCCTAGAGTTTTTACAACCAGATTGAAATTTATTTGCACTTCCGACAGTTAAAGTAGAATAACTGTTAAATTAAACAATGGTGTTATTAGTGGGGAAAGTGTTTTAACAAAATGCAATTACCTCAACACAGATTTTCTATCAATTGGTATATTTTTCTCTAAAATTTTCCTATTTCTACACAAAAATAAATTAAAGGAAAAAAGGGGGCATTCACAAAAACGGAATAAACTCCTGAATAAAACAGTATGCCACATGCATTGGTGTACCCAGAGGTGGACCCAACTAACTCAAATGGGATATATGCATAAGTCCAATTACAAGAAGAAAAAAGCTATATATTTATTGAATCTATACATATTCAGCTATGTAACGGTGTTCTCTTCTCATACACGTCAAGTAATCCAGACTAGAATCCATAGAATTCTGCCATTAGGGGATTTTGTAAAAAAATAATGATAATTCAAAAGGTGGTAATCCTGACCTAAACCCACACAGTAAAAATCTTCTAATGTCCTAAATCAAACTGTGCCATATGTGTGAGTGCACACATATACCTGGCCACCAACTAACTTAAATGGGATGCATGCACAAGTGCAAAAATCAAAGTGCTCTGTAATAGGGATTTTTGTGAAAAACTAACTAAGAATAATTCAAAACGTGGAAATCCTATCTAAAACCACTTGACAAGTAAAAATAATCCCACTAAATATCAATCTCCCACATACACTGAATCCATCGGTTTACCATATGTGTGGGTGCACAAAGAAGTAGCCACCAACTACTAAAGGGACGCAGGCTAAATTTTGTGACACCTTACCCAAAAATACCATTAATCTATGGCTTACCAAAGATCCATAGGATCGTGTACATCCCCAATTCGCCCCATTAGCTTCTGCCAGGGTGGGACAGTGACCCAGCCATTAGCCCAATCTGTGGATAATTTTTTACATCTTCTGTTAAACTTCGTAGGATGTCGCGAAAATCGGTGGGGCGATTGTTGGACTCATCAGTGGTATATGAGCCTGGTTAGCCACGGGACTGGTCAGCACTTGGCCTTGATGGAAAAAACCATGTGTTGTTAGGGAGGAAGTCATAGGACGTTCTTGATTTCCCTTGCATAGAAACATCAGGGTCTTACAGATCTCTGGTTATGTGTTGCTTTGTGGTTTTTATGGATTGAACTATAAATGGGTGTTTTCTGGTTGCTATAAATGTTTTCATGCAATGTGTGCAATTCTATATACAAGGTGAAAACTTTTGCCATAGTGGAAAAAGTATAAATTGGTGGATTCTACACATGTCTAACTGATTTTGTGTATATATGAAATGTTCGTGTTCTCTTATATACATTGGTATGATGACATGTCAGTTTCAACAACACAATGTCTTTCCAAAAGCATAGAAGCACTCAAAACGTTGATTCCAAAAGAGGGAACAGCTATGTAATAAGTTTCCACCGGTTGCTACACCGGTTGCTAAAAAAAAAAAAAACATCAGATATGTGAGCTTTGTGGCTGTGTGCTTGAACAGTGTCTAATTACATAGGGGAAGCAACAGGGAAACCAGTCTCTTATGTAGAGAAGCCTACTGGATTTATACCCAACTATGCAGTTTACCCTAAGGGACAAAAGGGTATGTCCAGCAAAAATTTGAGTTTGTTTCTAACTGATTTACTGAAGAACGGAGGTAAATGCACTCTCTCTTACCTCCCGTTCTTCAGTAAATCTTACAGGAGAGGAGGAGACACTTACCTGCGACCGTCTCCAGCGCCGACTTCACTGACAGTCTCCGACACTTCCTCGCTCCTTCGCACTGTGTCCATGCGTGCACAGTGCAAATAACTGTAGATGTGTCGGAGGCATCGGGGTATTTGCACTGGATCGGGTCCGCGGGTAAGAGTCTCCTCCTCTCCTGTAAGATTTACTGAAGAACGAAGGATAGAGCATTTACCTCCTGTCTTTCAGTAAATCAGTTAGAAACTAACTCTAATTTTTGCTGGACATACCCTTAATACCAACCTATTTTTTATGTTTCTTAAATGACTGATCTGTACTGTACAAAACATTATATATTATTTATACATCTTAAAGAGTATGTCCACCCAAAATAATATTTTTTTATATAAGATTCCCCCTGGGGCTCCCAGCCCCAACCGCTATGTTTTTTTTTTTAGAAAGCCCCCCAAACTCTACTTACCACCCCTCTTCCTCCGCCGCGCTCCTGGCCCTCTGCTTGCGAGAAAATGCAAGCAGAGGGACGGGACCGGCAGCCAGTCTGTGATTGGCTGAGCGGCAGCCATCACGGACCGGCTGCCGGCAGCTCACTTCGCCGAGGAAAGAGGAGGTAATAAAGTTTGGGGAGCTTCTAAAGATATAAACATAGCGGTTGGGGCTGGGAGCCCAGGGGGATCTTACATATGAATCATTCACGCTAGGGGAGGGAATCGGGAGAGGGAGGGAGAGGGAGGGAGGGAGGGGGGAGAAGGGCTGCAGTACGCATGGCACAAATCTACCTGAGGCCAGTTAAGAGGCAGAGCCCTGCTACCTCCTGTGGGCAGTTTTTGGCACTTTGGGGGGGGAACTACAGGAGAACCAGATGGAGCTAGGATGTGAGGTAAGGATAAACTACACTACATGATGGGGCCAGTGGTTGGGGGATTATAGTTTTGGGGGGTGGACATGCCCTTTAATTTTGTACATTTGTACATTTTTAAAATATTTTATGCAATGTTTACTGTCTTATGCATAGCAGTATAGCACCTTCTTTTTATGCATTTTTATTAATTAGTGCTACGCATTATAATTATGCACTATGTACTTTTCCTCACTATTTGCACTTTAAAACTGTGTCTTTTGACCATGACACTTACATGGCCATAGCATTGTTTTACACATGTTTCCACGTATATGGTGTGTTCTTCGGCCATTCTCACTAGTGGGTCATATTCTGGGTTGTCTTTCGATGTGCTATTTTGTGTTTTGTCTTGAAGAAGGGGTTTTGTGGACTCCAAAACATTGACCAATAAAGATTATTGCGTGTCAAATCTGGTGTGCGGTGGAATCCATCCCATATAATTGGGGATTTTGTGAAAAAATTAAATAAGATAATTCAAAAAGTGGAAATACTACCAAAATCCACTTGACAAGTTAAAGAAATACCACTAAATCTCAATCTCCCATGTCTTGAATCAAACGGTTATCCATATGTTGTGGGTGCATGCACAAGTGCATTTACATAAAAAAAAGTACTCAGTAATTTGAACAGTCTCCGCTTAAAGGAAACACCCCAAACTTGGAAATACCACCCTCCAACCATATATTTTTGAAATCTACACACCTTCAGCTACGTAACGGTGCTATGCTTTGGTATATACATGAAGAATTCTGGACTAGTAATCCATAGTACTCCATGCTTTTAGGAGATTTGGAAAAAATTCAATATGGTTTCAAAGGTGGAAGTCCAACCTAAACCCACTTGGCAAGTAAAAAAAAAAAACACTAAATGTAAATTACCCATATACCCTTAATCACACGTATGCCATTTGCATGAGTGCACACAGAGGGGGCCCACCTCCGAAACAAATAAATCTTCCCACTAAATTCAACTTCTGAATAAAAAGGTAAAATAAAATACTTGAATCAGTGCACACAGAGACATGGTCAAAAAATAGCCTCCAAGTGAGCCAATACACAATATTGTTGCCTGTTCCTGGGGGGAAAAAACCCCAAAATTATATATTTTTGGAATCTACACACCTTTAGCTACCAGTATATAACAATGTCATTCTTTCACACCTATTTGCATAATTCCAGATGCAATTCTTCATTGCCATTCACGCTTTTAGGAAATTTCAGACAAAATTGAAGAAAAAATCATGATTCAAAGTTCAAAATCTTCCAAAACCCACTGATAGAGAAAAAATCCCACTAAATAACAATCACCCTCATGTCCTGAATCAAACCGTATGCCAAAAGCCTTGGTGTTGCACAGAATCAAAGCCACCAAATAACCTCATGTATCCCAAGGTATAATAACAATATAGAGAAAAAAATTCAACCAATTCTTTATTTTGGACAGTTTTAAATTTTAACTAAACACCCCCAAACTATATCTGTTGTATTCATGTTGATCAACGGACTTAATGTAGTTCTTGAAGACGTTTCGCTAGTCATTCCGACTGGCTTTCTCAATTCAGAATGACTTGTACAAGAATCTGTGGCAATTATTTACCCTGGAAAATCCCAATTAGCATATCACAGCCAGGTGTTAAGGGTGTAATTAGATAGTGGCTAAGGGTGTTTATGGAACGCCCAGAGTAAGGTGTTAAAACAGCATTGTACATGGCAGACAGTTGGTGTCGAAACCCCCCCACCTCTATTTAGGCTTGGTTTCTTTATTTTCACATAAATGGCCTCCTTAACACCTTCTTGAACAGTCACGTTCCTCGCCAGTATGTTACATTACAATCTTCAAAGGTATGTCCTTTTATCCTTAATGCATACACGGCGTGAGTCCTGACCCGAGGAATTGGCTCTTCTGTGCTGGCCTAGAGTCCCCGGGTATCAGGATAGTAAAAGCTGGTTTGAAGTTGATGTTTCACTACCAGATTTTACCCACAGTCATGATAAATCACCCAATATTTTTTTTGCTTTTTTTCTATCAAAAACTATTTGGCACAATGATATTTCATAACCATTGAGGCTTTAAAAAATAAAACAGATTGAGTCTGAAAGTGCAGCCCACAAAATTGCACATTGTTTCTTTTTGAGTTTATTTGTGGCAGTGTCTCGGCATGCATTGATGCTAGTGGGTCCCATTTTATTGAGGATGGTGGATAACAATATTCAGAGGGCTTATATATTTACTGGAGGGGTTGTTCAAGATTTTTGTTTCATCTTTCTTTTCCCTTAAAAATCTACAAAAAAGTTCAAATTTCTAAAAAAAACTGCTAAATTCTGTTTTCTATGTATTACACTGAAGGTGTTTAGTTCTGAATTGAGAAAGCCAGTCGGAGGACTAGCGAAACGTCTTCAAGAACTACATTTCAAGTCCAGTTGATCTATTGATACAACAGATATACCATGACCTGGATGAATGAGAACCTTCACAAGCACCCCACAAACTATATATTTTTACAAACTAAACACCTTCAGTGTAATACATAGAAACAGAATTAGCAGTTTCTTTAGAAATTTGAACTTTTTTGTAGATTTTTAAGGGAAAAGAAAGATGACAAAAATCTTGAACAACCCCTCCAGTAAATATATAACAGCCCTGAATATTGTTATCCACCATTTCCTCAATAAAATGGTACCCACTAGCATCAATGCATGCCGAGACACTGCCACCAAATAAACTCAAAAAGAAACATGTGCAATTTTGTGGCTGCACTCTCGACTCAATCTGTTTTTATTTTTAAAGCCTCAATTGGTTATGAAATTCATTGTGTCCAAATAGTTTTTGATAAAAAAAAGCAAAAAATTTTGGGGTGAGATTATCATGACTGGTGGTAAAATCTGTAGTCAACTCAAACAGCTTTTACTATCCAGTACCCGGGACTCTAGGCAGCTTGCAGAAAAACTTTTTTTTTTTTTATTAAGAATAGTTTTATTGTTTTGTTTTTTTTTTTTAAAAAGGTGTGTATCACTTTTTATGTATGTGTTTCACTTTTTTTAAATTATTCCCAAAGATCAGATCATCTATGGAATGCTAACAAACTTGGAATACAGGCAAGTTTTTCGAGTCAAATCCGATCGGAAAAATTATTTTCCAGAAATCATTTCCAGGAAGTGATTTTTCATTCATTGGCAAAGATGAATAATAAAAAAAAAAAAAATGTTTTTCTGCAAGCTGCCTAGAGTCCCCGGGGTATCAGGATAGTAAAAGCTGGTTTGAAGTTGATGTTTCACTACCAGATTTTACCCACCAGTCATGATAAATCTACCCAATATTTTTTTTGCTTTTTTTCTATCAAAAACTATTTGGCACAATGATATTTCATAACCAATTGAGGCTTTAAAAAATAAAACAGATTGAGTCTGAAGAGTGCAGCCACAAAATTGCACATTGTTTCTTTTTGAGTTTATTTGGTGGCAGTGTCTCGGCATGCATTGATGCTAGTGGGTACCATTTTATTGAGGAAATGGTGGATAACAATATTCAGAGGGCTGTTATATATTTACTGGAGGGGTTGTTCAAGATTTTTGTTTCATCTTTCTTTTCCCTTAAAAATCTACAAAAAAGTTCAAATTTCTAAAAAGAACTGCTAAATTCTGTTTCTATGTATTACACTGAAGGTGTTTAGTTTGTAAAAATATATAGTTTGTGGGGTGCTTGTGAAGGTTCTCATTCATCCAGGTCATGGTATATCTGTTGTATTCAATTAGATCAACTGGACTTGAAATGTAGTTCTTGAAGACGTTTCGCTAGTCATTCCGAATGGCTTCTCATTCAGAACTAAACACCTTCAGTAATACATAGAAAACGAATTTAGCAGCTTTTTAGAAATTTGAACTTTTTTGTAGATTTTTAAGGGAAAAGAAAGATGAAAAAAATCTTGAACAACCCCTCCAGTAAATATATAACAGCCCTCTGAATATTGTTATCCACCATTTCCTCAATAAAATGGTACCCACTAGCATCAATGCATGCCGAGCACTGCCACCAAATAAACTCAAAAAGAAACAATGTGCAATTTTGTGGCTGCACTCTTCAGACTCAATCTGTTTTATTTTTTAAAGCCTCAATTGGTTATGAATATCATTGTGCCAAATAGTTTTTGATAGAAAAAAAGCAAAAAAAATATTGGGTAGATTATCATGACTGTGGGGTAAAATCTGGTAGTGAAACATCAACTTCAAACCAGCTTTTACTATCCTGATACCCCGGGGACTTAGGCCCAGCACAGAGAGCCAATTCCTCGGGTCAGGACTCAGCCGTGGTATGCCATTAAGGATAAAGGAATACCTTGAAGATTGTAATGTTAACATACTGGCGAAGGAACGTGACTGTTCAAGAGAGGTGTTAAGGAGGCCATTTATGTGAAAATAAGAAACCAAGCCTAAATAGAGGTGGGGGGGTCGACACCAACTGTTGCCATGTACAATGCTGTTTTAACACCTTACTCTGGGCGTTCCTATAACACCTCTTAGCCACTATCTAATACACCCTTAACACCTGGCTGTGATATGCTAATTGGGATTTTTCAGGGTACATAATTGCCACAGATTCTTGTACAAGTCATTCTGAATTGAGAGAAAGCCAGTCGGATGACTAGCGAAACGTCTTCAAGAACTACATTTCAAGTCCAGTTGATCTAACTGAATACAACAGATATAGTTTGTGGGGTGTTTAGTTAAAATTTAAAACTGTCCAAAATAAAGAATTGGTTGAATTTTTTTCTCTATAATTGTTATTATACCTTGGTTACTATTTGAGGTTATTTGGTGGCTTTGATTCTGTGCACACCAAGGCTTTTGGCATACGGTTTGATTCAGGACATGAGGGTGATTGTTATTTAGTGGGATTTTTTCTCCTATCATGTGGGTTTTGGAAGATTTTGAACTTTGAATCATGATTTTTTTCTTCAATTTTGTCTGAAATTTCCTAAAAGCGTGAATGGCAATGAAGAATTGCATCTGGAATTGTGCACATAGGTGTGAAAGAATGACATTGTTATATACTGGTAGCTAAAGGTGTGTAGATTCCAAAAATATATAATTTTGGGGTTTTTTCCCCCCAGGAACAGGCAACAATATTGTGTATTGGCTCACTTGGAGGCTATTTTCTGACCATGTCTCTGTGTGCACTGATTCAAGTATTTTATTTTACCATTTTATTCAGAAGTTGATATTTAGTGGGAAGATTTATTTGTTTCGGAGGTGGCCACTCCTCTGTGTGCACCCATGCAAATGGCATACCGTGTGATTAATTTAAAAGATATAATCTATCAATATTTATAAAAAGACATGAAGGTCATAATCTTTATTAAGACCATTAAGAGAGAGGGAGTTTAACGGTGTATCTACGAAACTAAGGTACAGTTACCTGTCTCCACCCCTCGGTGGCCGGTGAACAGTGCAATACACAAAAAATCATCATCATGATGACCAGCAGCCACAAAATGTGCCTCTACAGGTAACTTACCGTTCTTACGTTTGATGGTGGAACGGTGCTGGGTAATTCTACCCTTACTGGTTGGGTAGTTTCACCCACATATATCTTTTTAATGGACAAACTATGTAGTATACGCCAAAGTTAGTGTCACACGTGTTAAACGCCTTGAGTTTAAATGTCTCACTAGTTAGAGGATAATGAAAAACATCACCCATGGTCACACACTTACGGGCGCAAGACCGGCAAGGGAACATGCCTTTAATGTTCACTTCCCTTTTACCTCCTCTGCAGTACCGAGTGCACCAACCTATTATAAAGTGTGCGTCCTCTCTTATATGAAACAAATGACATACCTATGCTTTGGAGCGGTACTTTGCGTTTTCAACAACAGCTGCCCAGGTGCTCCCACTTACAAAATATGGATAATCGATGAATGGAGCACTCCTGGGTCTTATATCCACAAACTTTTAATTTGTGACAAAAGGGTCAACACGTTTCGGCCGTTCTCAAGACAATGTGTAATGTATACAACCAACAAATATTTTGTTTGTTTGTATACATTACACATTGTCTTGAGAACGGGCGAATTTGCGGCCGAAACGCGTTGACCCGTTTGTCACGAATTAAAAGTTGTTTTGGACATAAGACCCAGGAGTGCTCCATTCATGACAAATAGATAGTTAACAAATATATGATAGCCACCCTATGGATTAGAATAAAGATTAGTATCTGGGTTGGATACAATTGTATCAAAATATAATCATACAAAAGTAGCGAAGCATATTGTAATATCAGCAGCAAACCATATTGGTAACATAAGAAAGCGTTTACAAAATACAGGCTTAACTGTTAGGAATAGAGATGGACTATAACTCAACACGAGTTCAAGTCGAACTAACAAGTCCGAACGGACTCGGACTTCTTGAACTATCCCGGATTTCTGGACTTGGTGCTAATTTTCGATAATTATCAAATTTAGGGCCATTCGCTAACCCTAGAAGTATCATTCGGCTAACCCTTGAATGTATGTTCGTTTTCAGTAACCTTGAATGTACAGATTGATATATTATAAATAATATATATAATACTAATATATAATATATATATATAATAATATAACATAAACAGGGAGATTCAATAAAGTTCTTATCGTTTAAAATGGTGCTAATTTTGCCCCAGCCAATCAGATCTTATTTAACATTTGAAAGCTAACATCTGATTGGTTGGGGCAAAATTAGCACTATTTTTAACGATAAGAACATAATAACCCTGAGTGTTTAAATATTTACATTTTTTTGTTCTTAAGGCTGTGTACAGCTTAAAAAATGTTAGTCTTCAGTTTGGTTGTAATGCTTCCATTTTAAAAGTTAGTAAGTAGAAGAAACTTGACCATGATTTACTTTCTTTCCCAACCATAGGTCATCCATGATTAATCCTCTGTGACTGTTCATGCTCTCCCATGCAGACAGCATAATGGGTAAAAACTATTACTGAGTTACGGAGGATTATAATAAATATTGTATAAAATATTTATAAAATGTGCCTGATAGCCATATGGGCTTGGGGATTTATCTTGTCTGCTGCTTTTATGGTGTTCAAAACCCAAAGGGCAAGTCCACCCTCAATAAAAAATTGTTAACTAAACCCTACAACTGATAGTTTCTGTAAAAAAAAAGTAGTTGCAAATCAGTAGTTTTAACTTCTATTGTTATGTCACTCCAGACTGAGGTAATGTATTTTTACTTGTTGCAACCTTTTCTGTGAAGTTTTTGGTGTTATGTTGTATATGCCTGCCATAGTATCTGTATTCTTCATTTCTAAAGGGATTTTTATGAATGGATTAAAGGAATGTTTTAACTGTAAATTATACAGTTATAGAAAAAATAAAATCTCTCTCCTGCATAAATGTAATGTTATCATTAAACACTCATATATTGTTCTAAACGTGATTATTTTCATGGTAGATATAAAAAGAATTGCTGGTGTAAACCTGTTCAGAAGTTCCAATGAATTCAGCAGTTGAGATCACTGGACTCACAGCTGTGAATACTTTTATTCTTGTATCCTTTTCTTGGACTCTATATTATATTTACTGATATACTGTAGCTTGGAAAATTGGATATATTGACAGTTGGTATATCTCTTTCCAGAAAAAGCATTGCCAGAAACCTTACACGTGTAAGTAAAAATTCCATGAAATACCTTTGTTATGTTGTTTAAGCTAAAATATCTTTATTTAAAGCAAATAAATATTGCTTTAGACTAGATATATAGACCCCTTATAGACTATATTTATAAAAACCTTATAGACTATATTTATAGACGTTATAGACTAGCTTCAGCTTACACAACATGAATATGATTCTAACTGAGGGCAGTAAGGTTGTGGAATGCTTTGCTTAAGGGTGGAAGAATATTTATATGCCTTTAAAGGAAACTTGGATGTATTTATATATTTTCAATAGTGCATATAAAAACAGCTGCTGACATGTATTATTTCAGGCTCTTTAAAATAGGCATTCTCACAAGGAGGTCATTTTATTAATCCCTGCAAAGACATATATCAATGTGTAATTGTGTAAAACATTGCAAAGTGCTACTTATATAACTATAACAAAGTAATCCAAGATAAACAAAAGGTAATCCCGGTCAACACTAAAGGATTAGATAGCTGCGCTTGCTGAGTGCAATGGCAGACCAGGGTAGGTGGTCTGATAACAAAACACATGAAAACACCATGCAAATCGGTCTTTTCAACCTATGTATTTAATACTTCATACATAGGACACCCATAAAGTGTAACGTTTCGGTACAATGCTGCTACTTAATGTCTGAAGAAGGTCAGCATTGTACCGAACCGTTACACTTTATGTGTGTCCTTGTATGAAGTATTAAATACATAGGTTGCAAAGACTTATGTGCTTGGTGTGTTTTCATTGTCTATAACAAAGTAATAGTAATAAATGGAACAGGCTTAGTTACGAAAAAGGAGGACGGAATTGGTTGAGACTACTGGAATACATTTATAAAGATGAAAATTCAGAAAGCCTACATTCTATTTCCGACCAAAAGGATATCCAAACTCTAAATGTAAAGTAACTACATAAAATTGTCTCTGAAGACAGTAGCTATGGCTACTGTGGGTTACTTATCTCTCTCGGGTGTTTTGGCTATGTAAACTTTGAATTATGTCTCTCCTGCTCAGTAGCTCAAATCAGACATTATGGAACCGCCCTGTCCTCTTGAGCTGACAATCCTGTTACGCCAGCAGGGTTGCCATATTCTGCCTGCCTCGATGCAGGAGGGGGTGGTGGAATGACATCATGGTAGATGGGGCGAAGCTATGGTAGGTCTGGGGGCTGAGCCGTTTTCAGGGGATAGTTAGGGACGTAATGGGGTAGGGCTTCCAGGGTCGGTATTTTGACAGGATTTCAGACCTAACTGAGGACACGGAAATTTGTCCCTGCAGTGGAGACAATTCATCGAAAATATGGACTCCTGATGCCAGCACAGAATAGAGCTTTTAAACGTGTAACTTTTAGATGCAACCCATTCACTTTCCTTTGCCTCATTTTCCAATGCAAAAATGTAACTCTTCTGGTTTATTTCTCCAGCCAGCATGAATGGCGAAAGAAAAGTTATGTAGCAAAATTGTATATTTAGGACTTTGAAACTATACCATAAGGGCCGTTCACACTAGACGTGGACCACAGTCCTTTTGGTCCGTTTATAGCGGTTTGCTTTCCCTATCCTTTTAATTAAAATGAGTTACTTTTCAGATAGAATGCATGTAGCAGTACTTTTTTAATCCGATCAATTAAAAAAACATACTGCAACACATGTTGCTGTCTGGAAATGGACATAAATGGTTTAGTGTGTACGAGCCCTAAAGCCTTGTGGATATTTAAAAAAAAAATATCTTGTTGTATTCAATTAGATCAACTTAAGTTTAGTTATTGAAGACGTTTTGCTAGTCATCCGACTGGCTTTCTCAATTCAGAATGACTGTACAAGAACTGTGGCAATTATGTACCATGGAAAATCCAATTAGCATATCACAGCCAGGTGTTAAGGGCGTGATTGCATAGTGGCTAAGAGGTGTTTATAGGAAGTGTCAAAACAGCATTGTACATGGCGACAGTTGGTGTCGAACCCCCCACCTCTATTTAGGCTTGGTTTCTTTATTTTCACATAAATGGCCTCCTTGGGCCCCAATTTAACCAGTCACGTTCCTTTGCCAATATGTAACATTACAATCTTCAAAGGATGTCCTTTACCTTAAGATGCAGGTACATGGCTGAGTCCGACCCGAGGTATTAGCTCTTCTGTGCTGGGCCATATGTTGATGCAGTTGCTGTTTGGTCTCCTCCACATACAAATCAGAGCATTCTTCACGGCTTTTCTTGTGTTTCGGTATTGGGTCTTTGGATGTACCAATTGCTGCTCAGCAGACAGGGATACAGTGTTTTTTGAAAATTCTTCTTAATTTTTCGGAGACCCCTGCTACATATGGGATAACCATGTTCTTTCTCCTGTCTTGCTTTTCCCTCACTGTTGGTATACATGTTATTTTCTTTCCTTCTACTTCTTTTGACAAAGGCCCAGTCTGGATATCCACAAGTTTTAAGGACTCCTCTGAGATGTTCATTTTTTAGCCTTCGCCTCTGTGCTAGTGGGGATGTTCTCAGCTCTGTGTTGCAGGGTTCTGCAATCACGCCCTAAACACCAGGCTGTGATATGCTTATTAGATTTTCCAGGGTACATAATTGCCACAGATTCTTGTACAAGTCATCTTGAATTGAGAAAGCCAGTCGGAGACTAGCGAAACGTCACCAAGAACTAAATCCAAGTCCAGTTGATCTAATTGAAACAACAGATAACCACGACTGGATGAATGAGAACCTTCACAAGCATATTTCAAATCATTTTGGGGAGAAAACCTCCTAAATTGTATGGCAATATGAAAAGACAGCAAGGAAATTGGCAGACTACAGAAACCACCTGCGATTTAACCTCCAATGCAGACAACAAAGGCTAGTACCATGCAGCATACATCTGGATTCCACAGTTAAAGGCATCAGAGCCAACCAGATACTGAAAAAGGCTCTAACACTGCTCCTAAATGAACGGGTACAACAGACCATTTTACAGTTGATGCTTTAATGCACAACATAGTCAACTAGAACAGAACCTGGCCTCACAGCTACTGTGCCCATCTGGGAAAGAGTGATGGAGTTCACCAAACAAGCACAGCTTTCTCAGCACTGTAAGGGCCAAACAAGGCAACAGAACAAGTTCTCTATTCTGTCATCCCAGAACACCCAAGGAGAACAACTACCTTGGATACAAAAGGAGGGAAGTGTCACTTCATCAAACAAGGAGGAATGGGTGAGAAACTTGTCTAACAGGACCCTGACCCAGTCAGAAATGGTAGTCCTTGCTAAGGGCTTGATTTTGTATCACTCCTAAAGCCATCCCTGTGGTGGATATTATAGCAGCCACAGAAGCCTCAATCCACAATAATAAGGTACCACAGAGTGAGGCAGAACAACTTCGCCTTAAGGTATGCACCCTTAGCCGTGCTAAAATACTTCATCTAACCTGACCACACAGGAAAGAAGAGCCTTTACATCCCTCAGAAAGATTCCGGTATCACCATTTACCAGCAAACAAGGGAAAATGCACAGTGGTACTCAACACCTCAGACTACCATGCTAAGGTGACCATGCTCCTGGCCGATAACAACACATATGATCCCACCAGCCGTTACAAGAAAAGGGTCATAGACTTACTACAACAGCTTCAAAAGGATAAAGCCATTGATCGAGCAATGTATCATTGCCTCTACCCTGGTGGGGCACACCCATGCATATATGGACTCCCAAAGATACATAAGGAAGGGGCACCACTAAGACCTATAGTCAGCAGCATCAACTCTGTAACATATAAGGTGGCAAAATACAGCCAACCTCTTAGGACATTGGTGGGAAGTTCTAAGCATCACATCCAGGATTCCAACAAGATGAAGATATAGTACTCGGGCAGTCATAAGTGTACTATGGTGTCCTATCATGTAACATCTCTCTTCACTGTATACCCACCAAGGAGGGTGTGACATGGGGAGAAAACGGCTAAGCCAAGACCGCACTCTTACCAGCAGAACTGATTCAACCCACAACAGGTGTGTTCTTTACTGGACTGTGCCTGAATACCACCATTTTCAAATACCGGATACGTTCTATAAGCAAAAACATGGAGTGCTATGGGATTCCAGTTTTACCCATTGTGGCCAACCTTTAAAGGAGGAGGTAGAAAAAAAAGGCGCTTAATACCTTTAAGAGCATAGCACCCAACCACTGGTTCAGATATGTGGATGACACCTTGGTTAAAATCCACCAAAGGAAGTACAAGCTTTCACAGAACACATTAATGCATTAGACTAAAACAACAAATTTACAAGGGAAGAGGAACAAACAAACAAAACTGGCTTTCTTGGACTGCTTGGGTAGAAGTTAAGGAAAATGGTAAACTGGGAATAGAGGTTTACAGAAAACCAACACAACAGATCAGTATTTGATGTTTGACTCCCACCACCCTTTAGATCACAAGCTGGGTGTCATAGAACCCCAACACAGAGCTGAGAACATCCCCACTAGCACAGAGGCGAAGGCTAGTGGTATCCAGACTGGGCTTTGTCAAAAGAGTAGAAGGAAAGATAAGAAAACGTATACCAACGTATACAAACAGAAATTAAGAAGGATTTTCAAAAAACACTGTATCCGTGTCTGCTTTAAACCAGCAACACGGCAGCAATTGATACATCCGAAAGACCCAATACTGAAACACAAGAAAATTGACATCATATACACAGTGTAGTGCAGTGAAGAATGCCCTGATTTGTATGTGGGGGAGACCAAACAGCAACTGCATCAACGTATGACCCAGCACATAAAAAGCTGCAAAAAAGCTGCATATTTTACCAGTAGATTTTGATGCAAGGCTTTTTAAAAATATACCACCATATTTAAAAAAAAATGCAAAATCTACTTGTTTAGTGGCGAGAAGGAGGTCTAATAATGCTAAATTAGTTGTAAACCTGTGATATGGTATTGATATTAGCCTTGGAGAGCCTGGATTAGGGGGGCTTCAGCTCTTCCAGGAACCCTTTTGTAAGAGCCCAGGAGTTTGGGAGATCCTTGTGTTTTTTTTATCCGATCCCCCCCATCTTCTTTATTACTCTTCTTCTCCCACTTTTGCTTGATCTGATATCTCCTTTTCAACCATTTTGTCTCATTCATCTTCTTGGTGGCTCCTCCAATTTCCTTTCTATACTTTTTACTTACACATTCTTGTGTCCTCTGAGCTTCGTTTATTCTATAGAGAAATGATAAAGACTAGAAATATAGAAAGAGTTTATGGAATTAATGTAGATACAGAGCCATAAAGACCCTTTAAAGGCCTAGGGTATGGGGGTCCTTGCTTTCAAGCTGTGGGACCAAAGGCTATTTTGGTCACTCTTTCAGCCCAGATCTAACCGTCATATAATGTCTTTGGATATTTGATGCAGCCACCCAGCGTTATATGGGCAAAACCATCTTACAATATGGTTTCGATAATTTCACACGTCCCTATACTATTAACACTGTTGTATTCAATTACACCCACTGGACTTAAATTTTAATTCTTGAAATGGGTTCAAAAGTCATCTGACTGGCTTTCTCAATTCAGATCTGTTTGCAATTAAGGACCCTGGAAAGTCTCAGTTGGAAATAACAGCCAGGTGTTAGGCACCTTCTGATGCAAATGAGGCTGATGCAAATAGGCTATGAGGTCAGGGTAAGGTGTCAATACAGCTTTGTATACGGTGAGACATTTGTTGTCAAACCCCCCCTCCCACACCAAACACACACCACACCACACCACACACACACCACACACACAAACCCACCACACACACAACACACACACCACACTCACTCCATTAGGATAGATTTCTTTATTTTCACATAAGTACACTGCCATGTACAATGCTGTTTTGATACTTTACCTGGGCAGTTTTGATAACACCTCTTAACCTCAAAGAAATACACACCTTGCAAGGTCCTTAACACCTGCTGTTATATGCTAATTGGACTTTCCAGGGTTTAATTACCACAGGTACTTTAAAGTCATTCTGAATTCAAAAGCCAGTCGGATAACTAGCAAAACGTATTCAAGAACTAAATTTAAAGTCCAGTTGATCTAACAGAATACTACAGATATACCATGACCTGGATGAACGAGATCCTTCACAAGCATATTAACACTTAACATTCCATGCCTGCTTTTAGGCTATTATTGATTTAAATATAAGAATCTGACACCTTTTGCACTCTCTGGTGCCTTTAGCATAGCCATAGAGCAGTAAAAAAAAATACTTTTGGGCTTAGTTCTTCACAAGCAGTCGTTATATTTCAACTCTCTAGCTTGTTTATGTTAAAAGTTATTTGTTCTTTAGAGAGAGGAAAGGTTGGAAAGGATGTTTTGCTTGCTTCTTCTTAACAGGATGATGTAGATCTTGTGCTTGCAATTGGAACTAACCGTGCATTAGAGGTTTTTGATTTAAATGCAAGCAGTTAGCATGGCAGTTATTCCAGATATCCATACAAAAGCAGCTCACCAAATCTGCCAGAATAAGGTAAGAAGTTAAGGCTACAGAAAGTGGTGTTGTGTATTAGTCTTTCATTTAAAAATAATTAACTTGACTTTTTAAAGCATTTTTTGTGACTGTACACAATGTTTACAGGCAAGAATGAAAAATGGGGAATGATTATACAGTACATGGTAGTTATCAATATTTTCCTTCTGTGCTCAACTCTACCTTCTGCTAAATCTGAAAATAGAAGTTATTTCTTTCTCACCCAGGCAGATTGATGGGCAATTTGTCAATAGTGGGTGTAACAATAGGGTGTGCAGGACCTGCGACAGCGGGGGCCCGGAGAGTAAGGGTTGCGATGCAGACAGTGTAGATACAAAATTAGCTGTTTAAAACTTCTGCCGGTTGGTACGGGCTTTTAACATTCTAAGTGCCGCTGATCGTACGGGGTATGATCTCCACTTCAAAGGACCACAGATTGTAAACTGTATGTACTGCAGCACTTTGGGGTTTTCACAAAAAAAATGCTGCCAGGCATTCAAGTGTCCTCCAATTCCCCCAGATCTCCATTGTCCGAAACCTATGTGGGGATCCTGAGAAAATACTCCCCCAAATGGAATCACATAGTGGAGCCAGTAAACCGGCTTCTGCACAGCCGCAGGAAAGGGAGACTTCCCTAAGTCTCCATTCAGATTGCAGTGCAGTACCTTCTATAGCAAGCTGTCATGTGTGGAAAGCTTGCTATATTATTTGTGAATGGAGCTCTGAGTTTCATTCACAAATAGACATTTTTCTAAGTCTTTGCTACAGAGTGGGGGGTTGGATGGGCTGCCGATCGCCGCTGGTGCAAAATGCAACCACCCCCGGCGAAGTGGGTGTGCCTCCCGTGGCGGGTGCGACCACATGCGCGGGTTGGGCGCACACCCCCGACCCCTGACAATCTCGCCTGTAGTTCTGATTAACTAATTATTCATCTTTGCCAATGAATGAAAAATCACTTCCTGGAAAATGATTTCTGGAAAATAATTTTTCCGATCGGATTTTGACTCGAAAAACTTGCCTGTATTCCAAGTTTGTTAGCATCCAAAGATGATCTGATCTTTGGGAATAATTTAAAAAAAGTGAAACACATACATAAAAAGTGATACACACCTTTTTAAAAAAAAAAAACAAAACAATAAAACTATCTTATAAAAAAAAAAAAAATGTTTTCTGCAAGCTGCCTAGAGTCCGGGGTATCAGGATAGTAAAAGCTGGTTTGAAGTTGATGTTCACTAACAGATTTTACCCACCAGTCATGATAAATCTACCCAATATTTTTTTGCTTTTTCTATCAAAAACTATTTGGCACAATGATATTTCATAACCAATTGAGGCTTTAAAAAATAAAACAGATTGAGTCTGAAGAGTGCAGCCACAAAATTGCACATTGTTTCTTTTTGAGTTTATTTGGTGGCAGTGTCTCGGCATGCATGATGCTAGTGGGTACCATTTATTGAGGAAATGGTGGATAACAATATTCAGAGGGCTGTATATATTTACTGAGGGGTTGTTCAAGATTTTTGTTCATCTTTCTTTTCCTTAAAAATCTACAAAAAAGTTCAAATTTCTAAAAAGAACTGCTAAATTCTGTTTCTATGTATTACACTGAAGGTGTTTAGTTTGTAAAAATATATAGTTTGTGGGGTGTTGTGAAGGTTCTCATTCATCCAGGTCATGGTATATCTGTTGTATTTAATTAGATCAACTGGACTTGAAATGTAGTTCTTGAAGACGTTTCGTAGTCATCCGAATGGCTTTCTCAATTCAGAACTAAAACACCTTCATGTGTAATACATAGAAAACAGAATTTAGCAGTTCTTTTTAGAAATTTGAACTTTTTTGTAGATTTTTAAGGGAAGAAAGAAAGATGAACAAAAAATCTTGAAACAACCCCTCCAGTAAATATATAACAGCCCTTGAATATTGTTATCCACCATTTCCTCAATAAAATGGTCCCACTAGCATCAATGCATGCCGAGCACTGCCACCAAAAACATCAAAAAGAAACAATGTGCAATTTTGTGGCTGCACTCTTCAGACTACATCTGTTTTATTTTTTAAAGCCTCAATTGGTTATGAAATATCATGTGCCAAATAGTTTTTGATAGAAAAAAAAGCAAAAAAAATATTGGGTAGATTTATCATGACTGGTGGGTAAAATCTGGTAGTGAAACATCAACTTCAAACCAGCTTTTACTATCCTGATACCCCGGGGACTCTAGGCCCAGCACAGAAGAGCCAATTCCTCGGGTCAGGACTCAGCCGTGTATCTGCATCTTAAGGATAAAGGACATACCTTTGAAGATTGTAATGTTAACATACTGGCAGAGGAAACGTGACTGGTTTCAAGAGAGGTGTTAAGGAGGCCATTTATGTGAAAATAAAGAAACCAAGCCAAAAGAGGTGGGGGGGTTCGACACCAACTGTCTGCCATGTACAATGCTGTTTTAACACCTTACTCTGGGCTTCCTATAACACCTCTTAGCCACTATCTATACACCCTTAACACCTGGCTGTGATATGCTAATTGGGATTTTCCAGGGTACATAATTGCCACAGATTTCTGTACAAGTCATTCTGAATTGAGAAAAGCCAGTCGGATGACTAGCGAAACGTTTCAAGAAAATCATCAAGTCCGTTGATCTAACTGAATACAACAGAGATAGTTGGTGGGTGTTTAGTTAAAATTTAAAACTGTCCAAAATAAAGAATTGGTGAATTTTTTTCTCTATATTGTTTTATTATACCTTGGTACTATTTGAGGTTATTTGGTGGTTTGATTCTGTGCACACCAAGGCTTTTGGCATACGGTTTGATTCAGGACATGAGGGTGATTGTTATTTAGTGGGATTTTTTCTCCTATCATGTGGGTTTGGAAGATTTTGAACTTTGAATCATGATTTTTTTTTCAATTTTGTCTGAAATTTCCTAAAAGCGGTGAATGGCAATGAAGATTGATCTGGAATTAGCACATAGGTGTGAAAGAAGACATTGTTATATACTGGTAGCTAAAGGTGTGTAGATTCCAAAAAATATATAATTTTGGGTTTTTTCCCCCCAGGAAACGGCAAACAATATGTGTATTGGCTCACTTGGAGGCTATTTCTGACCATGTCTCTGTGTGCACTGATTCAAGTATTTTATTTTACATTTTATTCAGAAGTTGATATTAGTGGGAGATTTTTTGTTTCGGAGGTGCCACGCCTCTGTGTGCACTCAGTGAACTGGAGGGCTGACTAACACTGGCTAATGAACTGGAGGGCTGACAACACTGGCTAATGAACTGGAGGACTGACAACACTGGCTAATGAAATGGAGGGCTGCCAACACTGGCTAATGAACTGGAAGGCTAACTACAATGGCTAATTAACTGGAGGGATGGCAACACTGGCTAAGAAACTAGAGGGCTGAGTATTGTACACTAGCTAATAAAATGAAAGAACGACTAACAATGGTTAATGAACTGGAGGGCTGCCACTGACTAACACTGTCTAATAAACTGGAGGGCTGACTAGCACTGGTTAATGAACTGGAGGGCTGACTAGCACTGGCTAATGGACTAGCACTGGTTATTGAACTAGAGGGCTCACTAACACTGGCTTATACACTGGAGGGCTGACTAATACTGGTTAATGAACTGGAGGGCTGCTGCTGACTAATACTGGCTAATGAACTGGAGGGCTAACTGACACTGGCTATTGAACTGGAGGGCTGACTAACACTGGCTAACGAACTGGAAGCTAACTATACTGAATAATAAACTAGAAGGTTGAGTACTGTACACTGACTAATGAACTGAAGGACTGGTTAACATTGGCTAACGAACTGGAGGGCTGTCACTGACGAACACTGTCTAATGAACTGGAGGGCTGACTAACACTGTGTAATTAACTGAAGGTCTGAATAACATGGGTTAATGAACTGGAGGGCTGACTGACACTTGCTAATGAACCGGAGGGCTGAAAAACACTGGTTAATGAACTGGAAGGCTGACTAACAATGATAATGAACTGGAGGGTTTACTAACACTGGATAATGAACTGGAGGGCTGACCACTGTACACTGGCTAATAAACTGAAGGGCTCTTAAACACACAGACAGTGACTGCTAAACTTTCTTTTGGGGATCTGCTGGGGTCAAACCTTGTCAGTGCCTGTACACAGCAGTGAGACAGAAGGTAAAAATGCCTCTCCTTTCTCTCACTCTCTGGGTGCCTGGCAAGTCTGTACCCATACAGGAGTGCCACCTCCCCCCCCCCCCAATGGGGGCCCTAAATATATATATTACTAGATATATACTATATGTAAAAGATTTTGGTTTATTTCTTGCTGCTTAACTATTCATTAAGCAAGCCAAAGAGCTTGATAATTAACAGTGTATCTTAATGTGAAGTTAAAACTAACATGTATGCATGCATATGAGTAACTGTTTTCTTTAGAGTTCACAACTAGCATTTTGGACAAATCTTAAATCTGCTTTATATAACTGTAAAAAATGTCTTGGGGGAAAAACAACCTGAAGCTATTACTATTACCATACCTTTCAATGCATGAAACAGAATTTCCAGACTTACTATAATTTTATAGGAAATGCTTAATAAGTGGTTTTAGAGTCAGCAAGTTGGTGCATTTTATGTAGGTATGTAAATTGCACACTTATTGACAGTTTTAGGGGCTTTATCTTTTATAAAAACAGATTGGAAAAATAATAATCAGAATGATGTTACCAGTAAACATTTGTTAACATATAACAACAATATATATGGGTTTGTGTTTTTATTGTAGGGCTAAAGAACGTGGTAAAGGACCACCCACTTGTTTTCTATAACAAAGTTAAGTCTTCTGGATATTCTACTGCACCAAGGTGAGCAAAAAGGCACTGTTGATGCTACCAATTAAATAACAACTTCACCCTCATGATAACATCTTTTAGAAAGAATGGCCTCTTTAAAATATGTTGATTTATTGGCCTCCGGAATAATTACTATATGCCTGCTATGCTTCGAGTTGCCTCAAGGAAACAGAGCAATTTAGTGACCTGTACTGAGCTTGAGCATGCTCAGAAGAGGCAGCTAGGGGATTAGCATTCAGTCATTGGCTGTGATGTCAAATGATGTCAACTGTTAAATCCATAACTGACCGTTGCTAACTGAAAGAACAGGAAGCAGAAACAGGGGCACCAAATATTGTGCAGGATTTCAGGTTACACTTATATATTTTCAGATTTCAAACTATTACAGTTTTGGGTTTTGGAGGGTGATTTACCGGTAAATACGGGGTATGATCTCCACTTCGGTACGTTCTGCAGCACTTTGGTGTTTGGGGGGTGATTTACCGGTAAATACATGGTACGATCTCTACTTCTGTACCTTCTGCAGCACTTTGGTGTTTGCAGCCCAAAAAATTGTGCTTTCAGCGATCGGGGGCAACATTTAAGTGCCCTCCTGGTCCCCACGGTCCCCCATCGGTTTCGTCTGAAACCAACGCGGGGATCCCGGGATTTAACCCCTGAAATGCAATGATTGTACAGGGAAATGGTGCTGACTTATTCCCTTATCTGATCACGGAAAGGGAGACCCCGGTGATGTCAGAGGACTTCCTCTTCCACCTCTAAGTCTTCCCCCACAGTGCCCCTGGAGGTACTGCACTGAGATCTCCATTCAGAACGCAGTGCAGTACAAGCTATAGTAAGTTCCCACTGTGTCACAGCTAACTATTGTATTTGTAAATGGAGCTCAGAGTTCCATTCACAAATGCACTTTTTTCTAAGTCTTTGCTACTGCGCAAGGTCCCTAACACATGGCTGTCATATGCTAATTGGGACTTTCCAGGGTACTTAATTGCCAACAGATTCTTGTACAAGTCATTCTCAATTGAGAAAGCCAGTCGGATGACTAGCGAAATGCCTTCAACAACTAAACTTTAAGTCCAGTTGATCTAAGTGAATACAATAAGAGGGTGGTGTAAGGAGATGGGGTTTGGGTTTTTAGAGAACTGGGCTGACTTTTGTGTTGGCTACAGGCTCTTTAGTAGAGACGGATTGCACCTCAATGGTGATGGTGCAGCTGTTTTGGGGGAGAAGATAGCTAGGGGATTGGAGGAGATTCTAAACTAGTTATGGGGGGTGGAGGGTACGTTGAACTACACAGTAGTAGATAGAGAAGTTAAGGATCAGGGGGCTAATAACACAATGGAGGACGGAGAAGGGGGAGCATAGAGGATAAGGAGGCATGTACGACCATGTATGGAAGTAAATCAATTGATAATATAAAAATGTATGTTTACAAATGCAAGAAGTCTGGCTGGAAAAAATGGGGAACTTGAAATAATAGCTTTAAAGTAAAGGTATTATGTGATTGCTATAGCAGAATCATGGCTAAATGATTCACATGACTGGACAGTAAATATTGAAGGATACTCCTTATTTAGACATGACAGAGTTAATAAGAAAGGAGGAGGAGTATGTATGTATGTTAAACAGGAATTGAAGCCAAATTTAAAAGATGGAATAGCTGGGGGAATAAACGATATGGCAGAAACAATATGGGTGGAACTGTGTACAAGAAGCAAGAAGGTAGGTAAATTAATTGTGGAAGTATATTATAAACCGCCAAATGCCAGGGAGGAGGTGGAAATGAATCTCTATATGCAGTTGGCGAAGGCTGCTGGTATTGGGCATGTTTTGGTTATGGGGGATTTTAACTACCCTGACATAGATTGGAGTAAGGGAACTGCCAGCACCTCAAAAGGTATAAAGTTCTTAAATTTCCTATATGAGCATTTTCTTTCACAGATGGTAGAAGTTCCTACTAGACAAAATGCGTTGTTGGATCTGGTGATATCTAATAACCCTGAGCTAATTTTGGAGATGAAGGTAATGGGAAGCTTAGGGAATAGTGACCATGATATAGTGTCATTTAATATAGGTTGCACTGGGTTAACAAAAACTTTTAACTTTAGGAAAGCTAATTTTATGCTGTTAAAGGAATCACTCCTGCTCATAGACTGGGGGAATTGTTTCTAGGTAAAGATACAGGGCAGATGTGGACCACTTTTAAAGGGATATTAAACTATTACATTTCTAAATCTGTACCTTTAGGGAACAAGTGTAAAAAAATGAGGTCCACTCCTGCATGGCTTAATGCTCAGGTAAAAAGGGAAATGGAAAAACAAAGGCTTTTAACATTTTGAAAACAGAAGAAACAGAACAGGCTTACAGGGAGTATAAAAGCTGTAATAAAGAGTGCAAGAAAGCAACTAGAAAGGGAAAGTATAAAGTATAAACTTTGAATTTGGCTTGAAGGGCTGCATTTTGGAAGGGAATATGTGTGTTTGCTGCAGATTTTAAAACTCAGTAATGGGAATGATGAGTTTGTAGTGAATGCTTGTTTGGGACAAAAAAAACGTTTGTGTGTACCCTGCCCAAAGTGGTGCTAATTTTGATCCAATCAATCAGAAAGCTAACATTTGATTGGTTAGGACAAAATTAGCACCATTTTCAATGATAAGAAATTTTATTGAATCTCTCTGTATCTTTTTGATGATTGGTCAAAATTAGTTTTTTTGACTTTAGTTACCCTTTAGGTATGGCTGCAACAGTAATGGAGGGGTAGGTCAGTAGGTGTATGTAACTGTGCCACATGGGGGTTAAAAAAACAAACCTTTTTTATTATTAATCAAAATTCATTTTTTAGACTTTAGTTACCCTTTAAGTATGGCTGCCACAGTAATGGATAAGTAAATCAGTAGGTGTGTGTACCTGAGTCTGGTTGAGGGGGTATGTCTTTTTTGTGTTTATAACCATAAAACTATCTTTTATTGAGAATAAATCTAAATAATTTTTTTTGACTTTAGTTACCCTTTAAATATGGGAATGGAAAGGTAGGTCAGTAGGTGGGTGTACCTGGGTACACCATTTGTATTTATGACCATGAAAAAAACTGTTTTGAAATATCCACATTTGAGGATTGTTACCATTATAGTCTATGGGAAAAAATGTCTGGAAATTCGCTGATAACGCCGTAACGCTTTCGCGGATTCCTTAGCTAGAAGATTGCACACTTCTCCTATATGCCCCGCATGTCTGTACCGAATTTCATGTCTCTAGCTCAAAAACTGTGGGAGGAGATACGGTCCAAAAAAGCGGAAGAATAAAACGCAAGAAGAAAAAGAAGAAGAAAAAGAAGAAGAAATAGAAAGAACAGTAATTTGGCTTTTTCAAGCCAAATTAATTAAACTAGCTAAAATAGAAAATGAAATATGGATAGCCGAACCAAGCAAAATGTTAATGGTAAAAAGATGAGGACTTAGAATGTGGGACCATTAAATAATGGGGCTGAGGTGGTTGTAGAGGAAGCCAAAAAGGCTAATCTGCTAAACCATTTTTTTACATCGGTTTTTACTGTTGAGAATCCTTGTCCTTACAGCAGGGATTGTAATAATATGCAGGGTAGAAATGAAGAGTATTCACATTGGCTAACAGAGGATATGGTACGGAAACAATTAGTTACAAAGTTAATATCAATAAAGTGCAATAAAGAACAAATATGCAATAGATACATATACATAGAACCAAAAATAAGCTATATACACTGTTTCACAATGTCCTGTTACACAGAAAAATTGCTTACTTTAGCATTATGCTGGACCGGGTGCTAAAGCCCTGGGCCCTTCGCTTGATGACTGCTACTTGGAGCAGGTGCAGAGCAGCTGGCCAATCTTTTGTTAGCCCATTAGGCTCTCGTTCATCAGCAAAAAATCAATCATGAGCAGGGTACTCAACATTCCCCTGTGGTGGTCCGGGTGCTGGTATGCCCCGAACCCTTTGCCAGAAGTTCCGAGGTAGGTAAGTATAGAAGAAGGCAGTCGGCACAATCCGGAACATAAAGTAGGTCAGGATGCTCGGAATATACAAACGGCTTTATTGGCATCACAGAACATGTGGAGCAACTCACATTATTAAACGGCCTGACGCGTTTCGGGAAGATCCCATCCCTTTGTCATAGGCTAAAGTGCTCGATACCTGGGGGCTGTCTTATAGAAACACTCAATTACCCATAATGCTAAGTGAATCTACGAACTTAGAGAATACCTCCTTCAAAATTGGGAGGAGGTGCAAATAGCAGTGAAGCTTATCTTAAAGGTACACTGCAATATATAAGTAATGGGTAGAAGAAAGAAAAGGGGCAAAAGACCCAGAGAGACAGAATCTCGGGTAAGGAAACAATCAAAACAAAATAAGTGCAAGTATAATAAACATATCATGTCTCATAAAACCAAAAAAAAAATAAAATAAATGGAGAAGCTCCTAATACATAATATGTTATAACAACAAGAAGGAAATAACCATTGATGAGAAATATATTACTAAAAAAGTGCAATCGAAATGAGGTGATGAACCTCTTACAATATGCACATATATATATAGTGTAGCAGGAATGGAAATAAAAAGAAACAATACAAGCTACAGCTACAATCTAAGTACATGATACAATATATCAATTGCCGATAAATATACTTTGTCTGTAAATCTACAGAGAAACAAAGGCAGATGCCAAGGAAATCTATATTGGAAAAAACACAGGCGTATGACAGATATGTATAAGTAAAAAACTTATCCTATATAACAGAAAATATCATACACTGAATTAAGACCCTTGGCTAGGGGACTACGCTCACTTTGCTTAACAATGTCCCTAAAATGTTCCCTAACCCGGGATTTCACTTCTTTTAGGATATTATCCTGTTCTAAAATAGGCAAGTGGTGTTTAATTATCTAGTTGTGAAATAGACACCTTTGAAATTTTGTTTATTTTTATTTATGTTTTTGTTACTAGTGGTATTAGATCTCAATATCAGGCTAGATCTTTTCTGTTGCTGAACTTTATTAAGGGCCTTCTTAAGGGAACTGTACTTATTACCTCTTTGCAAAATCTACCAAACATTTTATTGGAAGCTGTAGTAAAAGACTCCTCTGTAGAACAATTTCTCCTTAAACGTAGAAACTGGCCATACGGTATAGCTTCTATCTTATGGCGAGGATGATTGGAATCTGCCCTAAGGATGGTGTTACTCGCTCCTGGTTTACGAAATCTGTCAATGTTTAAAGAAGCCTTATCTATACTCACTCTCAAATCAATATATTCTACTGTAGAATCTCCATAATGATATGTGAACGCTAAATTAAAGGGGTTGTTATTAATAGTAATCATCCATTTCACAAATTGCCCTTGAGACCCTTTTCATATCCATATAAGGTCATCTATATTTCTTTTATATGTGATAATAGGGCTATTGGGTTCGATGAAGTAGGGGTGGTGGTATAGAACTGTTTCTTCCCACCACCCCATGAACAAATTGGCGTACGTGGGGGCAAATTTAAGGGTATATGGGTAATTGACATTTATGTTTTTTTTTTTTACTTGCCAAGGGGTTTAGGTGGACTCCACTTGAACCATATTGAATTTTTTCCAAAATCTCCTAAAAGCATGGAGTACTATGGATACTACCAGAATTCTTCATGATATACCAAAGCATAGCACCGTTACGTAGCTGAAGGTGTGTAGATTTCAAAAATATATGTGCACCCATGCAAATGGCATACCGTGTGATTAAGGGTATATGGGTAATTGACATTTAGTGTTTTTTTTTTTTACTTGCCAAGTGGGTTTAGGTTGGACTTCCACCTTTGAACCATATTGAATTTTTTTCCAAAATCTCCTAAAAGCATGGAGTACTATGGATTACTACGTCCAGAATTCTTCATGTATATACCAAAGCATAGCACCGTTACGTAGCTGAAGGTGTGTAGATTTCAAAAATATATGGTTGGAGGGTGGTATTTCCAAGTTTGGGGGTGTTTCCTTTAAGCGGAGACTGTTCAAATTACTGAGTACTTTTTTTTATGTAAATGCACTTGTGCATGCACCCACAACATATGGATAACCGTTTGATTCAAGACATGTGGGAGATTGAGATTTAGTGGTATTTCTTTAACTTGTCAAGTGGATTTTGGTAGTATTTCCACTTTTTGAATTATCTTATTTAATTTTTTCACAAAATCCCCAATTATATGGGATGGATTCCACCGCACACCAGATTTGACACGCAATAATCTTTATTTGGTCAATGTTTTGGAGTCCACAAAACCCCTTCTTCAAGACAAATAAACACAAAATAGCACATCGAAAGACAACCCAGAATATGACCTCACTAGTGAGAATGGCCGAAGACACACCCATATACGTGGAAACATGTGTAAAACAAATGCTATGGCCATGTAAGTGTCATGGTCAAAAGACACAGTTTTAAAGTGCAAATAGTGAGGAAAAGTACATAGTGCATAAAAGTTATAATGCGTAGCACTAATTAATAAAAATGCTATAAAAAGAAGGTGCTATACTGCTATGCATAAGACAGTAAACATTGCATAAATATATTTTAAAAATGTACAAATGTACAAAATTAAAGGGCATGTCCACCCCCAAAACTATAATCCCCCCACCCACTGTCCCCAACAGTTAGAGTAGAGACATCCTTGCGACACATCCGAGCTCCCACCTGGTCCCCCGGTAGTCCCCCCCCAAAGTGCCAAAAACTGCCCACCAGAGGATAGCAGGGCTCTGGCTCTTAACTGGCCTAGGTAGATTTTTGCCATGCGTACTGCAGCCCTTCTCCCCCCTCCCTCCCCCTCCCTCTCCTCCTCTCCCGATTCCCTCCCCCTAGCGTGGAATGATTCATATGTAAGATCCCCCTGGGCTCCCAGCCCCAACCGCTATGTTTATATCTTTAGAAAGCTCCCCAAACTTTACTTACCTCTCCTCTTTCCTCCGGCGAAGTGAGCTGCCGGCAGCCGCGTCCGTGATTGGCTGCCGCTCAGCCAATCACAGACGTGGCTGCCGGTCCCGTCCCTCTGCTTGCATTTTCTCGCAAGCAGAGGGCCAGGAGCGCGGCGGAGGAAAGAGGGGTGGTAAGTAGAGTTTGGGGGGCTTTCTAAAAAAAAAAAACATAGCGGTTGGGGCTGGGAGCCCAGGGGGAATCTTATATAAAAAAATATTATTTTGGGTGGACATACTCTTTAAGATGTATATAATAATATATAATGTTTTGTACAGTACAGATCAGTCATTTAAGAAACATAAAAAATAGGTTGGTATTAAAGGGTATGTCCAGCAAAAATTAGAGTTAGTTTCTAACTGATTTACTGAAGAACAGGAGGTAAATGCTCTATCCTTCCGTTCTTCAGTAAATCTTACAGGAGAGGAGGAGACTCTTACCCGCGGACCCGATCCAGTGCCAAATACCCCGATGCCTCCGACACATCTACAGTTATTTGCACTGTGCACGCATGCGCACACAGTGCGAAGGAGCGAGGAAGTGTCGGAGACTGTCAGTGAAGTCGGCGCTGGAGCAGGTCCGCAGGTAAGTGTCTCCTCCTCTCCTGTAAGATTTACTGAAGAACGGGAGGTAAGAGAGAGTGCATTTACCTCCTGTTCTTCAGTAAATCAGTTAGAAACAAACTCTAATTTTTGCTGGACATACCCTTTTAGTCCCTTAGGGTAAACTGCATGTTGGGTATAAATCCAGTAGGCTTCTCTACATAAGAGACTGGTTTCCCTGTTGCTTCCCCTATGTAATTTAGACACTTGTTCAAGCACACAGCCACAAAGCTCACATATCCGATGTCTTTTTTTTGTTAGCAACCGGTGCTTAGCAACCGGTGGAAACTTTATACATAGCTGTTCCCTCTTTTTGGAATCATCCGTTTTGAGTGCTTCTATGCTTTTGGAATTGACATGTTGTTGTAAACTGACATGTCATCATACCAATGTATATAAGAGAACACTGAACATTTCAATATATACACAAAAATCAGTTAGACATGTGTAGAATCCACCAATTTTATACTTTTTTCCACTATGGCAAAAGTTTTCACCTTGTATTATAGAATTGCACACATTGCATGAAAAACATTTATAGCAACCATATAAATGCTAGCATAACTTTTGTAGTGCCATATTTTTCTATAGGGTCAGCTTGTACCAATCGTGCACTGAGAGATCTTCCTCTCTTACATACAAATTGTTTTTTTCCCCTGGTATCTGATGACAGTGTGTCATCCAGACTAACCAGGTCCCAAAATTTGTTGAGATTTTTACGTACAATCTAGTTTAACAGAAGATTGTAAAAAATTATCCACAGATTGGGCTAATGGCTGGGTCACTGATCCCATGGCAGAAATAATGGGGCAGAATTGGGAGATGTACCGCATCCTTATGGATCTTTGGTAAGCCATAGATTACTGGTATTTTTGGGTAAGGTTCACTAAAAAAATTAGCCTGCGTCCCTTTTAAGTTAGTTGGTGGCTAATTCTTTTTGTGCACCCACACATATGGTAAACCGTTTGATTCAGTGTATGTGGGAGATTGATATTTAGTGGGATTATTTTTACTTGTCAAGTGGTTTTAGATAGGATTTCCACGTTTTGAATTATCTTATTTAGTTTTTTCACAAAATCCCCTATTACAGAGCACTTTGATTTTTGCACTTGTGCATGCATCCCATTTAAGTTAGTTGGTGGCCAGGTATATGTGTGCACTCACACATATGGTACAGTTTGATTTAGGACATTTAGAAGATTTTTACTTGACAAGTGGGTTTAGGTAGGATTACCACCTTTTGAATTATCTTATTATTTTTTTTACAAAATCCCCTAAATGGCAGAATTCTATGGATTTCTACGTCTGGAATTCTTGACGTATGTATGAAAGAATGGCACCGTTACATAGCTGAATATGTATAGATTCAATAAATATATAGCTTTTTTCTTCTTGTAATTGGACTTATGCATATATCCCATTTGAAGTTAGTTGGTGTCCACCTCTGGGTACACCCATGCATGTGGCATACTGTTTTATTCAGGAGTTTATTCCGTTTTTTGTGAATGCCCCCTTTTTTCCTTTAATTTATTTTTTGTGTAGAAATAGGAAAATTTTAGAGAAAATATCCAATTTGATGAAAATCTGTGTTGAGGTAATTGCATTTTGTTAAACACTTTCCCCACTAATAACAACCATTGTTAATTTAACAGTTATTCTACTTTAACTGTCGGAAGTGCAAATAAATTTCAATCTGGTGTAAAACTCTAGGAAGTGGGACAGCTATGTATATCTGGTATCGTTGGACTCAGAACAACCAGAGCTTTTAGAAACAGTAAGATTTTTGTGCGTAAACTTTCTACAAATTGAAAAGCCAAAAAAACACATTTAGCAAAAAAACATTAATTTGGAAATTTTACACATTTTACCCCAAAACCCTGTGAATTCTGAAAAAGTTGCTAAATTCTGTTATCTTGTTAAAGAGTACACTTTGCTGAAAAAAACCGATGTATAATATTCCTGATTTACTGGATGGTTTCCTACTGTAAAATGAGTCTGTGATCTGCTGTTTGTTAAGCTGTTTGCTATTGGATGAAGCTTTCATTGACAAAGGGAAAATAAACATGCAGCTTACATTGCTTTTTAGTAATAGCCTGAGGTTTGTGTTTTTTTGGTAGGTGTATGGTACAACAATTTATTATCATTATTATCATTTGGAGATTATATGTAATTAATTCATGAACCACTTGTATTATTTTCTTAAAGTTCTTTGCCAGTGACCTACATAACTTCATATTCTATTTTCTAATGTTTTCCATGCAAAGCAAATTTTTTCCTCATTACATTTTGAATTCAAATACTTATCAGGTTGGTATGATTTTAGTAAATGTATGTTCATTGAAATTTATTGCATGTTATGGTAAAACACTTAGCTGTGTGAAACTCTTAAGTATCATTTACAAAGTGTTCATTCTGCTACTACTGCTTTATTCTTTTGCTCAGTCAGCTAAATGATTTTGGGCTTCAGAAACACTGGGTTCTGTTAAGACTGTTGACACATGAATTCACTTGAGGTTTCTGTAAAGGCCAAATATTCAGTGTGGTTAAGAAAAGTAGCAGCAAGTCTTTTTTTGACAAAAGAATTTATGCAGCAAACAAATCAAAATTTACAAGTGAAATTCATTCTTTTTTAGCATTAAAGCATGAGGATTGAACAGGCCTGTCTCCAATATTAGTTAAGACTTGTACCCTAAACACACATAATATCACTAATTTACCTCTCCTTTCCCTTCCCCCTGCTCCTATATCTGGGGCCTTGTGGAACGCACGATCTGTTTGTAATAAACTGGTACACGTACATGACCTATTTATCTCTAACTGCTTTACTTTTCTTGGTCTTACCGAAACATGGCTGTCACCCTCTGATTTTGTCTCACATGCCACGCTCTCGTATGGTGGACTTCACTTCAGCCACACCACTAGACCTGATAATAAATGTGGCGAGGGAGATGATATTCTTCTCTCTGAGCGCTGTACTTTCAAACCCATCATGCCCTTACCAGCCCTTTCCCGTCTATCTTTTGAGTTCCACTCAGTTCCCACCCCATAGATTGCGGTTATTTATCGACCACCCTGCCCAACCACCATAGTTACATAGTTACATAGTAATTAAGGTTGAATAAAGACAGACGTCCATCAAGTCCAACCTATTCACTTATGCATAATATTACCATGGGAGGCTTTAGAATAGAGCTTAGATAAAAGGGTTTGGACATAACGTATAAGGGTTTCGCTATGAAACAAGATATAGAGCGCATAAGAATTAGTTCAAGTGTCAGGAGTAAATGGTGTTTATGAAAAGTTACGGGACTTATAAAAGGCTGGTGCGGGACACAGTACCTATTAAATGCAATCGTTTTGAGGTTCAATAATCATATATGACTGCCAAGTCCAACCTTTTCAACACCTTTTATTCACCCTAACTAACAGATGATACAGAAGATCGACTAAGCTAAACACTCAACACGGTTCAACCTAGACCGAAATCCCTCACCCCGGAATCACCAGAACTAGACAGTACATGTTTACTACGCAGTAATTCTAAATATTTTTTTAGTTTTCTAAACTTATCGGCCATTTTAATGCTATCAAGAGGACTTATTTCCTCCTTCCATGCTTAAAGGATGCCAGGGTCCTATGAATATGACCTATTAGCTGGGGCGTGCTACCAGGGTGAGGTGAGTGGCGACTAGCCCAGGCCTTGTGCCAGAAATGGGCCCCATTTTGTGCTAGAGGTTCCAAACTACCAGTCCTGTTTCCACTATTCTGTTTCACCACGTGGTCTGTATAGCAAAGTCATTTTCCATTGTCCCTGTGTGCCAAGCATTTAACACCAGTGCCTGGCTGTGTGCGAGTTCCAGTTTCACAACCAGTGTTATCAGTGTCTCTTGCCACATTTAACCAGTCTTTGTGCCAACTATTGTAACCATGTGACTATATACTAGCATTTTCCAATGATTACTTTGGTTTGGCGTCAGTGTTGGGGGGCCCATGTTACAATTTTGCATCAGGGCCCATGAAGTCTGTTAGCTTACCCTAACGCCCTCTTAGTGAACAAATGTTGCATCTACTTTTTATGAAAGCCATACTTGCTGGCTCACAAATATCCCAAGATATTACCACTTTCCAAATCATCCAAATATTAATTTTTCAAGGCAAATTTTATCCTTTCACATGCCAATTATACTAATAAAAGACATTTATATAGGATGACAAAGGACTTATTTAGTAAGAGTAAATAATATCATCCGATATAACATGCACATCATTATTTACAGGATTGGTTATTTTCTTTGGGTTATATAAGATGGTCATTCATTTTAAAAGAAACCTTCGTACAAAAGTCATCAGGTAGTCACAAAACTAAAGTAAAAAATAACACTGGTTACTCTTATGGCCTTGTAACTCTCGTACATGATGTTTCAGCTCTCATGGCAAATACTGTGACAATACACAATTATTTTGCCGCAATATTCATTATTTTACACTCAACTAAGATTTATACGTTTGTCCAAACGTGCAAAACTTAACTTTTTAGGACAGGATTAAGCAAATTCAGGAACACTTTCTTTCTACAATTTCAGCTATATCATGGGCCAAGCATATGGGGAGCTGGACTTGGATCTGTGTCACTCCCCCGTGTTATCTAGCACAGGGAGAGCACACGTAGTGTCCAATAAATTGTGTGACTTCAGTTCCCCCCCTCAGCTTCGTGTGGAAGGAAAATATAAAAAGCCTAGTACGGGGTCTCCTTAAGTGGACTCCAAAAATGTTCACAAAGGTTTAGTTCAACTGCCTCTGTTTAAAACTTTAGACAAATACTATAATTTCTGATGTAGTCTTTATTATTATTATTGGATTTTAAGCGCCAACATCTCCGTTGGCGCTTTTACAATTACATAGTCCATCATACACTACAGGGTATACTCCATTTATACAAGTCCTCACTTATTACATACACCAGCTAATAACATAAGTAACAGAGTGTGGAAGTTTTCTTACAGCAATACCGTAAATAATCAGGAGAGGACCCTGCCCCAAAGCGCTTCCAGCTAGAGGAATGGGGGTGAGACATAGGTGACAGGAATCGGAGTCTGTAAGATTGGCGTGGATGGGTGAAAGCGGTTGGATGGATATTGGGTAGTACGAAGGGGTAATATTTAAGCACGCCAGGTTATCATATCTACTGCCTAAAGATGTGGGTTTTAAGATGTCCCGTTTGAAGGTGTTTAAGGGATGTTGTAGTGTGGACAGACAAGGAAGGGGGTTCCAGAGCAGAGGGGCAACACGAGTAGTCCTGAATGTGGGCATGGGAAGAGGTGACCCGTGGGTGAAGAGGTGGTATTATTTGTGACGGAGGTTGCGCCTGGGACAGTAATCACTGAATAACCGCTCTGAGATATGTGGGGGCGGGTGTGTTGGATATCTCTTTAGTGAAAAGGTAATTAAGTTTTTGAACTGTATCCGTTTACGTGATGGGACAACCAAGGAGGGAGTGACAGAGAGGAGAGGCATTAGAGAAGTGAGAAATAACAATTAATGAGCCAGGGCTCCAGAGTTGAAGAATGGATTGAAGTCGTGCCAGGCGTTGAGGTTTGGGTAACCCACACAGGATTTGTGCAGTACTCTAGCCGGATTGATTAGTGGGGGTCATGGACTAGGACTTTTGTAGCTTCCTTCGGGGGATTTTCCTGATTGAAGTCGACAGGAGTTGCAGCGAAGCTTAACATGAGTTTTGAAGGAAAAATCGGAATTAGCGGTTATTCCAGGCAGGTATCATGAGGTATGGGGATTGGGAGTATGTTATAAATTTTTAATGTAAAGTGCTAGGGAGGGAACAATCATAGGGTGTGGAAAAGGACAGTTTCATTCCTGTCCATGTAGTTATTTGAGGGAGCGGGAGACATTAGGCAGTAGATTGCAGTCGGGAACCTGGGATATCAACGGGGGAATCTGGGAGTCACAGATGTAAATTAGGGTATCGTCCGCATACAGTATACTGGAACCCAAATGAACTAATTGAGTTTGTCAGGCCATAGGTGTATATGGAAAAGAAGGAGGACCCGAGTACCTGACTCCTTGCCAGGACCCCCACACCGCAGGGGTGGCAAGGAGTGGACTAAGGATCTGAAGATAAGAGTGATCACAGTCAAAAGGCAATGACAGATAAGAAATGAGCAAAGACGTAGTGAACCCTTTAGATTTAGCACTAATAGATCATATGTAACTTTCATGAGGCAGTTTCCATGGGTGGTTGGGCGGAAGCCTACTGGAGGTGGGTCAAGAGAGAATTAGTCAGACAGGTGACAACCAGTCAGTCATAACCAAATGTCTTTCCAGTAATTGGAAGCAAAGGAGAAGGGAGACATTGCTTGTAGCAGACGGGTCAAGGAGGTTTTTTAGGTATGATGGGATCAAACGGCATGTTTTAAATATAGAGGGAAAAATAACCAGTGGATTGGGACAAAGTCCAAGATAGAGGTTAGGGCTCTGGATGAAGGAAGAGAGAGCGGGGGATAAGATGAGAGGGAATAGGGTTCGAGGGGCACGGTGGTGAGACAGTTCTGTGATAGGAGAGATTAAAGTCTCTGTTTTGTTATATGCAGGAAAGAGTGGAGGGGTGGCGGACGAGTGAGGTTGGGAGTACATGGATGTGTGTTGGAAGCTGTAGGAGGACTAGAGGCCACAGAACACTACTCAGATGTTTGATCATTTTCTCTGTGAATATTAGGCTATTTTCATCACTGATAACGGGGTGGGCAGAGGAAGGTGGCGAACG
Source organism: Hymenochirus boettgeri (assembly GCA_019447015.1). Taxonomy (NCBI): domain Eukaryota; kingdom Metazoa; phylum Chordata; class Amphibia; order Anura; family Pipidae; genus Hymenochirus; species Hymenochirus boettgeri. Next base: position 104,869,245 of record CM033473.1, on the reverse strand, counting down.
GCAGGAGTTGATACTTTGCAAGAGCTGTTTGGTGGTTATGGTTGGGAGGATATGAGTGAAGAGAATACGTTTTGTTTGGTCTAGGACAAAGCACCTCTGATCTGACAAAGGGCAATTTTAAATAAATCGATAGAAAGTCGTATTGAATTGTTTTTTTATCCTTGGCCAGCGTCGCTCGCTATATGGTATTCCTTTTCAATTTTTTGATCTGTCCTAAAGCCACGGTGGGTCTTTGCAACCAGCGAAGGCTGGATAAGGGAGCAACAGAGTCAAAGGTTATTGCAAACGTTTTATGGTAGAGTGGTTTATGGTAGTGGACGCTGCAAGTTTCGGGTTCAAGAAGGGCATAAGTTAAGTGTTTGGAGAGGGATAGTGAGCGAACTGGGTCAAGATAATTTCGCGTCCTGCAATCTGTACACTTTGGTGTTAGGTTTACTCGCCTGGACGATGCACACAAAGATTTAAATTTAGAAATTATGATCAGACAGAGACAAGGGGCAGGAGTTGGAGAGTTAGATCCACCACTTTCTTTGACCACTTCTCTGCTTGGTTGTCCCACTTTCTATTCACTGACATCCCCTCAATTATCTTAGGGGATTTCAATATCCCCATCGATACCAACACCTCTGCTGCCACTAAACTTCTCTCTCTTACCTCCTCCCTTGGCCCTACCCAATGGTCCTCTGCCCAGACCCATTGTAATGGGCACACACTGGATCTGGTTTTTACCCGCCTCTGTTCCGTATCTAACTTCTCCAACTCCCCCTTTCCTCTGTCTGATCATAATTTTCTCAAATTTAATCTTGTGTCATCTGTCCAGGCCGTAAACCCTAACAACCAAATGTACAGATGCAGGGACCTGCGTAATCTTGACCCCCGTTCGCTCACTATCCCTCTCCAACAACTTAACTCTATGCCCTCCTTCTCTGACCCTAACCTTGCAGCTGTCCACTACCATAAACCACTACCATAAAACTGTTTGCAATACCTTTGACTCTGTTGCTCCCTTATCCAGCCTTCGCCTTGGTTGCAAGAACCCACCGTGGCTTATGGACCAGATCAAAAATTTGAAAAGGCAATCCCATATAGCCGAGCGACGCTGGCGCAAGAGTAAAAACAATCTCAATATCGACTTTCTCGAATTTAAAATTGCCCTTTGTCAGATCAGAGGTGCTTTGTCCTTAGCCAAACAAAACTACTTCTCTTCACTCATATCCTCCCAATCCCATAACCCCAAACAGCTCTTCAAAGTATTCAACTCCCTGCTCTGTTCGCCACCTCCTCTGCCCACCCCGTTTATCGGTTGAGGAAATAGCCTCATATTTCACAGAGAAAATTGAAAACATCTGAAGTAGTTTTCCTGTGCGCCTTAGCTCCTCCCTACAGCTTCCAACCACTACAATTGCACTTCCCAACCTCACTTCGTTGCTCACCCCCTCCATCTCTTCACCGCTATAACAAAACAGAGACTTTCATCTCTCCTATCCAGAACATGTCTCACCACCTCTGTTGATCACTCTCTACTTCTTCAGATCCTTAGCTCCACTCCTTGCCCCCTCCTTGTGGGGGTCCTGCAAGGCTCGGTACTCGGTCCTCTTCCTTTTTCCATCTACACCTATGGCCTTGGACAACTCATTAGTTCATTTGGGTTCCAGTATCACCTGTATGCGGACGATACCCAAATTTACATCTGTGCTCATGTTAATTCGCTTGCCAACTCCTGTCGACTTCAACTCAGGAACATCTCCCGAAGGAAGCTACAAAATTCCTAGTCCATGCCCTAATCATATCCCGGCTAGACTACTGCAACAAATTCCTGTGTGGTTTACCAAACAACCGCCTGGCACCGCTTCAATCCATTCTCAACTCTGCTGCCCGGCTCATTAATTTTTCTTCTCACTTCTCTAATGCCTCTCCTCTCTGTCAGTCCCTCCTCTGGTTGCCCATCACGTAACGGATACAGTTCAAACTAATTACCTTTTCCTAAAGAGCACTATCCAACACAGCCCCTCCATATATCTCAGAGCTTATTCAGTGATACTGTCCCAGGCGCAACCTCCGCTCCACAAATAATACCCTCCTCTCACCCACCCTGGTCACCTCTTCCCATGCCCACATTCAGGACTTTACTCGTGTTGCCCCTCTGCTCTGGAACTCCCTTCCTCTGTCTGTCCATCACTCACCATCCCTTAACACCTTCAAACGTACCCTTAAAACCCACCTCTTTAGGCTAGCATATAACCTGGCCTAAATATTACCCCTCTTACTACCCAATATCATCCAACCCGCCTTTCACACTCCACTGCCAATCTTACAGCCTACCGATTCCTGTCACCTTATGTCTCACCCCCATTTCCTCTAGTCTGTAAGCTCTTTGGGCAGGGTCCTCTCTCCTATTATATTACGGTATTGCTGTAAGAAACTTCACACTCTGTTTACTTATGTATTAGCTGTGTATGTAATAAGTATGACTTTGTATAAAATGTATTACCCTGTATGTAATGTATGACTATGTAATTGTAAAGCGCCACGGAAGATGTTGGCGCTATATAAATCAATAATAATAATAAAGACTACATCAGAAATTATATTTTTGTCTACAGTTTTAAACAGAGGCATTTGAACTAAACCTTTGTGAACCTTTTTGGTCCTTACTTTAAGGAGCACCCTGTACTAGTGCTTTTTATATTTTCCTTCCCACAGAGCTGGGGGAACTGAAGTCACACAGATTTATTGGAACTACTGTGCTATCCTTGTTGCTAGATAACACGGGGGAGCTGACACATATCCAGTCCAGCTCCCCATATTGCTGGCCCAATGACTATAGCTGAAATTGTGAAAGAAGTGTTCTGAATTGTTGCCTTATCCTTCCTAAAAGTTAAGTTTTGCACTTTGGACAAACTTATAAATCTTTGTTAGTGTAAAATAATGAAATTGCGGCAATAATTTTGTAATTGTCACAGTATGTTGCATGATGAGCTGAAACATCATTTACGAGAGTTACACAGCCATAAAGTAACAGTGTATTTTTTTACCTTTAGTTTGTGACTACCTGTATGACTTTTGTACTACAGGTTTCTTTTAAATATGGAATTTATTAACCCCATAATAAAATAACAATCCTGTAAAATAATGATTGCATTGTTATCTCAGTGATATTATCTTACTCTTATAAATAATGTCCTTTGTCATCCTATATAAATGTCTTTTATCTAGTATAATTGGCATGTTGAAAGATAAATCTTTGCTTGAAAAATTAATTTTGGATGATTTTGGAATGGTAATATCTCTGGGAATATTTTGTGGCAGCAATATGGCTTTCATAAAAAGTAGATGCAACATTGTTCACTAATAGGCAGTAGGGTAGCTACAGACTTATGGGCCCTGATGCAAAATTTGGGCATGGGCCCCCCAACACTGCCGCAAACCAAATAATCATTGGTAAAATGCTATGTATATAGTCACTGGTACAATAGTTGGCACAAAGACTGGTTAAATGCTTGGCAAGCAGACACTGATAAACTGGTTGGAAACTGGAACTGCACACAGCCAGGCACTGGTTAAATGCTTGGCACACAGACAATGGTAACAATGCTTTGTATACAGACCACTGGTAAAACAGTTGGAACACAGACTGGTAGTTTTGGAACCTTAGCACAAAATGGGGCCCATTTCTTGGCCAAGGGCAGTCGCACTCCCTGCACCCCTGGTAGCTACGCCCCAGCTAATAGGTCATATCATAGGACCCATGGACATCCTTTAAGATTGGAAGAAAATAAGTTTCCTCTTGAATAGCATTAAAAGTGGCCTTGATAAGTTTATAAAACTAAAAAATATTTAGAATTACTGGTATTAATACATGTACTGTAGTTCTGGTTGATCCAGGGATACTTTCCTATTGCTGTTTGGAGTTTTAGCTTAGTCGATCTTCTGTATCATCTGTTAGTTAGGGTTAAAAAGGGTGAAAAGGTTGGACTTGGCAGTCATATATGATTATTGAACCTCAATAACTATGCATTACTATGTTACTGTGTCCCGCCACCAGCCTTATAGGAATCAACAATCTAATGCAACTTGGTGTAAATAGTTGATTTATTCTAACTTTTCTACAGGTTAATATTATGCATTTGACATTTGTATGAATAGTAAATCTTTAAGAATAAAAAATAACCTTTTCTATATAAAAAGTCAAGAGTTTGGTAATAAGTTTTCAGGAATTGTAGATAGCTGTATTGTAAAACAAAGAAATTTGATTGGATTATTTCTGCACACTTGTTTTTTAGAATTCAGAAAGTTCTGAGTGTTTGTTATTGCTTTTCATTTATTTTCAGTATATTGTGTATAGTAGGTTATATTTTGTTCATATTTAAAGATGAACAAATCTTTTTTTCTGACAACGGTTCTGCAAAGCTTATTGGAAGTTTTAAAATTTCCAATCAAAAGTTTCAAGTATTCTATAAGATTTTCGTTTTTTTTAAAAAAAAACGACTTCTCGATTGAAATGTATAGAAAATTTCAAAAAAATCCAACAGATCTGCAGATTTTCAAAACCAGGTTTGTTTTGAAACAGGGATTCGTAACATAGTAACATAGTAATTAAGGTTTTTTTTTTTAACCCTACCTAACAGTTGATCCAGAGGAAGGCAAAAAAACCCAGCTAAAAAGGGGGAAAAAATTCCTTCGTGACTCCAAACGGCAATCGGAAAGTATCCCTGGATCAACCAGATCTATATGCATTAATACCAGTAATTCTCAATATTTTTTAGTTTTAGAAACTTATCCAGGCCTTTTTTAAAGTTATTCAATGAACTTGCCATTACCACATCTGCTGGAAGACAGTTCCACAGTTTCACCGTTCTCACTGTAAAGAAACCTCTCCTAACCTGAAGATGAAACTTCTTTTCTTCCAACCTTAAAGGATGTCCACGTGTCCTCTGATATGACCTATTAGTGAACAATGCACCAGAGAGCTCATTGTATGGGCCATTCATATATTTGTACAAGGTTATCCTGTCCCCACGCAACCGCCGCTTCTCCAATGTAAACAGCCCTAACTTGTCTAATCTGCCTGCATATTCAAGCCCCTCCATTCCTCTTATTAATTTAGTTGCCCTTCTCTGAACTGCCTCAATTTCCAAGATGTCCCTTTTGTATATGGGATTCCAAAACTGCACCGCATATTCCAAATGAGGCCTTACCAGTGCCTTGTAAAGAGGGAGAATAATATTTTTCTCTCTTGAATCTATTCCCCTTTTTATACAAGACATATCTTGCTAGCTTCTAGCTTTGGGCTTGACCTGGCAGGGATTGTTTGCTACAGCTAAGTCTGTTTATCTACTACAGAACCCCCAAATTTTTCATTACGATGAACTTAACACAGAGTTTATTTATGGTGTAGATGGCACAGCGATTATTAAATCCCAAAGCATCACTTACAGTTATCTACATTGAATTCCTCATCTGCCAGTTCTGCTGCCATTTTGATAATCTATCTAGGTCTTTCTTGCGCACTTGCACATCATTGGAAATATTCCCAAAGCTCTGCATAATAGTGTCCTCACGTCAAACCAGAGACTTAGCTCTCAATGCCTGCCCCCTTCTACAGTCCATTTATAAACAGATTTAAACAGAAGCGGCCCCATACAGAACCCTGAGCACTCCGCTTAGAACTTTAGCCCACATAATGTAGCTCCATTAACCACCACTCTCTGTTTGCGGTCCAATAACCAGTTCTCTATCCATGACAAATGTTTTTCTTCAAGGCCACAGTCCCTCAGTTTATACATTAGTCGCCTATGTGGCACAGTATCAAAGCTTTTGCAAATCCAAATATACCACATCCACTGCGTGCCTGAGTCCAACTTCTTACTCACTTACTTCTTCATAAAAACCAATTAAATTTTGTCTGGCATGATCTATGTCTCATAAATCCATGCTGACTACTACAATAGATGACTCTGGAGACAAAGTCAAGGATATGATCCCTTAACAAAGTTTCCATCACCTTCCTTACCACTGATGTTAGGCTTACAGATCTATAGTTACCAGGCTGTGAACGACTACCTTTTTTTTGAATATGGTATTACATTGGCTTTTTTCCAATCCAGCGGCACATCCCAGACAAAGCAATCTGAAATAATGAGAAACGTGGTCTAGCTGAACTGAACTAAGCTTTTTAAATCCTAGGATGCAATCCATCTGGTCCTGGCGCTTTTATTGATATTAACTTGTCTAATTGTTTCCGTACCATATCCGTGCCGTTATCCAATGTGAAAACTCTTCATTTCTTCCCTGCTATTGCTACATCCCTACTGTAGACAAGGATTCTCAACGTAAAAAACCGATGTAAAAAAACGGTTTAGCAGATTAGCCTTTTCGGCATCCTCTACAACCACCTCGGCTCAGAATTTAATGGTCCCACATTCTCAGTCCTCATCTTTTTACCATTTATATACTTAAAAAACTTTTGGGTTGGACTTGCTTTGTTCGGCAATCCGTATTTCATTTTCTATTTAGCTATTTAATCTTTGCTTTCTTGCACTCTTTATTACAGCTTTGTTACTTTTTATATATTTGTATGATTCCCATGTTTTATTATTTGATTTCCCTGCTTCTATAAATTTCTTAATGCTGAAGTTTTAAGTTTTAGCATGTCTACTGTATGATGCGTACTGATGTTTTCCCTTTTTGGTTCAAAGGTTCAGTGTTCAGCATTCCAATCACCTGAAGCATACATTCTCTTTGTAACAGCTGCTATTGGAGATGGTCCTAAAACTCTGGGATATCAGAACTCTCTGCGGTAAGAAGGATTTTTTTCTCTACCCCCCAACAAGGATTATGTCATCTTTTAGAACTTAAAGTGTATGTATCTAAATATCTGTTGTATTCAATTAGATCAACTGACTTGAAGTTTAGTTTCTCGAAGACGTTTCGCTAGTCAATCCGACTGCTTTCCTCATTCAGAATGACTTGTACAAGAATCTGTGGCAATTATGTACCACTGGAAATCCAATTAGCATATCACAGCCCTTAACACTTGGCTGTATATGCTATTGGGAATTTCCAGGGTACATAATTGCCCACAGATTCTTGTACATGTCATTCTGAATTGAGAAAGCCAGTCGGATGACTAGCAAACCCTTCAAGAACTAAACTTCAAGTCCAGGTGATCTAATTGAATACAAAAGATATACCATGACCTGGATGAATGAGAACCTTCACAAGCATATGTATACTAAAAAAATTACTTTGCATCATCTTAATCTATAAATAATACATGTAAGTATCACTTACTCTAGGTGTTGTGTTGCTGCATGACTTCATGCAGTACTTGTTTTGCTCAGGCTCTGACCACTGACCTGACTATTTTCCCCCAGGGGTGTCTCTAGGGTTTTTGCCACCTGCCAACTTTGATTGGCGCCTATATGTGGTGTGCATAACGCTCCACCAGTGAAGTGTGGTGGGTGTGGCTTGTGGGTGGGAGCGCAGCTCCATTTTTGTAATTTTTTAGCTTTTGACATAATTTTTTGCACAGTTTATTAAATAGACATTTATCCACACCATAATAACAGAAGAGAAAGAATTTTGCCAAAAATAGCCTGCCCCCACATAAGGTGACTCTTTTAACAGGACCCTAATTACCTAACTAGTCTAACCTAAAAGCTAATCAAACGTACGAAATGCATTTTAACAATATCTTAACACACTTAGTAAAGAAATATGAAAAATAACATATCTGCAGCAGAAGTATGTTTGGTTGAGCAATCTAGTACAATCAGTGAGACAGACATAGAGTCCCATACGTGAAACAGAATAAAGGTCCCATACAGTGAGTACAGCCATAAAGGTCCCATACAGTGAGACAGACCATATGGGTCCCTTCATTGAAACAGACCCTAAGATCCCATACAATTAGAACAAACCTTAAAGGTCCCATGCAGCACCAGAAGCAGCATGTCTTGTCTCTGTATCAAAGAGAGTTCTGGATTCAGGGAGGAATTTTATTCTCCCTCTTTTACAAAGCATTGGTAAGACCTCATTTGGAATATGCAGTGCATTTTGGAATCCTGGTACAAAAGACATCTTTGAAATGGAAAGGTTTCAGAGAGGGCAACTACATTATAAAGGGGATTAGGGGAGCTTGAATATGAAGAGAGACTGAAAAGTTACAATTATGTAGTGTATAAATACATTAACGGGCCAACAATAACTATCTGGGGCATTGTTCACCAATAGAACATGTCAGAGGACACAAGGTCATCCCTTAAGACTTGAAGAAAATGGTTTAGGCTTCATTCGAAAGGTTTTTTCACTGTGAGAACGGTAAAGCTATGGACTGTCTTCCAGTGGACATTGTTTGGCAGGTTCATTGGTCAGTTTAAAAAAAAGCTGGATAGTTTCTTCGCAAACAAGGTATTTTGTAAGTTACTGGTAAAGTAGAGTTGATCCAGGGAAATTTCTGATTGCCACTTGGAGTCAGGAAGGAATTTTTTTCCCCCTCTAAAATTTGGTGTTTTTTTTTGGCCTTCTCTGGATCAACAGTTAGGCAGGAAATGAGATTTGCTAGATGGGTTGGACTGGATGACATATGTCTTTATTCAACCTCAAATACTATACTATACATACTCTACACACACTCTCCCACACATACTGTAAAACATTCTCTCTCACACTACTGTAAAACACACTCTCTCTCACACATCTATACATCACCCTCTCACACATACTGTACATACACCCTCTTACACATACAATGGTTGGCACCAAATCTGGTAAAATCTCTCCTTTATCTATCAATCTTATCTATCTATCTATCCCTCCATCTATCTCTCATCTATCTATCTCTCTATCCCTCCATCTATCTCTTATCTATATATACTCCATCTCTCTGTCTATCTTTCCATCTGTCCCTCATATCTATTTCTTTCTCTGTCATTTCCATCTATCTTTCCATCTGTCTATCTTTCCATCTCTCTTGGTCATCTATCTATCTATCTATCTATCCCACACTGACACACAAATGCCCGACATACAAACACGCACTGTCCTACTGACACCACACACAGACACCACATACCCGGTCATATACCACACACTGACACCCACATACATGGGCAACACACTGACAACCATGCACTGACATCACTGACACACACTGACACACATGCAACTTATATACTGACACAACTTGACATTCTACAGTTTAACAAGACATACTACACACACACTAACACCCACACACACATAATACACTATGCCTGATGCTCTTTGTGGAACATGGGGTAAATTTAAAAAAATGGGTTGGACTGCCCTTTAAACTCACCTAGTAGAGATATTAAAATGTATTTGTCAAAACAGAAATTAAAAAAAAGAAAAACAATTAGCAATGTAATCCCCATGCTAATGCTCTGTGTGGAGATGGGGGATTCATTTTAAATGGCAAGTGACTTGCCCTTTAATCACAGCCTGTTAACAGCAGTTTAACAAACAGAGGATGTGATTTATTAACAGACACTGATCTCTGCAAATATGTCACTCTGGCTGCGACTGCTTGTGTCTTGCCTCCTGCCTCCCAGATATGCTGCTCTGCTTCTCTCAATTGGACTGTGGACACTGAACACTATCACAGCCCACATCATCACTGTCACTTAGACCCGGAGCTCGGAGGAGTGAATTACAGCTGAAGCCGATCGTCTGACTGGTGGTGCTGCTGTTGTCGTGACTCATTGCACGTTACAAAGTACAATAATCCTCAGTCTGCGTGTCATACTCTGGCTCATCCCTTCACTCCTCACGGACGGGAACCCAGACAAGGAATTATCAATCTGCACTTTCCGTTTTTTGTTTTTTTTTTAACTTTAAAGATCGCGGAGCTTCAGATATGTGCCGTGTGTGTTATCTTACAACGGTACAATACAGTGAAACGTGACGTTGGGAGCTTTATTTTTTTTCCCCCCGCACAAATTTTGCCGCTTCACTGGAACACAGACCGGGTGCCGTCTGCCAACAATGTTCTCATATTGCCTCATTAGCGAGACGCCCTGATTTTCCAACATAAAACTGTCAAAAACTGGATTGCAGCAACCCAACTGTCACATCATTCCATTACCAAAAATAGCAAAACTGCTGTTCAAATGCTAAAACGTGTAGATGTTGTCATGATTGGATATCAATCAAATAGGGAATAGCAACAGAAAAAAGGTAACGGTGATATTGGGATGAATTATTAGTTACACTTAATGGGCAAATTTTTTTAGTGTACATACCCTAATACCAAATCACCAATATGCCTACTGAGTACTAGAAGGAAGGCTTCTTTTCTCAGTTTTTTCATTTTCTTATTTCCAGTTCCATTTTACCGTTCTGACCAAAGCTTTGTCGCCTGTGTATTTTGAAGCAACTCCTCTATGATTACCTGATTGTTTAATTGATTAATTGTGTTTGAATAGCTCATCATGAAAGCTTAAAGCCCATAATATTTAAAGTGTTCTGGTAAAAAAATAGTTTTCAAACTCGTAGTCCCTATCCAAGAAATGATATACTTTACAGCCAAGTCCAAAAATTGTCAGCAAATTTAGTAGTAGGTGCTTGCTGTGAGATCCAATTTAATTTCTGTATGGACTTCCTGAGCTTGAAGGACAGCAATCCATGCGGTTGGCATGGCTTCATACATTTATTGTGAAATCATCAGTGAATAGCCGACGAAAACAGTCTTGCAATCGACTCCCAGGATTTCACAAATATGCTTTGGTTTCATCTTCCATGCTTCCTCCTTTCATCGACCCCACTATGCACAAAATGATGTTCAGTCAGGTGACTTGGCTGGCCAATCTGGACGCATCTTTCGATCTTCCTTCGCCTTAAGGAACTTGATGTGGAGATGGAAGTATGCGATGGAGACACCATCACTGCCCTTGCAGAATTTGGCCTTTTTATGGTTGGGATATATGAGGTAGCTAAGATTTCTCGGTATTTTGCCTATTAATGTTGGCCTTCCACCCTGCAGTCATTCAGCACACCCCCATAACTGGATGTAACCCCAGTACCATGATTTTACTCCACCAACACTTCACTGTTTTCTGGGTAAATCTCGCTCCATGCGGGTTCCAGTAATATTTGCGGCGACCTGTGGTGTAATTCAACCGAAGATTCATCTGAAAATTTCCCTTTTGCACTTTCCTGCGTCCATCCTTTTAGCAGGACTGTGGGATCGTTTGTGGCAAAGTTGCCAACACTGTTTTTTTCCATTGTTTTTGGTTAGTGCGGCTTATGGCACGATTCGACCATGGAGGCCATTTTGCAGACCGCAAAAATCAAGATGTAGTCTGGTGTTGACACAGGAAATTTCAGGTGACCAGGTCTTGAAATGGGCTTGACTTGAGATTTTTGCGATGGCCACAAACTGTCCTCTCGAGCAGTTGTCTTGCCGGGTCTGCTGACCTGGTCTGAAGGTAGACAAAAAACCCAAAAACCTCAGTCTCTTTTTAATTAATCTTTTCTTTATCCTTGAACTTGACGCTGAATGTAGACATGAAGGTGTGTCCACACAGCAGTGGATTTGTCGCTCTTCAGCCTCTTGATAATCAAGGGTTTGCCAAGAGGTTTATTTGCAGTTGATGTGAAGGTCTAGTGTACTCGGGTTCATTTTTTGTAACACACCTGAAACCTAATTGATCCCTTATTAGTCACAGAGTGAAGCCCATATGACAAGGCGACACACTTATGAACTTAATGCTTGGCTTGTCAAGCTTGAAATTAGAATACTTTTGGTTAGTTTTCGTTTTGCATTTGAAACAGTTATTACCAAAAGCTGTTTGGGGTAAAACGAGAGTCGAAAAACAAGAGTAAAGCAATTTCTTGAAACAACAATCTGCATAGAATTATTGTTAAGCAGCACTTCAGGTCTACTTGTACAACAAAAGCCACAAGACATTTTGTCAAGCAACGTGTATAGTAACCGAACAATTTTATAAAGAAGGCACCTCCACTGTCAAAAACAAAAAAAAATACTCATGTGCCTGCAACACAACTAACTGCTCTTTTTTCCAGTTATTACATTAATTTCTAACCAGATGCTAATAAGTATTAATTTCTTTTGGCCAAAGTTATCGGCCTCTATTCCATGTGCTCAATTAACTTTTTTTTAAAGCATCAAGGCATCTGCAAAGGAGACAGCAGCAACAGCTAAAAAACAGCACGTCAATCATTGGACATTGTGATATCATTGTCACAAGCTTATTGACTAGCAAGGAGGACGACAGGGGACATCCTTTGTTGGAAATGCAGTGCAATTTATGATCTGACGGAAAACAGTTCAGGAGAAGGCAAATTAACTTATAAGGGGAAATGGAAGAAGCGTGACTTTACAGATAGATTAAACAAAGCTAGCAGGGCTTTTATACTGAGAAAGCATGCTATACCTTGGGGATATGATGTATTTTATACAGTTAATTAAGTTGACTGTAAGCAATAAATTCTTAGTTGTGTCACCAATAGATCATATTTCAGAGGGACAAAGCTGGATATCCCTTAAGATAAGTGCTGATTAAATGTTCATTTTGGAAGCTGCAGCTTTAAACAAAAACCGTTGCCATATTTTTTTTACTCTTTTTCTCCTGCTTGAGCCTCAAACAGTAATGGCCTGTGAGTCGTGCCTCTCCTGCCTTGCAGCCTCAACACAGTAATGCCTGTGAGCATCGCTGCACTTCCTGCTGAGCCTCAAAAGTAATGCACCTGTGGATTCCGTGCCACGTGCATGGAAACTTACAGCATTTCTGTTTGAGGCTCAAGACACAGGAAGTAACGCCGAGGCAATTCTCAGAGGGGCGGAGCTAACTTACAGCCAAACCGCGTAATACCAGATAGTCAGCAATTTACAGGCACCCAAAGCTAAGGCTCTGGAGGGACACTAGGTCAAAAACAAAATATGGCAATGTATTTTTATTAAAAGCTGACAGCTTCCAAAGAACCATAGCGTTTGATTTACAGTGCCTTATCCTTTAAAATTGACAAGAACAGTTTTTAGTATGAAATTTTTGTTCACGTTAGAAAGTTGGACAATTTCCAACAGATCCACCAGCACCCCCGTCTTAGTAGAGTGTAACTTTATTAGTCGTGGTTGCACGTAACCAAAAAAAGGTACCTTTTCGTAAATAGTTTAGTTTGTCTTGCAAAGGTACCTTTGTTGTTACCGAAACATTGACTAATAACGTTACGCTCTCTAAAGCACTGTTGTGCAGATGGTATCTGACTTGACATTTGTGTATCTCATTGCAACCTTTCTCACAATGACCACGCCGCACCTCCGCAGATGGATGTATATATGGTGTGCAGATATCCAATCTCTGCTATTGCACAGTTGAATATGTGGCATGCTGGCAGTTCATTGTTACTTTATGAGAGGGTGAGAATGTTTCTAAATTAATTAATGTTATTAATACACTTAGCGCTTCCTTGGATGGCAGGAAGATGTTGTCCCTTTCATGCTGTTTTCTTCTTTTTGCTTTGCTCTGGACGCACCGTCTAGATAGACCTTAGTCCTTATTCCCACCCTCCTACTTTACCACATGCAATGTAACACTGAACTACAAATCTGGGTCTGTGCAATTTGCAATCCCCCCATTGGACAACACAGGATGCCATGAGAGAGCGCCTCCCCAAAAAACCTGCTTTAGTAAATGTTCAATTTCTCTTTGTTTGCTCCCAACTGTCCTGCTTCCCTGCATGTCAAGTTTTTACACTTATGTCTCTGCTGGCAGGACATTGGCTGAATCAAAAGAGAAGGCCAGAGCCCTTCCAGACTCTGCATTGAATGTTACGCATCCCATTCATCTTCTAACACTACATGTGTGTGACCACCCAAGCTACAATGTGGGATAAATGTTCCACGAGATTCTACAGTGACTGAACACCTTAAATTGTCCACCGTTAAAACTAAAAAGCTGGTGACTTGTCCAGTATTTGCCACGCAACCCCAGCTGCTTTTTTACAGTTTATTTATGCATTTGTACCCAGATAGTTAATGTGATAGATTGTATTTCTTTCTGGCAATTAATCTGCCACCATCCCTCTTTTCAAAGAAGCTTTTAGTGATGCTTCTTACATGTGCGAGTGCACATCACGGTAGATACAGCAGTCAGACCATTGGCTTTGATGTCAGCAGTCACAGCCCCTGTGACGTGCATGGGGGGGGGCCAGCTTATCTCTGCCCGAATGAGAGCCAAACATTTCCTTAAATATCTGGATCAATGCGTCAATAAGTGCCAAAATCTGCAGTTGGGGTGGGGCCAGTCACTGCCCATTGGCCCCATTTTTTGTTTAACGGTGCACAGTGTCACCATCCAAACGCTCAGCCATGGCAATGCACAATGTTCAGTCAACCTGCAATGGCATAGTGAAGGGAAGCAATAATAAATACCAATTTTTTCTTTGATAAGGGTTTTCAAGTTGATGAGCTACGGTAGTAAAGTACACGGTAAAATCTGAAAAATAATATTCACCTGAATAAAACGTGGTCATTGCCAGGTTATTGGGTTGTTTACAAAAAGCTTTCTCACTTGAGAAAGAAAGATGATATACCGTCTAGACTCGAGTATAAACGTACACGAGTATAAACCGAGGTCCCTAGTTTTAGGAACAGTAGGAAACACCACACTGACCTTCAACGTTATGAACCGAGGGGGTATATTTGCCACTAACAGATGTTTGAAACTACAACTCCAGCAGGCTTATATGCTGGCGAGTGTAAAGTTTTCTTCAAACATCTTAGTTGCCAAATATTACCCAATCAAGAGTAAAACCTTCTTTATTTGTGCTACTGTAGGCACAAATCTCGCGAGGATTTAACCCCATTTAAAGTTAGTTTGCCCTAAGATGGTTTGAAAACTTACAACTCCCAAATTAAAGCATGCTGGGAGTTGTAAGTATTCAACTTTAAGTGAGCAAATACTTGCAAATAGGGGTAAATCCTCCTATGTTTGTGGCATAACATATGCCAATACAAGAAGGTATTTACTCCTATTTGTATGTATTAGTGGTGTCTATAATAAAGTCAATGTTTCCACTTACCTGTTGTGGCCTAGCGGCCGCGCACGATCCGCATCCTTCTCCACAGCACCCGCTGCTCATACCTAATGATGTCAAATTAACAGACGACTCTCACTTTGCGGCGCCGGGTAGATGACATCAACCGGATGCGCAGAGGCCGTGGAGAACTAGAGGATGCGGAATCGCCTTGCGAGCCGCACTGGACACGTAAAGCGATAACGTCTGCACTCGAGTATAACCGATAGGTAGAGGTTTCAAGGCTTTTTATTAAGGCCTGAAAACCTCGGTTTAATACTTCGGAAGTATATATGGTACATAAGAAGAAGAAATAAAGTCTATATGCATTTCTTAACATTTACCATACAGTTTTGCCTAGAATATAAAATGTCCTTTAATAATTATTAAAAGTACTGGCCGATCATCACAACAAGAGGGGAGATGTTCAGCTGAGTATAATAAATGGCATTTTTTGTTTCCCTATAATCACTGTTGTATATTGTCCTATAACAGACTGTTTTCCATCTCATCCATTTAAAAAAGATGTCTGTGGGAAATAAATGTACAATACTAAAAAATGTGCCTGTCAAATTACTACTTCACATCGTCGTTGAATTACTAAACAATAGAATTCAATAGAAATAACATTTCTGTTTCATTTTAAAAAAAACTCAGGGTGAGATTCAATAAGTCTTATATGTAACAATACTGTCTAATATTTCCCAACCAATCAGACTCGTATTATACAAATTGAAGCTACATCATGATTGGTTAGGGCAAAATCTAGCACACCATTTTACAATAAGAAACTTTATATTGGAATCTCCCAGTAGCAGTTTATAAGTGACAGCGTTTCCGTTCCCACATCCACAGTAAATGTAATTGAAAAAATACTCTATTTAAACTGCTTACTTCTTTACAAGGTGTGTGGTCGAAGATATGAGGTCAGTTTAAAGTCCGTTTGTCAACCATGTGGGAGTTGCTATTAGGCCCTGTGGGGAGTTGTATAGCATGTGGATCTGAAGGATAGAGTTGTTAAGTCTGACTATCTAAGCTATGTGTATATTTGCAATATATTTACAATATACATTTTTCTAATTCAAATATTCTACTTTCCATATATTCTGTTTATTGTACTACATCTGTTTTAAATTCTTCAGAAGTTAAAGCCGTTAATTGTGAAACTTTTTTCACTCACCTTGTTCATTCCTGACTTAAACGAAATCGGCAGGTTCATAGTGTCAGCGAATTTTAACATATTATAACAACAGAAAAAATTAGAAAACAAGGTCCATTACTTGCAAAATAGGAGTTTCACAGCATAATACAACCAATTTGTTTGTTCTAGGTTGGGTCAAACCGACAGTACATTCTAGGTACAGATGGACAGCACTTGCTTACACTAAAAACGCCACAAACTTTATTATCATGGTTAAAGACGAAGACTTTTCATTAGCAAAAACGCTCATAGGCAGTATCCCAAGAACGCAGCAATATAACAGTTTCGGGTCACATGAACCCTTTCTTACCACAATTTGAAACAAGGGTCATGTGACCCGAAAATGTTCAATATCTGTTCTGTTGATATACGCCTTTAATGAGGTATTTGCTTAAAAAAGCTTCTGTCTTTTAACCATGATGAGAAATAAGTTCTGAAGCAGTTTTTTAGCTGAAAGAGTCAGTGCTGTTACCCCATTGTCTGTGAATGCTTATTGTTGTGTAGTGGTACTGCTGGCAAAGACCTTGGATGCACAGCATATGTCGGGTAATAGTGGTGCCGGCGACTACATTCACTTGTTTTGTCTGGGTCAGATTCCTTACCCTACAAAACAATGTAGCCGTGTTAGTCGGGTAGTGCCTAACACAACACCTTGGCACAGTATCATCACTCCAACCAAAGATTTTAAACACAAACGGCCAGAGGCCTATTTACTATACAGTGCCCACATACCCAGATCTCCTCACTCCCACCACCCAAAAAACACCTAATATGTACCCAACACATATAAGTGGCTGGTCATGCAGACAAGACAGCAGACGTGTCGATCAATATTATTCTATAAGTAATCCAACAACAGTTATAACCTTATAATGTATACCAAACGCTTATGGGTATGAGGTGCAAACATTTAGTCCCCTATAAATGAGGTCTCATATACTATCAATAAATTCTAAAGATATCATAAAGAATCAATCCTCACCGGTATCAGGCTCCCGAAAATTTAGTGATAGCAAAGAGACCTTAACCCGGGAACTTTACTTCCCGCTTCACCATAGCCCACTACGTTCCTCTCAATCCAAATATCACCATTATAGCAAATAATAAAAACCGTACCCGAACCCCAAAAGCCGGACCACCAGCCAATTACCGAGACCAAGCGTGACAGCCGACGCAACGTTCGTTCACGACAACCCTCGACTCATCAGGGCGTGGTTCAGAGTCAACAAACAAGGAACATCCCAAATCTTAAGACACCTATCCGAAACGTCCTCCGTGACTTGTACTGTTACATTCAACTCGGATTTGGATTAACCTTATAACCTTCTATAAAGTGCTCAGTGCATATAAAAGACAAACCTTAAGGTGAATAAATAAATACAAGGTCTAAAAACTATTTTTATATCACATGGCTACCAACTAGATCTCATTAATAACAGTTGATCCATAGCGCTTCAACTATTTAATACTACTTTAATCTATTTAATGTCATATACAGGATTAGAAGGAAGGAGGGGGAATTATTTCATTTTCTTTCTTGTACATTGTTAATTTGGATTCTATTCTAGCCTTGTTTGAACACTAAAGATATGTGTTTGGGGGCAATATCGAGTTTTTAAACGGATAAAGAAATTTTTTGGGATAATTATCACTCCTACTTTGGCTATTTATTTTTATTGCTAGTTACTACAGTATATCTTTAAGGTCACAAGCAAACATTAAATTAACATCCTCCATTAGTCACTTCTGGGCATCGTGTCCCAGTTGGGAAAATCCAACGTAGTTCTCGTTGCAACAGCAATTTTTACAAGGTCTCCACCCCTATTCCGATCACAATGCTCAATCGCACCAAATTTTCTGACATACGGATTTCCTGTATGTCTTGTTATCACATGCTTGCCAACACTACTTAGCTGTTGTGGCTCGTTTTAATTAATGGACCCCTTATGTGTTCCTGTGATGACTTACAGACATTTTATCCTCTTGTTTTCCCACATATTGCGTTTTGACACTTGCAGGAAATCACATATATGACATTTCTAGACTGGCATATGTAAGAATGTTTACACTTCATATTTTTCCCATATCTTGGAGAACTTACTCTCACATACCATTTAAATATACTACTTCATTTGCACATTTTCTATTACCATGCATGTTCCGGCCATTCCTAAGCCATTCTCCTTTGTCTTTTGGTTTAGTTTTGTCTTCAAATAATGGCTTACCACACAGAATGCCTTTTACCGATGGTGCCCTCTAGTGTGAGCTGGGGTGTTTTACTAGTTTCAAATCTTGCATCTTCTGTTAACAACTATCCCATGTTTCTTAAAGTTTTTTACTTAAAAGTTAGTCCATGTGAATAAATTTTGTAAAGTATCTTGATTATATTCCATCCTGTCCTTTCTTCATCCCTTTTCCATCAGAGCTATTTCGATTTTTCAATGCTGCCTTTTTTGCTGTGCCTTTAAGACTTGTCTCTGCTATAACCTCCTGTATCAAAGTGTTGAACCTTTTTGTACCATTGTGGACTGCTTGTTTTTCAAATGTATTTTTTGTCTGTTACAGTTTCTTCTTATTCTCAGGACATTGTTCCCCCGGTATTGCTCAGTTTCGTAGTTATTGAATGATGACTTCAGCAGGAGGAACCGCATTCCACAGCCGTCAGGTTTCTATATGTTTCACTCACAACTTTGCCACCCTCTATTTTAATCATAAAATCTAAAACATTCCACTACTTTTATGTACTAAGAATTTAAGTTTTCAGTGAATATTGAATAAGTTTCTCAATTCTTTACACGGATCAACCAAATCTTCACTCCAGACCCACTTCCACACAATGAGAATGTCATCACACATAACTATCCATATTAATACAATCATCCTCTCTTTTACCTTTTGAGCAGATTTCTCATGTAACTGTTTTAGTTTCCACTTTCCAAGAGTTAGACCCTCATATGTTGGAGTCACACAGTGCAGTCCCATGCGCAGGTTCCTGCTGTGATTGGTAGTATCTCCCTTTAAAAATAACTGAAATTAATTCGAAATATCCAATCAACATAATGCATATCACCAGGTTTGAAATGGTCTTTATACTCGCAACTCCTCTCATTTAGGAAAATAATGATTTATTCCCTCCAAACACCCAATTAGAGGATGAAAGGATAATCAATCCCATCTACAATCCATAGTTACTAAGAATGTACCCAACTCAGATACTTTATCTATGTGTTATTCAATTCCTATCAAACATCGTGCGTATCTTTCCACCATCAGAGAGGGAGTGTATAATAGAAGAGGTCTTAGAATGTAATCAAACAATTTAACTCACCCACTTCAAGTGGGCCATTGTTCTATCCGGAAATGATGAGGTCCCTTGGAGGGATGATTTTTCTTAGCTTTATGAAATTTTGGAGAATAATGGGTGAAAGGTTGGAAAGTTTTGAGCACGTTTGATTATTGTAGAAGAAAAATTATATTCTTTTGAAGTTAAAAGATAAATCAAGGTGATGGTAAACACAGATGATAGGGCGAACTCAATCCACAGTAGTAAATAAAACGCAGGATTTAGAACAACGAAGAAGCTAAGATCCATAGTAGGAGGAATAAAAATAATCATTGCACGGAATTTAGATTAAAATCAAAGATAGTGATGAGCACTAAGGAATATGTGATACCAAAGAATGCTAGATGACAAAACTCCGAACTATGTCATACACATTTGAGATGGCGAATGGACAGATAGTGATAGGAATCAGGGAGTGGAGAACATTGAAAAATTGCTGTTGCAACGACGAGAACTCGTTGGATTTGCAACTGGTACACCGATTCGCCAGAAGGACTAAAAGAGTGAGATGTTATCTATTTCTCAGTTTCTTGTGAACCTTCAAAGACTATATATGTTACAGTAACTAGCAACAAAAATATAATAGCCAAAGTAGATGAATTGTGATAAATCTCCCAAAAATTTCTTATCCCGTTACAAAAACACGATATTGCCCCAAACAAACTAATTCTTTAGTGTATTCAAACAATGGCTAGAAATGAAATCCCAAATTACAAGTACATACAAGCAGAAGAAAAAATGAAATAATTTCCCCCTCCTTCCTCTATATCCTGTATCTAGACAATGACTAGAGATTAAAGAGTATTAAATAGTATCAGGATCCCATATCAGGTACTCGGCTCTTATGAGCCCGTGGTAATGATAGGCTCAGCACTGAAGGTGTTTCTCCTTTATTTCTTTATCCCCTATATTAGTGATGCTTTCTATAATGAGCCCACTTCATCCACTTTCGTAGTGACCGCCAAGGTTAAGTACGTAGCTGATCCAATACTCCGATGAAGTCGTCCGTCCCAACGCCACTTCACTGAGGCTGACGCGTGCGGATGGGAGAAGCTGATGCCTTGTGCCGCGTAGTAGTCGGCGAGTCGAGGCTAGGGAAGGCAGCTAGCTATACGGCTGGACTGGCTGCTCCCCAAGTTAACTGTCCAGAGAACGACGTGTTAGGCGCGGGAAGCTATGCCGAGGAAGGTCTCTTTGCATTCACTAATAATTCGAGATAGTCGCTCTGAAGTAGATGATCTTTCTGATACTAGATATTTTTGATAGTTAGCGAGACCACTCATTTTAGGTGGCACTAAAATGTTTGGCATCCTCATCCCCATAAGCGTTGAGTAACATTAAAAGGTTTAACTGTTGTTTGGATTACTAATAAATATTGATCGACACGATCCGGTTTTCTGTTACGAATAGAACGCCTACCGACCACTATAATGTGTGTACATATAGGTGTTTTTGCCTTGGGTGTTGGGAGGAAGATCTGGGTATGTGGACGGTTGTCATATGTAAAATCAGGCCTCTTGGCCTTTTGATGAGTTATTATCAATCTTGTGGTTGGGATGATTGATCTATGCGACCATGTTGTGTATGTAGGCAAAAAACAAGCGCACTACCCGAATACACAGGCTAAATGTGTTGATAGGTAAAGGATCGACCCAACCTAGAAAAAAACAATTGGCTTGTATGAATGCTGCTTGCAACTCCTTTTTGAAATCGGATATTTTACAGCAAAAATAATAAAGACATGATCGTAGAAATAATAAAGTGTAAATAAATGATATCTCCAAATGACAGACTGTTTAATCTAGCATACGTACTTTGCTTATGCAGCAAGCTAAACACACACACACACCACACCTTGTTTACGTCTCGTGTGGTAGAGGGTTTTTACTTTTTCCCACCCTTCTCTCTCTGTAGATCAAGTGTACCCAATGCTTAGAGCGTCACGGGGACCAGGTCTTTCCTTTCTGTGCTTCAATGTCGGGGTGTGGACTAAGGTACCTGAGAATGCAATTGAGTGGAGAGCACACTCCCAGCACAGGGGAAGGTACCACACCCCCAGGACCGTGCCCCACAACTTTCCCTGCTGCTGGCCAACCGACGGGGATTCGGGGGGCCCAAATTGGCAGGAGGCGAATGCGCAGGATGTTTTCAACATAAACCAAAAACACAAAAAGTCTTTTACCTCCCAGTGGAGATACCCTTAGTGAACGGGTCAGAGCTCCACCAAAGGTACCCATCCCGGAAAAAAAAGCTCCCAACCATTTTATATATCGTTTAGAACTCATGCAATCTTATTAAAACCACATAATTAATAACAAAAAACAACAACATCTACAGATGGCCAAAATATGGCTACGTCAACTATATAACAAAAAACATTACGTTGCAGAGTCCCTTCCAACATAAATGGGGATTCTCCTCCCCCATGCTTGGCTTTTAGCCCTAAATCCTTCTTCTCCCACTCCCAGGCTGCGAGTCCCCCTGCCATCAACTGTGATAATCACTCCCTCCAGCTGAGTCCCACCTGAACATAGCATGCGTGTTTGAAAGTTTGTAAGACTTCAGCTGTTCCTCAATCTCATGTAAAAAATATTATTTATAGTAGAATTGAGCGGAGTCTTATGTATCTTTTGTTGCTGGCAGATTTTCCACTTGCCCCATGACTTATAGTTCCCCCATGACAATCTTTCATTGGCATGCCTCAGTTGCTGCTCCATGCGGAAAGTTCCTAACTGACTAGCATTCAAAACCTGCTGCCGCCTAGTGCCTTTTTCAATAGTAAAGGGGACATTACACCTAGAATTATCTGCTGAAGGACTAGTTTCCAAATATGTGTCCTCATTTAGGCCCTTGACAGTGCATCAGCCCACCAAGTTAAAACTCCTTGGAACATTTTTTATATCTTTGCAATGAAATATTGTGTCTGCACCACTTAAAACAGTTCTTAATAGTGTGATTACGGAGGAGATGTTGAAGATAAATTTGTTTATGGCAATACACCACACTCATATTGACTGTCCAAAATTACAGCTTGGTTAGCCAACTGATGAGCATTACAATCCAGTGCCTCACTATTGGCAAAATTGTCAACAGCCCTAGTTTTTTTTTAATGAAAGGGCATATTTTTCCACACCTAGGCAAGGATCCTGCACACCACTGTCCTTGAAAGAAGGCTCCAAAACCCTACTGACCATGAAGCATCATAAACAACTGGATTGCTGGTTGGTTTAAGTGGGGGTGGTAACCAATATTTTCTTCGCTTGAAGTAAGTAATAAATTGTGTCCGCAATCTGCTTTTACTTTGGCCGACATTGTGATCCAGGTGGGTTTCTGTTTTTTGATGTTCCTTGTTGCCTTTTCAAGCCCATAGGTATCACCATTTGAGGCAAAACTTTTTGTAGACCTCTTTGGGTAGGGATCTAAGTCCTAATGTGGTTCAAAGGCAATGCTGCACTAATATCATTTATTTTTCATCCTAATTTATATACTGTAGATAGTTGCAAGAAAAATATTTGAACCCTTAGGGGTGATTGATTATCATCTACACTAGTCACAACAATAGACACACGGTCTGCTTAAACGAATACCACACAAATATTAAATTTTCCATGTTTTTATTTTGAACACAGCCATGTAAACATTCACCGTGCAGGTGGAAAAAGTATGTGAACCCTTGGATTTAAAACTGGTTGAACCCCCTCCTTTGGCAAGCAATAACTTCAACCAAATGTTTCCTGTAGACACCCTTCATATCAGACTTGCTCATTTACCTTTACAAAATTGTTTTTCCATTTTCAGCAATATCTTGGGGTGTCTGGTGTAAATCGCTTTCTTGAGTCATGCCACAAGCATCTCAATCGAATTGAGGTCAGGACTCTGACTGGCCCACTCACGAAGTCCTATTTTCTTTTGTTTCAAGCCATTCGTTTGTTGATTTATTCGATGCTTTGGTCATTGTCCTGTTGCAACACCATTTTTCTGTTCTGCTGAGCTTCAGCGGTGGACTGCCTTACGTTCCCCTGCAAATTCCCTCGATAAACTTACAATTCATTTTTCCTTTGTGATAGCAATCCATCCAGCCCTGGACGTAGCAAAGCTGGCCCCAAACCCTGATGCCCCCACCAACCATACCTTTCACAGTTGGGATGAAGGTTTTGATAGTTGGTGTGCTGTGCTATTTTTCTTCCACACATGTGTTGTGTTTTCTTTCCAACCAACTCCTTTTTGTTTTCATGTGTCCACAGAATATTTTTGCCAGTAGTGCTATGGAACATCCCGGTGCTCTTTTGCAACTTAAACGTGGCAAGCATTCTTTTTTGGCAGCAGCGGCTTCTCTTCCTCGAGGTATCCTCCATGACCCATTTCCTTGTTTCGTGTTTTAATACATATCGTGATTTGCTAACAGGGATGTTAGCAGATGCCAGACCACTTTGAAGTCTTTAGCTGAGCACTCTAGGTTCTTCTTTACCTCACTGAGCATTCTTGCTTTGCTCTTGCAGTCCATCTTTACAGGACGTCCACATTTCTAGGGAGAGAAGCAGCAGTGCTGACTTTCCCATTTGAAGACAATTTTATCTTACCTTGCCTGATTATAGCAAGGCTTTTGGAGATCTTTTATAACCTTCCCAGCTTTATGCAAGTCAACAATTCTTAATCATAGGTCTATCATAGAACGCTCTTTTGTGCTAATCAATCATTCACATCAGGGATGCTTCTTGGAAAAAGCACCCCAAAACTGGTGTGTGTTTTTTTTATAATGCAGGGCATCTGTAACCACACCTCCACTCTCATCTCCATTGATGGGGACTCGCATTTGGGCTGACACCTCACCTAATTAGCTCATGGAGATATCATTAGTCTATGGGTTCACTTACTTTTCAATCTGCACTGTGAATGTATACATGGTGCGTTCAATACAAATCATGGAACTTGAATTATTTGTGGGTATTCGTTTAAAAGGCAGAACCTGTGATTGTCTATTGTTGTGACTTAGTGAAGATCATGGACCAATTTGCTCAACATCGCATTTAATGCCAAAGGGTTCACCTTCTTTTTCTTGCAACTGTATTGTTTTTAACCTATGTATCAAATTGTATTTATTTTTATTTATATGTATCTTTTGCTTGCACTTATCCCCTGTTTGTATCCTCTCAAGGGTTATTCATAAAGTTCTTATCGTTTAAAATGGTGGCTAATTTGCCCGACCAATCAGACACTTCTTAACATTTGAACGCTAACATCTGATGGTTGGGTGCAAAATCAGCACCATTTAAACAATAAAATTTTGGATTGATAACCCTGTCTGTATTTTTATAATGTACAGCGCTGCGTACCCAAGTGGCCCTTATAAATAAATTATACATCATAACAAGTATGTACAATGAAAATGAGCCCCCCTCAGCAGGGATTTATCAACATAGTATTCTCCCCTGATATTGCAACCCCATTACTGGGTGAACCATAGCAGCCTAAAAGGCCGCCTCAAAATCTATCTCTAGCCTGAAGCTTTGTATCCTTACTCCTTGATGATATCTAAAAAGCCCCCCCCCCTTGGGGTGTCACAGTCCTTTATGGGGTTTCCTAAACGACACAGCATTCTTCCTGCCAAGATTTCTTTTTCTATTTCTAACTTCTTTCTCACTCCCCGGTATTGTGCCGCTGATTAATCTTAAATTCACTTTCCTAGTTCTTCAACCGATTTTATTTTTACAACAAGGAACAACAAACCAAATTGAAAAGCGTTAAACAAAAAATTGACACTTCCTATACAGATATTTTTCTAACAAACTACTTCCGCTTGTCCAGTACTATTGGCTTTTGCACCCTTTCTCAGTGTTTGGACGAAATGAATGCTTTTTCCTTTGAACAATGATTCCCTCCTGTGTACACTCGCCTGCTATGGGTGACTCCTACTATCATGTTTTTTTTTTTTTGTTAAAAAAGTTCCCAAAATGACTAATTTACATGCAAACTTTAGAACAATATATATTATTTACGCCCAGCACAATCTTTTTCTCATAACCCTGTTTTGTTTTGAAAATGCCTGCTCCCTTTGGTAATTGACCTGTCTATACTTTTAGGGATAGCAACCACTTTTGTCCCAATAAATCCAGATCCTTAAGGCAAAGCTTAGCACCTCATTTCCTACCATCTTTTTTCTAAAGCTCTATCATATTCTGCCTAGCTTTACTATCCTGTTTCTGGCCATTTCTGGTAATATAAACCTAAAAAAACCGTACCAGTCTTAAGGGCATGTCCACCATAAAAATGTCTGTAATTTAGCTTTCACCCTCCCAACACTAAACAAATTTCAAAAAAAAACACTCTAAGAACTTTACTTCCAGCCAATGGATCCCATGGCCTCAGTCTCCCAATGCAACTAGGAACGGCTGAGATTCAGGCAATCAGAGACACCGCTGCCGGCTATTGATTTATCCGCGATCCCGGGCCTGGTAATAATGTTCTGGGGATAATTTTAAAACGGACCTTGCATTTTAAGATTGGAGAGGGTAAGCTACAATTACAGAAAAAGGGGTTTCACGCTACATTAAAAGGAACAGCCTAATGGATCTCAGATGGTGATATGGAGGGGGGAATCGGCTCCAAAGCGCATGTATCCTAAACGTCCCCCCCCCCCCCCAGGAGGCTACAGGAGAGGAAGAAACCTTTATATAGGAAGACAGCTCCTATACTCCTTCTTTTCGCGCTTTTCTGATTTTGGCCATGCACTGGAGGGGACCATTGGAGCAGAGCTGTTAAGGTAAGGAATTTTTTTACACTAAACAGTGGGGCCAGCATGGGTTAAATTATGCCACTCATAAACAAATGAAACCGTCCAACCATACTCAAACATTCCTAATTTTTCTGCATCCTACCCACCTCTTTTCTTTTCAAAATATCATAGCATATTTAATATCAGCGTTAACTTTCGCCGCTGTTTCGTCATGCAAGCAATGTTTTTGCAATATTGGACTTGTACAATTTATAAATTTCGAAATCCGGCATCGGAAGTTAACATTGCCGTGATAGGCTTTTCAACAATTCAAACATCGCACTATTCTGTTTCACTCATATTTATAAAGCGTCGGTAATGTTCAGTTTGTCAACTTTGGAGTTAAGCCACAGGTGGGGGGGCCCTTCACATCAGCTGCTGGGCGGGAGGTGGTATGCAACCAGGACCCCCCTCCTCCAGCACGGACAATCTCTTTGCGTCTTAAGGGGCCGCAGGTAGAACCAGGACCCCCCCTCACCTGGCACTTAAAGTGCCTTTTGTTGGGGGGCAAGAACTACTTTGCTCGAAACCAGACCCTCAATGCCTTAGAAGAGCCCTTGTGGCTCTAATAAAGCCTTTGTGATAGGGGACCCGCAGCTTGCCAGCTTCGAAACCTGACGCACCCCTGGTCCTAAAAAGGACCTTTACATGTCTCCGGCTCTCTTTCTTCTTCTTCTATCCAAAGTGCTGCCATATCCTGCGGCGACCAACCAACTCCCCGATGTCCAGATGCCGGGTGATGCCACTGCAGCCGGCCCAGTGGCACCGGCCATAGCTGATGCACCGATCTTGATCCCAAGATTTTTCTGTCGTCTTTCTTCTTTCATCACTCTGCGTGACTTCTGAGTTTCCCCGCGGGTTTGCCACCTCTTTCATATAGGTTTGCTGATAGGCCACATCCATTTGTGATTTGGTTAAATTTCAAGCCTTCACACATTAACCATTCAATATGATTGATTAGATGTCAATTCTACCAATCATATGAATCACACACTGAAGGGTTAACTAATCATATTTGAATATTTCACCAAAGCACAAACACCATGAAATAAGTAGGGTGCAAATGGCCGATTTTTTCTTTTCTTCTTCGCTGTGGTGAAGGCGGTAGTAAAAACGTGAAAAAAACGGACCTTTATAAATGTCCCTTGAGTTTTTTTTTTAATCTTATCATATGTGTGCCCTAAACACTGTTTTAGGAAGAAAGTTAAAATTCCACTAATTGTTTTTCCCCTTATAGTTAATTATTGTTTGTTATTATATGACTATTACCAGAATGCTATTGTTACCTACACGCCGCGACAACTTATTTAAATAATGACTATTGTTTGACATTTTTGTCTAGGCATATATATAATGATTGTTTTTCTAATACATACCTGCAAAGATTCCAGGACACACCCAAGCCGTATTAATGTGCATTTAATCCATCTTCATCCAGTATGTTTACCGTTTTATCATGTTTCCCATTGTCAGCAGAAAGTCACAGCATAATCCCTCTAATGAATATGTAGAATCATATTTTCCTCTCTATTGAGGTGCAAGGAGACATTATCTTTTATCATTGCTTGATCTTGCATCTTATTTTCTTGTGTAACCACAGTTTTTTGGGTTTTTTTGAGAGGTTTTAAACGGTTATATTTAAACTCCATGTACTATAATTTTTAAAAATATATATGAAAGGCCCTATTTCTGCTATGTCCATTAGTCATTGCAGTACTGTAAGCGTCATATTCTGAATCATGTTTACGTGTAATGTTTAATAATTTTATTTCTTATAAGCGCTACATATCCCAGCCCTTTAACAATTAATTTACTCAATTCACATCAGGCCCTGCCTGCAAGACTAACCACTAAGTCATATTTATTTTACACATCAACCGATCAGTAATGTCTTTTATGATTGTGGGGGAAACCGAGTGCCTGGGAGGAAACCCAAGCAAGCACAGGGGGAATGTACAAACTCCTTGGCAGATGGTTCCCAGGTATAATTGAACTCAGGACATACGCGTTGCAAGGCATCAGTGCTATCCACTGGAGTCCACATGCCGTTTATCTACTGTAAAAATTATGGGTAATTATTTGCTTGTGCCCCGAGAATAAAATGGATCTTAGATCAAGTGTCCTTTTATAATTTACTGTCAAACATAAAGGATTCTCTCTGCTAACTAACTTAAGGCCTTTTTTGTCTTAAACATAAATCCATCAACAAAAAATACATTTTAACATATGGATTGAAGACCTTTAGCCTCTAAAATCTATACTGTCGCTCATTGGAAATTTATTTGAAACCTGAAGGCTTTATCAGTAAAACAAAGATTTCCTACAGGCACTTGCAATTCTTTCCTGGTCTGTTTTAGGCATAGGCCACATCGGCGCCTTGTTAAACCTGGCGCCCTGGGTTCATCCCTGGCTCTCCCTGTCAGCTTTTACTTGCTGTTTAGATTGCTCTCCTTGTTTTGGCTGCTTGGGCACTAAGAGGCTAAAAGGCCCGAATCTTCCTCACCACCGGAGTCTCTGCTTTTTAGAATTTATGGACTAATCCCTTCGGGCCCCCTTAGGCCACACTGTGTGCTTTAAGCACAATCCGATCGCGCTTTAAAAAACACACCTAGTGTGGCCCAAGTGTGGTGGCACCCTAGTGCGTTCTGGGCTTCTGCATTGTGATCCTTTCATTGCATGAGCCCAATTACGCAACATTGCACTGATCACAGCACACAACGCAGCTGATACACTTGCTATGCATTTCCAGAGCGCTCGGATGCGCTCTGTGGGGCCTCGGCCTTGAAGGACTTGTACACCTTTTTCTCACTCACCTTTGTCAATTTTGCAAATAGTTGATGTAGCACTTTTACTAGTCTGATTTCATATTGTACAAAGTCTCCTTACACTGGATTTCAGTAAGAACCTTTTTAAAGAAGCAAGTCAGTGTGTCAGGCTTAATTAAGTAATTTCAAAAATGTGGAGCCGATTGATCTGCTCAAGGTTTCATTCACCTTCAGATACCGTCGGTTCCCCAATTACTTTCAGATAGTTACACTAATTGAGAAATACATTGCATCAAGCCTGTGCTAGATCAGGTTCATTTCATTATCCTTCTCACTATGCTGTGTAACTTGTGTTTTTCTATATGTGTTTACCATTAAAGGCATAATATAAAGATATGCAGATGGAATGTATATTGAGGACTGGCAGAATGAATAGATTTTTAGAAGATTCTGGCAGATTGAATCTAATTGCTGTGACAGTAAATAATTTTGTGAAGCTGTGACAGACTGAGCCTGAACACGTATGAAAATCTACACATTACAAATCTGTGTATCAGTTTATACGTAGAAACATATGTTTAAAACTTAGGGGGTTTGGCCATTTCCAAATGTTTTTGGACATAGTGCAGCACTTCCGATACAATATATCGTTGCT
Source organism: Hymenochirus boettgeri (assembly GCA_019447015.1). Lineage (NCBI taxonomy): Eukaryota > Metazoa > Chordata > Amphibia > Anura > Pipidae > Hymenochirus > Hymenochirus boettgeri. The sequence goes on along the minus strand of CM033473.1, from coordinate 104,839,449 downwards.
CTACCATGTAGTGGGTGAACATACTGGTGCATTGTATGGGGCGTAACGGACAGTGCAAAAACAATTGTCTTACCTTGTCGCCATCCCACATGCAATACTGGACATAATCACAGATGGCATTGCGGAATACAGCAAGGGCAATGCTTTGTGTTTTGGTTGATTAAGTTGTTGGCATAGAATGTTTAATCACTCAAATTATTTCAGCCACGGACTTAACTATTCCACACGAAGCCTCAATTAAGTATTCAACTGGCTGTATGTTTTGGAGCGTGGATGAATAGAAAAAACACAAAAAAAATTGTAAAACAAGTAGAATATTCAGAGGAGGATCTTTCTACGTCCCGTTTTTTTTTTTTCCCAGTACAGTTTTTTATTTTAAAAAACGAACCCCCCCCCGAACTCAGAGCAACTGAGACTTACTTTAAATCGTGACATTCATCAAGTGATGCGGGGCACGGGTAAATCTGGTGAATTCCAGACAATCCGGGACAGACCATAACTGTAACTATGGCTCCTGCAAACAGGAGTTTAGTTTTTCGGTTGCATTAGTTAACACAGACAAAATGCTGAATTGGCAGATTAAGGCATTGAGAATAAAAAAAAAACTGCTCTTTTGTTCTGAAAAGCATATGTATTTTGCACTGAAACTGTAAATATAAACTTTTGCTATTTTGTAGATCCCCCCCCCCCTCCACCTCAAACGCGAGTTAGATCTTTAAAAAAAAACAAAACATCAGAATAATACTTACAGCCCCTGCGTCTGTGGGCACACTGATCCGGAAACCCCGCATTACCAAAGCCTCAAGCAGGGTCCAGACCGGCAGCTGCATTTGTGATCGGCTGAAGGCATACAATCACAGACACGTTTTGCCGTCAATGGAAACAGACGCGGTAGGCGAAGGGCTGTAAGTATGATCCTGTGTTTCTTTAATGATCAACTCTGCGGTTAGGAGTGGGCAGGGGATCTACAATATATCAAAGGATACTTACGCAAGGTTAGAAGGGCAGCATATGGGGGATCAGGAGGGTGGGGAGGAGAAGGGGCATGCTCCCCTGCGCACTACCTCCCAGAGGCAAGAAGAAGGCAGAAAAGAAACATTTTTTGCAAGAGACAGCTCCTATTGTTCCCGTTTCCTGGACTTTGGGCAGCCATGAGGCAGGAGGACCCCCAGGAGCTGAGGTAGAAAAGGTAATGGATTGTTTTTAAACTGCACAGTGGGTCAAATTTTGTTTTGGGATATGCCTTTAAAAAGCTTCTCTGGATCTTAAGTATAGGCTTGTAAAGGTTACACTTTCGAGACTTGCATTGTCCTTGTGTTTCTGTGGCAAGGCATGTGTTATAAGTGGTCACCCACCCTCAAAAATCAATCTGTTCTAAACGCTTCTTAACAAGACTCAATATCCTCTTCGTCTTTTTTAAACTATGAACACTTTAGGAGAGGGGAAAAATCTATTTTCATGCTTGTGGTTTAGCTCAAAACATAATGATTTAGAAGTTTGGGTATAAAGGCTTGAGATTGCAGCTGATGATGTTTTTTGTCACAGTGGCATGCGCCCCATCCACATTATGAGGCAGACCCCAGCCGGTAGTGCCCTGTCTGCCTGTTGTGGTTCTGGTTTTAAACGAGTATTCTCCAGCCTCAGCACAGATACCTTGTACGTTAAGTCTACTGGGCACCGCGACCAGTGAGGGACTTGTCCCCCGCAAAGGACTTCGTCTATTGGCGAAGCAAGTGGTTTCTAGATTGGGGTATCTGTGCGAAGGGATACTCAAGGACTCCGAGCATTCACACATTAACATTACATTTAGCATGTAAAGAAGATTAAAAAGCAGTAAATTATTTGATAGTAATCTAATATGCAATCCAAATCATCTAAATTGATTGTGTAAGGGCTCAGATTTTTTAGCTAGATAATTATATATGCGATGAACCAGAGGAAAGCCTACAACCAGTTATATCCCTTGACTTCATTTTCCTCTACTCTACCATACTATGTTTCAGCAGACATTTTTTTTTACACTACTAATGCATGTTTTATGCCATTGAAGCAACACACTTGGTGATAATTGATACGTAAATCAAATATAGCATGATCCGCCAATTTGCAACAGCATAATAATTAAAATAATGTGGTTAACACTAGATAAGTCTTTTTGCAGTTATCACTACCTCCGAATTTTTAGGCTTCAATTTCAAAGGATTGTAACACTAAAAAAAATTACTTTGCCTCATTCAATGTATGAATAAATAATGTAGCAGCACTTACTCTGTGTTTGTGGTTGACTGCATGACTTACACCCCAGTACTTTTTTCACTTAAGCTCATCCCCCAGCCCCCTGCCATACTTTCTGACTCTCTGTGAGGGCAGCATGCCCAGTAATTACTATGAGGCAGCATTGGGAGAGGGACTTTGCCACCACACTGTTCCATATCAACGGTCACCTTTCCAGCTACAACAACACTATACATAATAGAAGAGTTTAATGATTCTATAAGCGGCACTTGATTGACAGCTAAATTTGAGATGGCTTCAACAGGATATCTACAGAATCGGGGAGGATCAACAAAAAAAATTCTACAGTGATAGTTGGGAAAGATGATAGAAAGGGAATTTAAAAAAACCAATTTCCGCAGTGTACACATCCCTTAATGGATAAGTATGCTGAAAAAGCTACGTTGAGTTGTAAGCTGTTGCTTTAAGAAAACGTTTGGCATTTTTGTTCTATGCCCCTCAGAGCCTACCTTTCTGCTTCAAAAGTTGCTGACATCTTGATCCTGTATAGTTGAATTTGGATCTCCGCCCTCTGAAATTTCCTGTTCCTCCTCCTGCTTCATTAGTCTCAAAAGGTAGATGTTCTGTTGGTTCCAAGTGTGACGTCATGCATAGCACGGACATGTGCGCGCGTGACGTACCTGGTCAACACACCCGAGAAACGTCATCTCGCCATGTGCGCAGATGACTGCCCCACGTCACCTGCACATTGGAAACAACAGACATTACCTTTGACTGTATGTATACGGAAAATTACTTTTGGCATGCATCATCTTCATCTATATCAATGTGTACTTAGCACTTAGTTTGGGTGTGGGGTGTGGTTTTGCTGCCTGCCTTCCATACTTGTTTTTTGCTCAGGCCTCTGAACTACTGACTACCTGACTATTTTCCCACATACCACTGTCAAAACTGCCACAGCAACCAATTTGTCAAATCATTCAGCACGCTGGATATCTAAAAAATAGGGGGCAGATCAACAAAATTGGTATTGAAAGTTTGATTGGATTATAGTTTCCACATGAGTCAATTTAAAAAAACAGAATTTCCAGTGTACATACACTTTAACTTAACCAAAAACGCTTTTTGCTGCTTACAAATCCGATTGATTCTGTGGAATGCATAGGCACCGTTAATCGTTCAATTATGGCCCAAAACAGGGTGATCAAGAGCGGTGAAAATTTCATGATCTTTATAATATGTCCCTATATGTTTTTCATAGTCTTAAAGACAACATTTTCAGCTGAGTGTTAAAAGTTACTTCAATGTAGATAGTTCTTTTTCATTTAAATGCTGTTTCAAATTACATTTTGGATGTTTTTTTTTAAAAATGCTTTTAAAAAAGGTCCTATCATGCCTTTTAATATTTTTGTCTTTAATAATGTAAAAAAATGTAATCGTATTCTTAATAACATTGTCTTGTTTTATTTTAGTTACAACTGCAACAATAGAGGAAACTAACTCTTACTTTCTTTTTGTTCCTTTAACTTCTTTTGCCTCTTATTTTCTCTTGCTTACCTCTCTTTTTACGGGACACCGGTTGCTGTGGGGCTGGTTCACACATGTGGTACATCTACTATGAGTTATCTATATAAATTAACATGTTGGTATTAAAAGCCAAAGGAATAGGTAAAAGAAAGTGGGAACTATGTGAAGGTAAAAAGAGGGTGGTTGGAGAGAAAATAAAATATACAACAGGGGGTCCACTGATGTGCATGTCCAATTCATTTACTTAAATCCATTACTTTAATAAAAAACGTTAAATTTTGTCTGCATGATCTATTTTCTCATAAATCAATGCTGACTACTAATAAATAATGATCTCTGGAGACAAAGTAAGGATATGACCCTTAAACAGTTAGATCATCACTGCCTTACACTGATGTTAGGCTACAGATTTCTATAGTTACCCAGGCTGTGAACGACTACCTTTTTGAATAGTTGGTTATTACATTGGCTTTTTTCCAATCCGCGGCACATCCACAGACAAAAGCAATCTGAAATTTGAGAACACGTGGTCTACTAGCAACTGAACTAAGCTGTTTTAAAATCCCTGGATGCAATCCATCTGGTCTGGCGGCTTTTTGATATAAACTTTGTCTAATTGTTTCCTCGTAACATAATCCCTCCTCCGTTATATCCAATGTGAAAACTCTTCATTTCTCCACTGCATATTGCTAAATTAACAAATCCACTACTGAAGGAACAGGATTCTTCTCAACAGTAAAAACCGATGTAAAAAAACGGTTTAGCAGATTAGCCTTTTCGGCATCCTCTACAACCACCTCGGCTCCATAATTTAATGGTCCCACATTCTCAGTCCTCATCTTTTTACCATTTATATACTTAAAAAACATTTTGGGGTTGGACTTGCTTTGTTCGGCAATCCGTATTTCATTTTCTATTTTAGCTAGTTTAATTGCTTTCTTGCACTCTTTATTACAGCTTTGTTACTTTTTATATAATTTGTATGATTCCCATGTTTTAGATTATTTGATTTCCCTGCTTCTATAAATTTCTTAATGCTGAAGTTTTAAGTTTTAGCATGTCTACTGTATGATGCGTACTGATGTTTTCCCTTTTTGGTTCAAAGGGTTCAGTGTTCAGCATTCAAGCACCTGAAGCATACAATCTCTTTGTAACAGCTGCTATTGGAGATGGTCTAAAACTCTGGGATATCAGAACTCTGCGGTAAGAAAGGATTTTTTTCTCTACCCCCCAAACAAAGGATTATGTCATATTTTAGAACTTAAAGTGTATGTATACTAAATATCTGTTGTATTCAATTAGATCAACTGGACTTGAAGTTTAGTTCTCGAAGACGTTTCGCTAGTCATCCGACTGGCTTTCTCAATTCAGAATGACTTGTACAAGAATCTGTGGCAATTATGTACCCTGGAAATTCCCAATTAGCATATCACCAGCCCTTACACTTGGCTGTGATATGCTAATTGGTGAATTTCCCAAGGTAACATACATTGCCACAGACTTCTTGTACATGTCATTCTGAATTTGAGAAAGCCAGTCGGAGACTAGCAAACGCCTTCAGACTATACTTCAGTCCAGGTGACTAATTGAATACAAAGATATACCACTGACCTGGATGAATGAACTACCTTCCACAAGCTATTGTATACTAAAAAATTACTTTGTCTCATCTTAATCTTAATAATACATGTAAGTATCACTTACTCTGGGTGTTGTGTTGCTGCATGACTTCATGCATACTTGTTTTGCTCAGGCTCTGACCACTGACCTGACTATTTTCCCCAGGGGTGTCTCTAGGGTTTTTGCCACCTGCCAAACTTTGATTGGCGCCTATATGTGGTGTGCATAACGCTCCACCAGTGAAGTGTGGTGGGTGTGGCTTGTGGGTGGGAGCGCAGCTAGCCATTTTGTAATTTTTAGCTTTTGACATCATTTATTTGCACAGTTTATTAAATAGACATTTATCCACACCATAATAACAGAAGAGTAAAGAATTTTGCCAAAAATAGCCTGCCACCACATAAAGGTAGACTCTTTTAACAGGACCCTAACTTACCTAACTAGTCTAACCTAAAGCTAATCAAACAGTACGAAATGCATTTTAACAATATCTTAACACATTTAGTAAAGAAAATATGAAAAAATAACATCTGCAGCAAAGTATGTTTGGTTGAGCAATCTAGTACAATCAGTGAGAACAGAGCAAAGTATGTTTGGTTGAGCAATCTAGTACAATCAGTGAGAACAGACAGTAAAGGTCCCATACAGTGAGAACAGAAAGTAAAGGTCCCATACAGTGAGTACAGACCATATATTTTCACACTCCTCTATTAACCTATTTTTATTGATTAATTGGTGTGTTGAAATAGCTCATATACAAGAAACCCATATATATTAAGTGTTCTGGTAAAAATAGTTTCACTGTAGTCGCCTATACAGAAATGATCTACTTTACAGCCAATCCAAAATTAGTCAGCAAATTTAGTAGTGGTGCTGTGAGATCCAATTTAATATCTTGTATGACTTCCATGAGCTTGAAGGACAGCATCCATGCGGTTTGGCATGGATTCATACAATTTATTGATAAATCATCATGAATAGCCAGAAAAAGTCTTGCATGCCTCCCAGAGTTCATCAATATTCTTTGTGTTTCATCTTCCATGCTTCCTCTTCATCCTACCCCACACTATGCACAATGGTTCATGCAGGTGACTTGGCTGGCCAATCTGGAGCATCTTGATCTTCTTCGCCTTAAGGAACTTTGATGTGGAGATGGAAAGTATCGATGGGAGCCCATCCTGCTGCAGAATTTGGCCTTTTTTATGGTTGGAATATATGAGGTAGCTAAATTTCTCGGTATTTGCACTATTATGTTTGCTTCCACCCTGCAGATCCTCGCACACCCCCATACTGGATGTAACCCCAACCATGATTGTGACTCCACCAAACTTCACTGTTTTCTGGGTAAATCTCGGCTCCATGCGGTTTCCAGTAATATTTTGCGGCGACTGTGGTGTAATTCAACAGAAGATTCTCTGAAAATCTACCTTTTGCCACTTTTCCTGCGTCCCACCTTTTAGCAGACTGTGGGCTTTGCAATGCCACACTGTTTTTCCATTGTATTTTGTTTAGTGCTGGCTTATGGGCACTGATTCGACCATGGAGGGCCATTTCGAGACAGAATCTGTCTGGTTGACCAGGAATTTCAGGTGACCAGTTCTTGAAAATGGGCTTGACTTGGATTTTTCGAGCCAACAAACTGTCCTCTCGAGCAGTTGTCTTGCGGGTCTGCCTGACCTGGTCTTTCAAAACCCTCTCCAGTCTCTTCAAATCTTTCTTATCCTCTGAAATTGAACGCTGATAGACTTGAAGGTGTGTGCCACATCAGCAGTGGATTTGGTCTTCAGCCCTCTTGATAACCAGGGTTTTCCATAGTTTATTTGCAGTTTGATGTGAAGGTCTAGTGTACTCGGTTCATTTTTATACCAACCTGAACCTAATTGATCCATATTAGTCACAGGTGAAGCCCATATGACAAGGCGACAACCCTTATGACTCATGGCTTTGTCAAGCTGTGATATTAGAATACTTTTTTGTTAGTTTCGTTTGCATTGAAACATTATTACAAAGCTGTTTGGGTAAAATGAACCATTCTTGAAACAAATCTGGCATTAGAATTATTGTTAAGCAGCACTTCAGGTCAGTTGTACACAAGCCACAAGACTTTTGTCAGAAACGGTATAGTAAAACAATTTAAAGGGCACCTCCACTGTAAAAAAAACAAAAAACTACTCATTGCCTGCAAACCACAACTGCTCTTTTTACCAGTTTATTACATGATTTTTCTAACCAGATGCTTAATAAGTTTATATCTTTTGGCAAGGTTATGCTGCCTCCTTCCATTGCTCAATTACTTTTTTTTAAGCTTCAGCATCTAGCAGGAGACAGCGCATGTAAAAACAGCAGTCAATCATGGCTGTGATATCAGTTGTCACACCTTATTGACGCAGGGAGGGAGGGGACATCTTATTTGGAAATGCAGTGCAATTTTGATCTGGAAACAGTTCGAAGAAGGCAAATCTAACTTAATAAGGGAATGGAGAAGCTGAACTTTAACGAGATAATTACAAGTAGGGCGTTTTTAATAAGGAAGCATGCTTACTTGGGGATATGATTATTTTATACAGTTTTTTAATTGACTGTAACAATAATTTCTTGTATTGGTCACCAATAGATCATTTCAGAGGACAGCTGATATCCCTTAAAGAATAAGTGCACTGTAAATGTTCATTTGGAAGCGTGCAGCTTTAAAAATACCGGGTCCATATTTTTTTTTACCTCTGTCTTTCTCCTGCTTGAGCCTCAAACAGTAATGCCTGTGAGTTCCGTGCACTCTCCTGCTTTGAGCCTCAAACAGTAATGCCTGTGAGTTTCCGTGCACTCTCCTGCTGAGCTCAAACAGTAAATGCCTGGTTCCGTGCACGTGCATGGACTCTACAGCATTTCTGTTTGAGGCTCAAGCAGAGAAAGCAGAGGAAATCTCAGAGGGGCGGAGCTAACATTCAGCAAACCAGTAACACATTCAGAAACTTCAAGGCACAAAGCTAGGCTCTGGAGGGGACATCGGTAAAAAAAAATATGGCAATGGTATTTTTAAAGCTGCAGCTTCCAAATGAACATAGCTTGATTTTACAGTGCACTTATCCTTTAAAATTGAAAGGAAAGTTTTTAGTATGAAAATTTTGTTCACAGTTAGAAAGTTGGACAATTTCCAACAGATCCACCGCACCCCAGTCTTTAGTAGAGTGTAACTTTATTAGTCGATGTTTCGGTACCAAAAAGGTACCTTTGTCAAAATAGTTTAGTTGTGTCTTGACAAAGGTACCTTTGTGGTACCGAAACATTGACTAATAAAGTTACGCTCTACTAAAGACTGGTGTGCAGTGGATCTGTTGGAAGTTGTGTATCTCATTGCAAACTTTAGCAGCAATGACCACGACGCACCCAGCATGATGGATGTATATATGGTGTGCGATCCAATACTTGCTATTAGAAAGTTAGAATCTGTGGATGTGGCAAGTTCATTGTATAGCTTTATGAGAGGGCTGGATATGTTTCTAAAATTAAATTAATGTTATTAATACATTTAGCGCTTCCTTTGATGTCAGGAAGATGTTTCCCTTTATGCTGTTTTTCTTCTTTTTGCTTTGCTCTGGACCAACTGTCTAGATAGACATATGTCTTTATTCAACCTCCATTACTATGTAACAATGAAAACCGTACACTGAATAAAAATATGGGTATTTGCAATATTGAATCCACCATTGAAAACACAGATGTGCCATGAGAGAGAGCCTAAAAAAAACACTGCTTTAGATATGTTCAATTTCTCTTTGTTTGCTCCAAACTGTCCTGCTTCCCTGCATGTCAAAGTTTTTAAACTTATCGTCTCTGCTGGCAGACATTGGATGAATCAAAAGGAAGGCAGACCCTTCCAGCTCTGCATTGATGTTACCTCCCTTCATCATTCTACACTACATGGTGTGACACAAAGCTAAATTGGGGATAAAATGTTCAAACTGATATCTAAGTGAACTGACACCTTAAATGTCCACCTTTAAAACTAAAAGCTGGTGACTTGTCAGTTATTTGCCCGCAACCCCAGCTGCTATTTTTACCAGTTTATTTTATGCATTTGTAACCAGATATTTAATGATAAGTTGTATTTCTTTCTGGCAAATTAATCTGCCACCTCCCTCTTTTCAAAGAGCTTTTTATTTGCATGAGCATGTGCAGAGTAGACATCAGGTGATACAGCAGTCAGTAATTGGCTTTGATGTCAGCAGTCACAGCCTTGATTGACTGCATGGAGGGAGGGGCCTGCTTACTCTGCCAGAATGAGGACAACAATAATCCTTAAATATCTGGTAATCAATGCAAGTAATAAAGTGCAAAATATGAGTTGGGGTTGGGGCCAAGTAACTGACCATTGGCCAATTTTTGTTTTAACGGTGAACATGTCCCTTTCAAAAGCTAGCATTGCAATGCTAAATGTATCTAACCTGCAATGGCAGTTAAGGGAAGACAAATAATAAATACCAATTTTTTCTTTGATTAAGGGTTTCCATTGATGAGCTGGGTAAGATGCACGGTAAATCTGAAATAATATTCCCCTGAATAATACGTTGGTCATTGCAGTTTATTTGGGTTTGTTAACAAAAGCTTTCTCACTGGAGAATAAGAAGATGATAATACCGTATATACTCGAGTATAAACCGTCCCGAGTATAAACCGAGGTACCTAGTTTTAGGGAAAAAGTAGGAAAACCACACTGACCCAAGTATAACCGAGGGGGTATATTATTCCACTAAGATGTTTGAACACTACAACTCCCAGCATGCTTTATTGCTGGAGTTGTAGTTTTCAAACATCTTAAGTTGCAAATACTTACAAATAAGAGTAAAACCTTCTTTATTTGTGCATACTGTATGCACAATATAGGAGGATTTACCCCTATTTACAAGTATTTGCCACTTAAGGGTTTGAAAACTACAACTCCCACCAATAAAGCATGCTGGGAGTTGTAGTATTCAACACTCTAAAGTGGCAAATACTTGCAAATAGGGTTAAATCCTCCTATGTTTTGTGCATACAGTATGCCAATAAGAAGGTTTTACTCTATTTGTATGTATTAAGTGTGTCCTGTATAAAGTAATGTTTCCCTTACCTTGTCCTGCGGCCGCGCGATCCGCATCCTTCTCCACAGCCGCTGCTCGATCCAATGATGTCACTACCCCGGCGCCTCTCACTTTGCGGCGCCGGGTAGTGACATCATCCGGATGCGTCAGAGGCCGTGGATAGATGATGCGGATCGCGCGGCCGCCGGACAAGGTAAGGGAAACGTTGACTCGAGTATAAACCGAGGTAAGAGTTTCAGGCTTTTTTTAAAGCCTGAAAACCTCGGTTTATACTCGAGTATATACGGTAATAAGAAGAAGAATAAAGTCATGATATGATTGTCTTAACATTTACCATACAGTTTTTGCCTAGAATATAAAAATGTCCTTTAATAATTATTAAAGTTACTGGCGATATACACAGGGGGGAGAATGTTCAGCTGGTATAATAAATGGCTTTTTTTTTCCTTAATCACTGTTGTTATTGCCTATACAGACTTGTTTTCCATCTCATCCATTAAAAAAGAGTCTGGGGGAAATAAAATGTAAAATAAAAAATGTGCTGTCAATTACTAAGCTTCATCGTTTGAATCTAAAAATAGAATTCAATAGAAAATACATTTCTTTTCAGTTTAAAAAAAATCAGGGAGATTCGATAAAAGTTCTTATTGTAAAAATGGTACTAATTTTTCCCCAACCAATCAGATCTTATTTAACATTTGAAAGCTAACATCTGATTGGTTGGGGCAAAATTAGCACCATTTTTACAATAAGAACTTTTATTGAATCTCCCTGTATCAGTTTATAAAGTGACAGCTTTCCTTCCACATCCACAGTAAATGTAAATTGAAATAATACTCTATTACAACTGCTTTACTTCTTTAAAAGGTGTGTTCGAAGATATGAAGGTCACGTTAACCGTTGTCAACCATGTGGAGTTGCTATTAGCCCCTGTGGGAGGTTTATAGCATGTGGATCTGAAGATAGATGTGTAAGTCTGACTATCTAAGCTATGTGTATATTTCAAATATATTTACAATATACATTTTCTAGATTCAAATATTCTATTTCATATATTCTGTTATTGTACTACATCTGTTTTAAATTCTTCAGAAGTTAAAGCCGTAATTGTGAACTTTTTTTTCACTCACCTTGTGTCATTCTCTTAACTTAAAAGAAATGTGCAGTTATAGTGCAGCGAATTTTACATATTTATCAAACAGAAAAAATTAGACCAAATAGGTCACACATTTACTTCAAAATAGGAGTTGCACAGCATTACACCAATTTGTTTTTTCTAGGTTGGGTCAGATTCCTTATAGGTACAGATGGGACAGCACTTGCTTCACTAAAAACGCTCAAACTTTATTTCATCATGGTTAAAAGACAGAAGCTTTTCTTAGCAAAAACGCTCATAGGCAGTATACACAGAACAGATATCGGAATCGGGGGAGACCTTGAAAAATTGCTGTTGCAACGAGAACTACGTTGGATTTTCCAACTGGGTACACGATGCCCAGAAGGACTAAATGAGGATGTTAATTTCTCATGTTTCTTGTGACCTTAAAGATATATGTTAAGTAACTAGCAATACAAAATATAATAGCCAAAGTAGGAGTGATAATGTATCCCAAAAATTTCTTATCCCGTTAAAAACTCGATATTCCCCAAACAAACTATCTTTAGTGTTTCAAACAAGGCTAGAATAGAATCCAATTACAATGTAAAAGAAAGAAAAATAATTTTCCCCTCCTTCCTTCATATCCTGTATATAGACATAAAAGATTAAAAGTATTAAATAGAGCTAGGATCTGTTAATAGGATCTGTTTGAGCCTGTATATATAAAATAGGTTTTTAACTTTTATTTATTTTCACTATATTTGTCTTTTATATGCACTGAGCACTTTATAGAAGGTTTAAGGTAATCCAAATCCAGTGAATAAGGTAACGTCACAGGAGGAGACGTTCGGTGAGGTGCTTAAATTGGATTCCTTTGACCTGTAAACCACGCCCTGATGAAGTCGGGGTTGCGTGACGAAACGTGCGTCGGCGGTTCAGCGTGTCGGTACATGGCGGTCCGGCGGTCGGGACGAGATGCTATAATTGGTGCATAATTTAGGATTGAGAGGAACGTAGTGGGTATGGGAGCGGGAAGCTATCCGAGGTAAGGTCTCTTGCATTCACTAAAATTTCGGAGCGCTCTGAAGGTAGGATGATCTTCTGATATCTTTAAATATTTTGATAGTATAAGACCATCATTTAGGTGACTAAATGTTGGCATCCTCATCCCCATAAGCGTTTGAGTAACATTATAAGGTATAACTGTTGTTGGATTACTATATAAATATTGATCGACAGTCCCGCTTCTTTTCTGCATGTACCAGCCACAATAATGTGGTGTACATATAGGTGTTTTTTGGGTGGTTGGGAGAGAGATCTGGGTATGTGGTACTGTATATGTAAATCAGGCCTCTTGGCCTTTTTGGTGTTTATAAATCTTTTGGTTGGAGTGAGGATACTGTGCCGATTGTGTTAGGCACTACCCAGACTAACACGGCTAATGTGTTGTAGGGTAAGGAATCTGACCCGACAAACAAGGAAGTAGCGCCGGCACTCACTATCTCACCCGATCTTTGCCGTGCACGTCCGAAGGTCCCACAGCAACCTTCCACAAAAATAGGTACAGATGGGACAGCACTGCTTCACTAAAAACGCTCAAACTTATTTCATCATGGTTAAAAGACAGAAGCTTTTCTTAGCAAAAACGCTCATAGGCAGTATACACAGAACAGATATGACATTTCGGGTCACATGAAATTTGAAAAAGGGTCATGTGACCGAAATGTTATATCTGTTCTGTGTATACTGCCTATGAGCGTTTTGCTAAGAAAAGCTTCTGTCTTTAACCATGATGAAATAAAGTTTGAGCGTTTTTAGTGAAGCAAGTGCTGTCCCTCTGTACCTATAAGAATCTGACCCACCAGAAAAACAAATTGGTGTAATGCTGTCAACTCCTATTTTGAAGTAAATGTGTGACCTATTTGGTCTAATTTTTTCTGTTTGAAAATATGTAAAATTCGCTGCACTATAACTGCACATTTCTTTTAAGTTAAGAGAATGACACAAGGTGAGTGAAAAAAAAGTTCACAATTACGGCTTTAACTTCTGAAGAATTTAAAACAGATGTAGTACAATAACAGAATATATGAAATACAATATTTGAATCTAGAAAATGTATATTGTAAATATATTTGAAATATACACATAGCTAGATGTCAGACTTACACAATCTATCTTCAGATCCACATGCTATAAACCTCCACAGGGGCTAATAGCAACTCCACATGGTTGACAACGGTTAACGTGACCTCATATCTTCGAACACACTTTTAAAGAAGTAAAGCAGTTGTAATAGAGTATTATTTCAATTTACATTTACTGTGGATGTGGAAGGAAAGCTGTCACTTATAAACTGATACAGGGAGATTCAATAAAAGTTCTTATTGTAAAATGGTGCTAATTTTGCCCAACCAATCAGATGTTAGCTTTCAAATGTTAAATAAGATCTGATTGGTGGGGAAAAATTAGTACATTTTACAATAAGAACTTTTATCGATCTCCCTGATTTTTTTTAAACTGAAAAAAATGTATTTTCTATTGAATTCTATTTTTAGATTCAAACGATGAAGCTTAGTAATTGACAGCACATTTTTTATTTACATTTTATTTCCCCCAGACTCTTTTTTAATGGATGAATAGGAAAACAAGTCTGTATAGGCAATAACAACAGTGATTAAGGAAAAAAAAAAGCCATTTATTATACCATGGCCCGTGAACTTGTTTCCCAAAAATTTCTTATCCCGTTTAAAAACTCGATATTGCCCCAAAAAACATCTTTAGTGTTTCAAACAAGGCTAAATAGAATCCAATTACAATGTAAAGAAAAGAAAAATGAATAATTTCCCCCTCCTTCCTTCTATATCCTGTATATAGACATAAATAGATTAAAGATTAAAATTAAATGAGCTAGGACTGTTAATAGGATCGTTTGAGCCATGTATATATAAAATGGTTTTTAACTTTTATTATTATTCACTATATTTGTCTTTTAATGCACTGAGCACTTTATAGAAGGTTTAAGGTAATCCAAATCAGAGTGAATAAGGTAACGTCACAGGAGGACGTTCGAGGTGAGGTGCTTAAATTGGATTCCTTTGACCTGGAAACCACGCTGATGAAGTCGCGGGTTGCGTGACGAAACGTGCGTCGGCGGTTCAGCGTGTGGTCGGTACATGGCGGTCCGGCGGTCGGGACGAGATGCTATAATTGGTGCATAATTTAGGATTGAGAGGAAAGTAGTGGGTATGGGAGCGGGAAGCTATCCCGAGGTAAGGTCTCTTGCATTCACTAAAATTCGGAGCGCTCTGAAGGTAGGATGATTTCTGATATCTTTAAATATTTTTGTAGTATAGAGACCATCATTTAGGTGACTAAATGTTTGGCTCCTATCCCCATAAGCGTTTGAGTAACATTATAAGGTTAATAACTGTTTTGGATTACTATATAAAATTTGATCGACAGTCCGCTTCTTTTCTGCATGTACCAGCCACTATAATGTGGTGTACATATAGGTGTTTTTTGGGTGGTTGGGAGGAGACTGGGTATGTGGGTGGTACTGTATATGGAAATCAGGCCTCTTGGCCTTTTTGTGGTTATAAATCTTTTGGTTGGAGTGATGATACTGTGCCGATGTGTGTGTAGGCACTACCCAGACTAACACGGCAATGTGTTGTAGGGTAAGGAATCTGACCCAGACAAACAAGGAAGTAGCGCCGGCACTCACTATCTCACCCGATCTTTGCCGTGCACGTCCGAAGGTCCCACAGCAACACTTACACACAAAATAGGTACAGATGGGACAGCACTTGCTTCACTAAAAACGCTCAAACTTATTTCATCATGGTTAAAAGACAGAAGCTTTTCTTAGCAAAAACGCTCATAGGCAGTATACACAGAACAGATATGACTAGGGTCACATGAAATTTGACAAAGGGTATGTGACCGAAAATGTTAATCTATCACTATCTGCTCAATCGCACCAAATTTTATGACATACGGATTTCCTTGATGTTCTTGTATCACATGCTTAGCCACACTACTTCTTTGTGGCTCTTTATTAATTATGGCCCTTATGTGTTCCTGTATGCGTACAGACATTTTTCTCCTTGTTTTTCCCACATATTGCTTTTGACACTTGCAGGAAATCACATATATGACATTTCTAGACTGGCATGTAAGAAGTTTTTTAACTTCATATTTTTTCCCATATCTATTGGAGAACTTACTCTCCTGACCATTGTATATACATACATTACATTTGCCACATTTTCTATTTCCATGATGTTCCGGAATTCCTAGCCACTTCTCCATTGTATTTTGGTTTAGTTTTTCTTCATAATGGCTTCTACACAGAATGTCTTTTAAAGATGGTGCCCGTCTAGCTGTGAGCTGGGGTGTTTTACCTATTTTCAAATCTTGATCTTCTGTTAACAAATACCAATGTTTCTTAAAGTTTTTTATCTTAAAGTTTCCCAATGTGAATTAAATTTTGTAATTATCCTGATTATATTATCCTGTCCTTTCTTCATCCCTTTTTCCATCAAGAGGCTATTTCGATTTTTCAATGCTGCTTTTTGCTTTGCTTTTAATAGAGCTTGTCTCTGATAACCTCTCTGTTCAAAGTCTTTGACCATTTGGTCTGCTTGTTTTTCAAATGTATTTTTGTCTGTACAGTTTCTTCTTATTCTCAGGAATTGTCCACCCGGTATTGCTCTTTTCGTAGTTATTGAATGATGACTTTCAGCATGGAGGACCGCATTCACAGCCGTCGGTTTTCTATATGTTTCACTCACAACTTTGCCACCCTCTATTTTAATCAGTAAATCTAAAAATTCAATACTTTTTGTACTATAATTAAGTTTCAGGTGAATATTGTAAGTATTGTTATTCAATTCTCTTACCAGGTCAACCAAATCTTCCTCAGACCCCTTCCAAATAATGAGAATGTCATCCACATAACGTATCCATATTAATAAATCATCCTCTCTTTTACCTTTTGAGCAGATGTCCTGTACTGTTGTTAGTTCCCACTTTCCAAGATGTAGACATGCATACGTTGGAGCAAAAGTCGCGCCCATCGCGGTTCCTTGCTGTTGATGGTAGTATCTCCCGTCAAAAATAAAGAAATTATTCCGTAATACTAAATCCAACATATGCATCACCAGGTTTGAATGGTCTTTATACTCAACTCCTCTCATCTTTAGGAAATAGTTTATTCCATCCAAACCCACATTATGAGGGATTGAAGGATATAATCCCTCTACATCCATAGTTACAAGAAATGTACCCTCCGATACTTCTATGTTATTCAATCTCCTCAAAACATCTCGTGTATCTTTCACATAAGAGGGGAGTGTATATAGAAAGGGTCTTAGAATGTAATCAACATATTTACTCACCCCTTCAGTGGGTCCATGTATTCCGGAAATGATAGGTCTCCACTCACCCCTTCAGTGGGTCCATGTATTCCGGAAATGATAGGTCTCCTTGGGGGATTTTTCTTATCTTTATGAATTTTGGGAATATGGTAGAAGGTTGGAAGTTTGGCTGTGATATTGTAGAGAAAATTATATTCTTTTGAGTTAAAAGATAAAATCAAGGTGATGGTAGATACCAATCAGTATGTGGACAACTCAAAGATACCAATCAGCATGTGGAAGTAAAAATAAATCCCATTGCAGGAATTTTAGATAAAATCAAGGTGATGGTAGATGAGGCACTAAGGAGAAATTTGATTAACTCAAAAGAAGTGTGGCTAAGCATGTGATACAAGAACATCAAGAAAATCCGTATGTCATAAAATTTGGTGCGATTGAGCAGATAGTGATAGGAATCAGGGGTGGAGACCTTGAAAAATTGCTGTTGCAACGAGAACTACGTTGGATTTTCCAACTGGGTACACGATGCCCAGAAGGACTAAATGAGGATGTTAATTTCTCATGTTTCTTGTGACCTTAAAGATATATGTTAAGTAACTAGCAATACAAAATATAATAGCCAAAGTAGAGAGTGATAATGCATCCCAAAAATTTCTTATCCCGTTTAAAAACTCGATATTGCCCCAAAAAACTATCTTTAGTGTTTCAAACAAGGCTAGAATAGAATCCAATTACAATGTAAAAAAAGAGAAAAATGAATAATTTCCCCCTCCTTCCTTCTATATCCTGTATATAGACATAAATAGATTAAAAGTATTAAATAGAGCTAGGACCACATAATAGGATCTGTTTGAGCCATGTATATATAAAATAGGTTTTTAACTTTTATTTATTTATTCACTATATTTGTCTTTTATATGCACTGAGCACTTTATAGAAGGTTTAAGGTAATCCAAATCCGAGTGAATAAGGTAACGTCACAGGAGGACGTTCGGTGAGGTGCCGGCGGTCGGGACGAGATGCTATAATTGGTGCATAATTTAGGATTGAGAGGAACGTAGTGGGTATGGGAGCAGGGAAGCTATCCCGAGGTAAGGTCTCTTTGCATTCACTAAAATTTCGGAGCGCTCTGAAGGTAGGATGATCTTTCTGATATCTTTAGATATTTTTGATAGTATAGAGACCATCATTTTAGGTGACTAAATGTTTGGCATCCTCATCCCCATAAGCGTTTGAGTACAACACATTGCCGTTTTAGCGGGGTATTGCCTACACACATCGGCACAGTATCATCACTCACTCCAACCAAAATGATTATAACCACAAAAAAAGGCCAAGAGGCCTATTTACATACTTACAGTACCCACATACCCAGATCTCTCTCCCAACCACCCAAAAACACCTATATTACACACATTTAGTGTGGCTGGTACATGCAGAAAGAAGGAACGGACTGTCGATCAATATTTATATATAATCCAACAACAGTTATACCTTATAATGTTACTCAAACGCTTATGGGGATGAGGATGCCCAACATTTAGTCACCTAATGATGGTCTCTATACTATCAAAATATTTAAAGATATCAAAAAATCATCCACCTTCATAGCGCTCCGAAATTTAGTGAATGCAAAGAGACCTTACCTCGGATAGCTTCCCTCTCCCATACCCCATACGTTCCTCTCAATCCTAAATTATGCACCAATTATAGCTCTCGTCCCGACCGCCGGACCGCCATGTACCAGACCACGCTGAACCGCCGACGCACGTTTCGTCACGCAACCCGCGACTTCATCAGGGCGTTGTTTACAGGTCAAAGGAATCCCAATTTAAGCACCTCACCGAACGTCCTCCTCTGTGACGTTACCTTATTCACCTCGGATTTGGATTACCTTAAACCTTCTATAAAGTGCTCAGTGCATATAAAAGACAAAATAGTGAATATAAATAAAGTTAAAAACCTATTTTATATATACATGTCCAAACCAGATCCTTTAACAGTCCTAGCTCTATTTAATCTTTTAATCTCTATTTATGTCTATATACAGGATATAGAAGAAGGAGGGGGAAATTAGTCATTTTTCTTTCTTTTACATTGTATTGGATTCTTATTCTAGCCTTTGTTTGAAACACTAAAGATAGTTTGTTTTGGGGCAATATCGAGTTTTTAACGGGATAAGAAATTTTTGGGATACATTATCACTCCTACTTTGGCTATTATATTTTGTTATTGCTAGTTACTTAACATATATCTTTAAGGTCACAAGAAACATGAGAAATTAACATCCTCTATTTAGTCCTTCTGGCATCGTGTACCCAGTTGAAAATCCAACGTAGTTCTCGTTGCCAACACGCAATTTTTCAAGGTCTCCACCCCTGATTCCTATCACTATCTGCTCAATCGCACCAAATTTTTATGACATATACTGATTTCCTTGATGTTCTTTGTATCACATGCTTAGCCACACTACTTCTTTCTTTGTGGCTCTTATTAATTATGGCCCTTTATGTGTTCCTGTATGCGTACGACATTTTTCTCCCTTGTTTTTCCCACATATTGCTTTTGACACTTGCAGGAAACACATATATACATTTCTAGACTGGCATGTAAGAAGTTAACTTCATATTTTTTTCCCATATCTATTGGAGAACTTACTCTCTGACCATTGTATATACATACATTACCATTGGCCACATTTTCTTATTTCCATGATGTTCCGGAATTCCTACCACTTCACTCTTCCATTGTATTTTGGTTTAGTTTTCCTTCATAATGGCTTCTACACACGAATGTCTTTTAAAGATGGTGCCCGTCTAGCTATGAGCTGGGGTGTTTTACCTATTTTCAAATCTTGATCTTCTGTTAACAAATACCAATGTTTTTCTTAAAGTTTTTTATCTTAAAGTTTCCCATGTGAATTAAATTTTGTAATTATCCTGATTATATTATCCTGTCCTTTCTTCATCCCTTTTTCCATCAAGAGGCTATTTCGATTTTTCAATGTGCTGCTTTTTGCTTTGCTTTTAATAGAGCTTGTCTCTGATAACCTCTCTGTTCAAAGTCTTTGACCTTTGGTCTGCTTGTTTTTCAAATGTATTTTTGTCTGTAAAGTTTCTTCTTATTCTCAGGAATTGTCCACCCGGTATTTGCTCTTTTCGTAGTTATTGAATGATAACTTTCAGCATGGAGGACCGCATTCACAGCCGTCGGTTTTCTATATTTTCACTCACACTTTGCCACCCTCTATTTTATCAGTAATCTAAAAATTCAATACTTTTTGTACTATAATTTAAGTTTCAGGTGAATATTGTATTGTTTTCAATTCTCTTACCAGGTCAACCAAATCTTCCTCAGACCCCTTCCAAATAATGAGAAGGTCATCCCACATAACGTATCCATATTAATAAATCACATCCTCTCTTTTACCTTTTGACAGATGTTCTGTACTGTTGTTAGTTCCCACTTCCAAGATGTAGACATGCATATGTTGGAGCACAAGTCGCGCCCATGCGGTTCCTTGCTGTTGATTGGTAGTATCTCCCTTCAAAAATAAAGAAATTATCCGTATACCAATCCAACATATGCATCACCAGGTTTGAATGGTCTTTATACTCAACTCCTCTCATCTTTAGGAAATAGTTTATTCCATCCAAACCCACATTAAGAGGGATTGAAGGATATAATCCCTCTACATCCATAGTTACAAGAAATGTCCCCTCCGATACTTCTTATTTATTCAATCTCCTCAAAACATCTCGTGTATCTTCACATAAGAGGGGAGTGTATATAGAAAGGTCTTAGAATGTAATCAACTATTTACTCCACCCTTCAGTGGGGTCCATGTATTCCGGAAATGATAGGTCTCCTTGGGGGATTTTTTCTTATCTTTATGAATTTTGGGAATAGTTTGGAAGTTTGGCTGTGATATTGTAGAGAAAATTATATTCTTTTGAGTTAAAAGATAAATCAAGGTGATGGTAGATACCAATCAGTATGTGGACAACTCAAAGATACCAATAGCATGTGGAAGTAAAAATAATCCCATTGCAGGAATTTTAATAAAATCAAGGTGATGGTAGATGAGGCACTAAGAGAAATTTGATTAACTCAAAAGAAGTGTGGGCTAAGCTTGGATACAAGAACATCAAAAAATCCGTATGTCATAAATTTGGTGCGATTGAGCAGATAGTGATAGGAATCAGGGTGGAGACCTTGAAAAATTGCTGTTGCAACGAGAACTACGTTGGTTTTCCAACTGGGTACA
This sequence comes from Hymenochirus boettgeri, assembly GCA_019447015.1. Classification (NCBI taxonomy): domain Eukaryota; kingdom Metazoa; phylum Chordata; class Amphibia; order Anura; family Pipidae; genus Hymenochirus; species Hymenochirus boettgeri. Next base: position 104,818,245 of record CM033473.1, on the reverse strand, counting down.
CGATGCCCAGAAGGACTAAATGAGGATGTTAATTTCTCATTTTTCTTGTGACCTTAAAGATATATGTTAAGTAACTACAATACAAAATATAATAGCCAAAGTAGGAGTGATAATGCATCCCAAAAATTTCTTATCCCGTTTAAAAACCGATATTGCCCCAAACAAACTATCTTTATGTGTTTCAAACAAGGCTAGAATAGAATCCATTACAATGTAAAAGAAGAAAAATGAATAATTTCCCCCTCCTTCCTTCTATATCCTGTATATAGACATAATATATTAAAAGTATTAAATAGAGCTAGGACCACATAATAGGATCTGTTTGAGCCATGTATATATAAATAGGTTTTAAACTTTTATTTATTTATTCACTATTTTGTCTTTTATATGCACTGAGCACTTTATAGAAGGTTTAAGGTAATCCAAATCCGAGTGAATAAGGTACGTCACAGGAGGACTTTCGGTGAGGTTGCCGGCGGTCGGGGACAGATGCTATAATTGGTGCATAATTTAGGATTGAGAGGAACGTAGTGGGTATGGGACAGGGAAGCTATCCCAGGTAAGGTCTCTTTGCATTCACTAAAATTTTCGGAGCGCTCTGAAGGTAGATGATCTTTCTGATATCTTTAGATATTTTTGATATATAGAGACCATCATTTTAGGTGACTAAATGTTTGGCATCCTCATCCCCATAAGCGTTTGAGTAACTATAAGGTTTAACTGTTGTTGGATACTATATAAATATTGATCGACCGTCCGTTTCTTTTCCGCATGTACCAGCCACTATAATGTGTGTACATATAGGTGTTTTTTGGGTGTTGGGAGAGAGATGGGTATGGGGGTACTGTATATGTAAATCATGCCGGCCTCCAGTGAGAACAGAAAGTAAAGGTCCCATACAGTGAGTACAGACCATAAAGGTCCCATACAGTGAGAACAGACCATATGGGTCCCATTCATTGAGAACAGACCCTAAAGATCCCATACAATGAGAACAGACCTTAAAGGTCCCATGCAGCCAGAGCCAGCATGGTATTGTCTTGTATAAAGAGAGGTATGGATTCAAGGGAGGAAAATTTTATTCTCCCTCTTTACAAAGCATTGGTAAGACCTCATTTGGAATATGCAGTGCAATTTTGGAATCCTGTGTACAAAAAAGACATCTTTGAAATGGAAAGGTTTCAGAGAAGGGCAACTAAATTAATAAGGGGATTAGGGGAGCTTGAATATGAAGAGAGACTGAAAAAGTTACAATTATGTAGTGTATAAATACATTAACGGGCCATACAATAAACTATCTGGGGCATTGTTCACCAATAGAACATGTCAGAGGACACAAGGTCATCCCTTAAGACTTGAAGCGGGACACCGGTTGCTGTGGGGCTGGTTCACACATGTGGTACATCTACTATGAGTTATCTATATAAATTAACATGTTGGTATTAAAAGCCAAAGGAATAGGTAAAAGAAAGTGGGAACTATGTGAAGGTAAAAAGAGGGTGGTTGGAGAGAAAATAAAATATACAACAGGGGGTCCACTGATGTGCATGTCCAATTCATTTACTTAAATCCATTACTTTAATAAAAAAACGATTAAATTTTGTCTTGCATATCTATTTTCTCATAATCCATGCTGACGTACTAATTAATAAATGATCTCTGGAGACAAAGTCAAGGATATGACCCTTAAACCAGTTAACCATCACTCCTACACTGATGTTAGGCTACAGATACTATAGTTTACCAGGCTGTGAACGACTACCTTTTTTTGAATTGGTTATTACATTGCTTTTTTCCAATCCAGCGGCACATCCCACAGACAAAAGCAATCTGAAATTTGGAAAGTGTCTACTAGCGGAACTGAACTAAGCTGTTTTAAAATCCCGGATGCAATGCCTCTGGTCTGGGCGCTTTTATGATATATAACTTGTCTAATGTTTCCCGTACATAAATCCCCCTCCGTTATATCCTGTGAAAACTCTTCATTTCTTCCCTGCATATTGCTAAACAAATCCCTTACTGTAAGGAACAGGATTCTCAACAGTAAAAAACCGATGTAAAAAAAAAAACGGTTTAGCATTAGCCTTTTTCGGCATACCCTCTACAAACCACCTCGGCTCAAATTTTAATGGGTCCCCATTCTCATGTCCTCATCTTTTTAACCATTTATATATTAAAACCATTTTGGGTTGGACCTTGCTTGTTCGGCAATCCGTATTTCTTTTCTATTTAAGCCTAGTTTAATTTGCTTTCTTTCTTGCACCTTTATTACAGCTTTGTTACTTTTTATATATTGTTATGATTCCCAGTGTTTTAGATTATTGATTTTTCCCTGCTTCATATAAATTTCTCTTAATGCTGAAGTTTTAAGTTTTAGCATGTCTACTGTATGAATGCGTACTGATGTTTCCCCTTTTTTGGTTCACAGGGTTCCCAGTGTTAGCATTCACAATCACTGAAATAGACAATTCTCTTTGTAACAGCTGCCTATTGGAGATGGTCCTAAACCTCCTGGGCTAATCAGAACTCTTCTGCGGTCAGAAGGATTTTTTTCTCTAACCCCCCCAAACAACGGATATGTCATTTTTAGAACTTAAAGTGAGTATGTATCCAAATATCTGTTGGTATTCAATTAGATCAACTGGACTTGAAGTTTATTCCTCGAAGACGTTTCGCTAGTCATCCGACTGGCTTTTCTCAGTCAAATGACTTGTACAAAATCTGTGGCAATTCTGTACCACGGGAAAATCCAATTGCATACTCACCAATCAGAAAACCCTTAAACACTTGGCTGTGTATATGCTAATTGTGAATTTCCAGGTACATAATTGCCACAGATTTTGTACATGTCATTCTGAATTTGGAAAGCCAGTCGGAGACTAGCAACGCCTTCAAGACTACTAACTTCAGTCCAGGTGATCTAATTGAATACAGAAAGATATACCACTGACCCTGGATGATGATACCTTCACAAGCTATTTATACTAAAAAATTACTTGCATCATCTTAATCTTACATAATACATGTAAGTACACTTACTCTCTGGTGTTGGTTGCTGTCATGACTTCAATGCAGTACTTGTTTTGCTAAGAGCCGTCTGATCCGAGACCTGACTATTTCCTTCCCCATGGTGTCTCTAGGGTTTTTTGGCCACCTGCCAACTTTGATTGGCGCCCTATAGTGTGTGTGGCATAACGCTCCAACCAGTGAAGTGTGGTGGTGCTTGGCTTGTGGGTGGGAGCGCAGCTACCAATTTTTTGTATTTTAGCTTTTGACATAATTTTTTGCACAGTTATTAAATAGAACTTTTATCCACACCATAATACCAGAAGGAGAAAGAACTTTTGCCCAAAAATTAGCCTGCCACACCACATAAACTAGGGACTCTTTTAAACAGGAACCCTAATTACGCTAACTAGTCAACCTAAAGCTACACAAACAGGTAACGAATGCATTTTAACAATATCTTAACACATTTAGTAAAAACTCTGAAAAATAACATTATCTGCAGTCAGCAAGTATGTTTGGTTTGACAATCTAGTACAATCAGTGAGAACAGACATTAGAGGTCCCGACATACGTGAAACAGAAGTAACAGGTCCCATACAGTGAGAACAACGCCAAAAGGTCCCATACATGAGAACAGACCATATGGGTGCCCATTCATTGAGTAACAGACCCTAAGAATCCTACAATGTAGAACAGAACCTTAAAAGGTCCCATGCAGCCAAGCAGCATGGTACTTGTCTTGTATAAAGAGAGGTTCTGGATTCAAGGGAGGCAATTTTATTCTCCCTCTTTAACAAAGCGATTGGTAAGACCTATTTGGAATATGCAGTGCAATTTGGAATCCTGGTACACAAAAGACATCTTGAAACATGGAATGTTTTCAGAGAAGGCAACTCAAATTATAAGGGGATTATGGGAGCTTGATTGAAGAGAGACTGAAAAGTTACCAATTCTGTAGTGTATAAATAACATTTAACGGGCCATAAACAATAACTATCTGGGCATTGTTCACCAATAGAACTGTTCAGCGGACACATAGGTCATCCCCTTAGAACTTGAAGAAATATGTGTTTAGGCTTCAAGTTCGAAGGTTTTTTCACTGGGAAACGGTAAAGTATGGAACGTCTTCCAGTGGACTGTTGGCAGGTTTCATTGGTCAGTTTTACAAAACAAAGCTGATAGTTTCTATGCAAACAAGGTGATTTTGTACGTTACTGGTAAGTAGAGGATCCAGGTAAATTCTGATTCCACTTGGAGTCCGGAGGAATTTTTCTTCCCCCATCTAAATTGGTGTTTTTTTTTTGGCCTTCTCTGGATCAACATTTAGGCAGGAAATGATAATATGCTAATGGGTTGGACTGGATGGACATATGTCTTTATTCAACCTCAAATACTATACTATACATACTCTACACACACTCTCCCACACATACTGTAAAACATTCTCTCTCACACATACTGTAAAAACACACTCTCTCACACATACTATACATACACCCTCTCACACATACTGTACATACACCCTCTTACACATACAATGGTTGGCACCAAATCTGGTAAAATCTCTCCATTTATCTATCAATCTTTATCTATCTATCTATCCCTCCATCTATCTCTCATCTATCTATCTCTCTATCCCTCCATCTATCTCTTATCTATATATATCCATCTCTCTGTCTATCTTTCCATCTGTCACTCATATCTATTTCTTTCTCTCGTCTATCCATCTATCTTTCCATCTGTCTATCTTTCCATCTCTCTTGGTCTATCTATCTATCTATCTATCTATCACACACTGACACACAAATGCCCCGACATACAAACACGCACTGTCATACTGACACACACACAGACACACACATACCCGGTCATATACACACACACTGACACCCACATACATGGGCAAACACACTGACAACCATGCACTGACATACTGACACACACTGACACACATGCACTGATATACTGACACATACTGACATTCTTACAGATTTAAACATACTAACACACACACTAACACACACACACAATAATACACTATGCTGATGCTCTGTGTGGAACATGGGGGTAACATTTAAAAAAATGGGTTGGACTAGCCCTTTAACTCACCTAGTAGAGATATTAAAATGTATTTGTACAAACAGAAATTAAAAAAAAAAGAAAACAATTAGCAATGTAATCCCCCATGCTAATGCTCTGTGTGGAGCATGGGGGATTCATTTTAAAAATGCAAGTGGACTTGCCCTTTAATCACACCGTTTAACAGCAGTTAACAAACAGAGGATGTGATTTATTAACAGACACTGATCTCTGCAAATATGTCACTCTGGCTGCGACTGCTTGTGTCTTGCCTCCTGCCTCCCAGATATGGCTCTGCTTCTCTAGATTGGACTGTGGACACTGAACACTATGCACAGCCACCATTCATCACTGTCACTTAGGACACCGGAGCTCGGAGGAGTTGAATTACAGCTGAGGCCGATCTTCTGACTGGTGGTGCTGCTGTTGTCTGTGCACAGTGCAGTTACAAATTACAATAATCCTCAGTCTTGCGTGCACTCTGCTTCAGCTCCTCACAGACGGGAACCCAGACAAGGATTACAATCTGCACTTCCGTTTTTTGTTTTTTTTTTAACTTTAAGATCGCGGGACTTCAGAGTATGTGCCGGTGTGCTGAGTCCTTACAACGGGACAATCACAGTGAAACGTGACGGTTGGGAGCTATTATTTTTTTTCCCCCGCACAAATTTTGCCGCTTCACTGGAACACAGACCGGGTGCCGCTCTGCAACATGTTCTCATATTGCCTCATTAGCGAGACGGCCCTGATTTTCCAACATACAAACTGTCAAAACTGGATGCAGCACACCAACTGTCAAATCATTCCAGTTACAGCAAAACTGCTTTCAGAAATGCTAAAACGTGAGATGTTTCAGATTGGATATCTAATGAAATAGGGAATAGATCAACAGAAAAAGGTACGGTGATAATTGGGATGAATTATAGTTTCCACTAATGGGCAAATTTTTTAGTGTACATACCCTATAACCATAAATCACCAATATGCATACTGAATACAGAAGGAAAGGCTTCTTTTCTAATTTTTTACATTTTCTTATTTTCCAGTATTCCATTTTACAGTTTCTGACAAAAGTCTTGTCGCCTGTGTATTTTGCAGCAACTCCTACTATTAACCTGATTTTTAATTGATTAATTGGTGTTTGAAATAGCTCATATGAAAAGCTAAAGCCCAATAATATTAAATGTTCTGGTAAAAAATAGTTTCACTGTAGTCGCCTATACAGAAAATTATCTACTTTACAGCCAATCCAAAAATATGTCAGCAAATTTAGTAGTGGTGCTGTGAGATCCAAATTTAATATCTTGTATGACTTCCATGAGCTTGAAGGACAGCATCCATGCGGTTTGGCATGGATTCATACAATTTATTGATGAAATCATCAGGAATAGCCAAGAAAACAGTCTTGCATGCCTCCCAGAGTTCATCAATATTCTTTGGTTTCATCTTCCATGCTTCCTCTTTCATCCTACCCCACATATGCACAATGATGTTCATGTCAGGTGACTTGGCTGGCCAATCCTGGAGCATCTTGATCTTCTTCGCCTTAAGGAACTTTGATGTGGAGATGGAAGTATGCGATGGAGCACCATCCTGCCTTGCAGAATTTGGCCTTTTTTATGGTTTGGGGATATATGAGGTAGCTAAGATTTCTCGGTATTTTTGCACTATTAATGTTGCCTTCCACCCTGCAGATCCCTCGCACACCCCCATACTGGATGTAACCCCAGACCATGATTTTGACTCCACCAAACTTCACTGTTTTCTGGGTAAATCTCGGCTCCATGCGGGTTCCAGTAATATTTGCGGCGACTGTGGTGTAATTCAACAGAAGATTCATCTGAAAAATCTACCTTTTGCCACTTTTCCTGCGTCCATCCTTTTAGCAGACTGTGGGACTTGGCAAATGCCACACTGTTTTTCCATTGTATTTTGTTTAGTGCTGGCTTATGGGCACTGATTCGACCATGGAGGCCATTTCGAGACAGAATCTGTTCTGGTTGACACAGGAATTTCAGGTGACCAGGTCTTGAAAATGGGCTTGACTTGGATTTTCGAGCCAACAAACTGTCCTCTCGAGCAGTTGTCTTGCAGGGTCTGCCTGACCTGGTCTTGTCAAAAACCTCTCCAGTCTCTTCAAATCTTTTCTTTATCCTCTGAACTTGACGCTGATAGACATTGAAGGTGTGTGCCACATCAGCAGTGGATTTGGTCTTCAGCCTCTTGATAATCAAGGGTTTGCAGAGGTTTATTTGCAGTTGATTTGAAGGTCTAGTGTACTCGGGTTCATTTTTATACACACCTGAAACCTAATTGATCCATTATTAGTCACAGGTGAAGCCCATATGACAAGGCGACAACACTTATGACTCAATGGGCTTTGTCAAGCTGTGAATATTAGAATACTTTTTGTTAGTTTCGTTTTGCATTGAAACATTATTACAAAAGCTGTTTGGGGTAAAATGAACCATTTCTTGAAACAAAATCTGCATTAGAATTATTGTTAAGCAGCACTTCAGGTCTATTTGTACACAAGCCACAAGACTTTTGTCAGAAACTGTATAGTAAACAATTTAAAGGGCACCTCCACTGTTAAAACAAAAAAAAAACTACTCATGTGCCCTCAAACACAACTAACTGCTCTTTTTACCAGTTTATTACATGAATTTCTAACCAGATGCTTAATAAGTTTTATATTTCTTTTGGCAAAGTTATCTGCCTCCTTCCATTACTCAATTAACTTTTTTTTAAGCTTCAGCATCTGCAAAGGAGACAGCGCATGTAAAAAACAGCAGTCAATCATTGGCTGTGATATCAGTTGTCACAGCCTTTATTGACTGCATGGAGGGAGGGGACATCTTATTTGGAAAATGCAGTGCAATTTTTGATCTGGAAACAGTTCAGAGAAGGCAAATCTAACTTAATAAGGGGAATGGAGAAGCTTGACTTTACAGATAGATTTAACAAGGTAGGGCTTTTTTATATGGAGAAGCATGCTTACTTGGGGATATGATTATTTTATACAGTTATATTAATTGACTGTACAATAATTTCTTAGTTGTTCACCAATAGATCATTTCAGAGGACAAGCAGATATCCCTTAAAGGATAAGTGCACTGTAAAATGTTCATTTGGAAGCTGCAGCTTTAAAAATACCGTTGCCATATTTTTTTTTACCTCTGCTTTCTCCTGCTTGAGCCTCAAACAGTAATGCCTGTGAGTTCCGTGCACTCTCCTGCTTGAGCCTCAAACAGTAATGCCTGTGAGTTTCCGTGCACTCTCCTGCTGAGCTCAAACAGTAATGCCTGGGAGTTCCGTGCACGTGCATGGAACTTACAGCATTTCTGTTTGAGGCTCAAGCAGGAGAAAGCAGAGGAATCTCAGAGGGGCGGAGCTAACATGTCGCAAACCAGTAACCGATGTCAGCAACTTCAAGGCACAAAGCTAGGCTCTGGAGGGACATAGGTAAAAAAAAATATGGCATTGGTATTTTTAAGCTGCAGCTTCCAAATGAACATAGCTTTGATTTTACAGTGCACTTATCCTTTAAAATTGAAAGGAAGTTTTTAGTATGAAAATTTTGTTCACAGTTAGAAAGTTGGACAATTTCCAACAGATCCACCGCACACCCCATCTTTAGTAGAGTGTAACTTTATTAGTCATGTTTCGTACCAAAAAGGTACCTTTTGTCAAAATAGTTTAGTTGTGTCTTGACAAAGGTACCTTTGTGTACCGAAACATTGACTATAAGTTACGCTCTACTAAAGACTGTGTGCAGTGGATCTGTTGAATTTTGTGTATCTCATTGCAAACTTACAGCAATGACCACGCCGCACCCAGCATGATGGATGTATATATGGTGTGCGATCCATACTTGCTATTAGAAAGTTAAAATCGTGGATGTGGCAAGTTCATTGTATAGCTTTATGAGAGGGCTGGATATGTTTCTAAATTAAATTAATGTTATTAATACATTTAGCGCTTCCTTGATGTCAGGAAGATGTTTCCCTTTATGCTGTTTTTCTTCTTTTTGCTTGCTCTGGACCAACTGTCTAGATAGACATATGTCTTATTCAACCTCCATTACTATTAACAATGAAAACTGTACACTGAATAAAAATATGGGTTTTGCATATTGAATCCACCATTGAAAACACAGATTGCCATGAGAGAGAGCCTAAAAAAAAACACTGCTTTAGATATGTTCAATTTCTCTTTGTTTGCTCCAACTGTCCTGCTTCCCTGCATGTCAAGTTTTTAAACTTATCGTCTCTGCTGGCAGACATTGGATGAATCAAAAGGAAGGAGAAGCCCTTCCAGCTCTGCATTGATGTTACCATCCCTTCATCATTCTACACTACATGGTGTGACACAAAGCTAAATGTGGGATAAAATGTTCAAAACGATATCTAAGTGAACTGAACACTTAAATTTCCCACTTAAAACTAAAAGCTGGTGACTTGTCAGTTAATTTGCCCGCAACCCCAGCTGCTATTTTACCAGTTTTTTATGCATTTGTACCAGATATTTAATGTAAGTTGTATTTCTTTCTGGCAAATTAATCTGCCACCAATCCCTCTTTTCAAAGAGCTTTTTATTTGCCATAGCATGTGCAGAGTAGACATCAGGTGATTACAGCAGTCAGTAATTGGCTTTGATGTCAGCAGTCACAGCCTGATTGACTGCATGGAGGGAGGGGCAGCTTACTCTGCCAGAATGAGGACAACATATAATCCTTAAATATCTGGTATCAATGCAAGTAATAAAGTGCAAAATATGAGTTGGGGTTGGGGCCAGTAACTGACCATTGGCCAATTTTTGTTTAACGGTGACATGTCCCTTCCAAAGCTAGCATTGCAATGCAAATGTATCTAAGAGACAACCTGCAATGGCATTAAGGGAAGACAAATAATAAATACCAATTTTTTTCTTTGATTAAGGGTTTCCATTGATGAGCTGGGTAAATCAACGGTAAATCTGAAAATAATATTCCCTGAATAATAACGTTGGTCATTGCAGTTTATTTGGGTTTGTTTACAAAAGCTTTCTCACTGAGAATAAGAAGATGATAATACCGTATATACCGAGTATAAACCGTCCCGAGTATAAACCGAGGTCCTAGTTTTAGGGGAAAAGTAGGAAAACCACACTGACCCAAGTATAACCGAGGGGGTATATTATTCCACTAAGATGTTTGAACACTACAACTCCCAGCATGCTTTATTGCTGGGTAGTTGTAGTTTTCAAACATCTTAAGTTGCAAATACTTACAAATAAGAGTAAAACCTTCTTTATTTGTGCATACTGTATGCACAAATATAGGAGGATTTACCCCTATTTACAAGTATTTGCCACTTAAGGGTTTGAAAACTACAACTCCCACCAATAAGCATGCTGGGAGTTGTAGTATTCAACCTCTAAAGTGGCAAATACTTGCAAATAGGGTTAAATCCTCCTTGTTTTGTGCATACAGTATGCACAATAAGAAGGTTTTACTCTATTTGTATGTATTAAGTGTGTCCTGTAAATAAAGTAATGTTTCCCTTACCTTGTCCTGCGGCCGCGCGATCCGCATCCTTCTCCCACCCGCTGCTCATCCTGAATGATGTCACTACACCGGCGCCTCTCACTTTGCGGCGCCGGGTAGTGACATCATCCGATGCGCAGAGGCCGTGGAAGAGATGCGGATCGCGCGGCGCTGGACAGGTAGGTGAAACGTTGACTCGAGTATAAAAGGTAAGAGTTTCAGGCTTTTTTTAAGCCTAAAACCTCGGTTTATACTCGAGTATATATGGTAATAAGAAGAAGAATAAAGTCATGATATGATTGTCTTAACATTTACCATACGTTTTTGCCTAGAATATAAAAATGTCCTTTAATAATTATTAAAGTTACTGGCGATATACACAAGGGGGAGAAGTTCAGCTGGTATAATAAATGGCTTTTTTTTTCCTTAATCACTGTTGTTATTGCCTATACAGACTTGTTTTCCATCTCATCCATTAAAAAAGAGTCTGGGGAAATAAATGTAAATAAAAAATGTGCTGTCAATTACTAAGCTTCACTCGTTGAATCTAAAATAGAATTCAATAGAAAATACATTTCTTTCATTTTTAAAAAAAATCAGGGAGATTCGATAAAGTTCTTATTGTAATCTGTACTAATTTTTCCCCAACCAATCAGATCTATTTAACATTTAAGCTAACATCTGATTGGTTGGGCAAAATTAGCACCATTTTTACAATAAGAACTTTTATTGAATCTCCCTGTATCAGTTTATAAGTGACAGCTTTCCTTCCACATCCACAGTAAATGTAAATTGAAATAATACTCTATTACAACTGCTTTACTTCTTTAAAAGGTGTGTTCGAAGATATGAGGTCACGTTAACCGTTTGTCAACCATGTGGAGTTGCTATTAGCCCCTGTGGGGAGGTTTTATAGCATGTGGAATCTGAAGATAGATGTGTAAGTCTGACTATCTAAGCTATGTGTATATTTCAAATATATTTACAATATACATTTTCTAGATTCAAATATTCTTTTCCATATATTCTGTTATTGTACTACATCTGTTTTTAAATTCTTCAGAAGTTAAAGCCGTAATTGTGAACTTTTTTTCACTCACCTTGTGTCATGTCTCTACTTAAAAGAATGGCAGTTATAGTGCAGCGAATTTTACATATTTATCAACAGAAAAAATTAGACCAAATGGTCACACATTTACTTCAAATAGGAGTTCACAGCATTACATACACCAATTTGTTTTTTCTAGGTTGGGTCAGATTCCTGAGGTACAGATGGACAGCACTGTGCTTCACTAAAACGCTCAAACTTTATTTCATCAGGTGAAAGACGAAGCTTTTCTTAGCAAAAACGCTCATAGGCAGTATACACAGAACAGATATAACATTTCGGGTCACATGAACCCTTTTTCCAAATTTGAAAAGGGTCATGTGACCCGAAAATGTCATATCTGTTCTGTGTATACTGCCTATGAGCGTTTTTGCTAAGAAAAGCTTCTGTCTTTTAACCATGAGGAAATAAGTTTGAAGCGTTTTTAGTGAAGCAGTGCTGTCCCATCTGTACCTATTTGTTGTGTTGAAGTGTTTCTGTGGGACCTTCGGACGTGCACAGGCAAAGATCGGGTGAGATAGTGAGTGCCGGCGCTACTCCTTGTTTTGTCTGGGTCAGATTCCTTACCCTACACACATTAGCCGTGTTAGTCTGGGTAGTGCCTAACACACATTCGGCACAGTATCATCACTCCACCAAAGATTTATAAACCACAAAAAGGCCAGAGGCCTGATTTTACATATACAGTCCCACATACCCAGATCCCTCCCACCACCCAAAAAACACCTAATGTACAACACATTAAGTGGCTGGTCATGCAAAGAAGGCAGACGGTCGATCAATATTTTAATAGTAATCCAAACAACGTTATACCTTATAATGTTACCAAACGCTTGGGCATGAGGATGGCAAACATTTAGCTCACCTAAATGAGGTCTCATACTATCAAAATCTCTATAAAGTATCAAAAGATCAATCCTCCTACCTTCAGGCTCCGAAATTAGTGAATGCAAAGAGACCTTACCTCGGGATAGCTTCCCGCTCCCATACCCACTACGTTCCTCTCAATCCTAAATATATCACCAATTATAGCAATAAAACTCGTACCCAGACCCAAACCGGACCACAGCCAATGTAACCGAGACCAGCTGAACCGCCGACCACGTTTCGTCACGCAACCCTGACTTTCATCAGGGCTTGGTTCCAGGTCAAAGGAATCCATTTAAAGCACCTCATCCGAACGTCCCCGCGTGACGTACTTATTCACTCTGTTTGGATACTTAAACCTTCTATAAAGTTGCTCATGCATATAAAAGACCAATTAGTGAATAATAAATAAAGTTAAAAACCTATTTTTATCAACATGGCTCCAACACGATCCTTTAACAGATCCTACTCTATTTAATCTCTTTAAATCTATTTATGTCTATATACAGGATTAGAATGAAGGAGTGGGAAATTATATCATTTTTCTTTCTTTTACATTGTTAATTGATTTCTATTCTAATCCATCCTTTGTTTGAACACTAAGATATTGTTGGGGGCATATCGAGTTTTTAACGGATAAGAAATTTTTGGGATACCTTATCACTCCTACCTCTATGGCTATTATATTTTTGTATTGCTAGTTACTTACATATACTCTTTAAGGTCACAATAAACATTAAAAATTAAACATCCTCATTTATCCTTCTGGCATCGTGTACCCGTTGAAAATCCACGTAGTTCTCGTTGCAACACGCAATTTTTCAAGGTCTCCACCCTATTCCGATCACTATCGCTCAATCGCACCAAATTTTATGACATACGGATTCCTTTGATGTTCTTTTATCACTGCTTATCCACACTACTTCTTTGTGGCTCTTTCATCTAATTAATGGCCCCTTATGTTTCCTGTATGCTTACAGACATTTTTCCTCCATTGTTTTTCCCACATATTGCGTTTTACACTTGCAGGAAATCACATATATGACATTTTCTAGACTGCCATGTAAGAAGTTTTACACTTCATAATTTTTTTCCATATCTATTGGAGAACTTACTCTCCTACCATTGTATATACATACAAATACATTTCCACATTTTCTATTCCATGATGTTCCGGATTCCTAGCCCCTTCTCCATTTGTATTTTGGTTTCGTTTTTTCTTCATAAAGGCTTCTACACATAATGTCCTTTTAAAAGATGGTGCCCTCTAGCTTGTAGCTTGGGGTGTTTTCCTATTTTCAAATCTTGATCTTCTTGTTAACACATCACCAATGTTTTCTTAAAGTTTTTTATCTTAAGTTTCCCATGTGAATTAAATTTGTAATTATCTTGATTACTATTATCTGTCCTTTCTTCATCCCTTTTTCCATCAAGAAGCTATTTCGATTTTTCTAATGCTGCTGTTTTTGCTTTGCTTTTACTACTTGTCTCTGAATAACCTCCTGTTCAAAGTGCTTTGACCTTTGTACCGTTTGGTCTGCTGTTTTGCAAATGTATTTTTTGGTCTGTACAGTTTCTTCTTAATTCTCAGGAATTGTCCACCCGGTAATTGCTCTTTTCGTAGTTTTATTGATGATGACTTTCAGCATGGAGGAACCGCATTCACACAGCCGTCGGGTTTCTATATGTTTCACTCACAACTTTGCCACCCTCTATTTATATCAGTAAATCTAAACATTCCAATCTTTTTGTACTATAATTAATTTTCTGTGAATATTGCATATGGTTTATTCATTCTCTTACAGGTCAACCAAATCCTCCTCAACCCCTGTCCAAATAATGAGAATGTCATCCACATAACTATACCATATTATAATCATCCTCTCTTTTACCTTTTGAGCAGATTTCACTGTACTGTTTGTTAGTTTCCCCCACTTTCAAGATTATACACTCATATTTTGGAGTACAGTCGCCCGCCAGTCGCGGTTCTTTCTGTTGATATGGTAGTAAATCTCCCTTCAAAACAATCAAGAGAATTTTTCCGTATACCAAATCCACATATGCTCATCCCAGGTTTGAATGGTCTTTATACTCAACTCCTCTCGTCTTAGGAATAGTTTTATTTCCTCCAACCCACATTATGAGGGATTGAATGATATCAATCCCCTACAATCCATAGTTACAGAAATGTACCCTCCGATACTTCTATGTTATTCAATCTCCTCAAACATCTCTTTATCTTCACATAAGAGGGGAGTGTATTAGAAAGGTTCTTATAAGGTAATCAACTATTTAACTCAACCCCTTCAGTGGGGGTCCATGTTTTCCGGAAATGATAGGTCTCCTTGGGTGATTTTTTCGTAGCTTTAATGAAATTTTGGGAATAATGGTAAGGTTGGAATTTTGGGCTGTGAGTATGTAAGAGAAAAGTATATTCTTTTGATTAAAAGATAAATCAAGGTGATGGTAAGATACCAATCAGTAATGTGGACAACTCACAGAATACCAATCATAGATGTGGAAGTAAAAATAAATCCCATTGCAGATTTTAGATAAATCAAGGTGATGTAGTATGAGGCCACTAAGGAGAAATTTGATTAACTCAAAGAATGTGGGCTAGCATGTGATACAAGAACATCAAAGAAAATCCGGTATGTCATACCAAATTGGTGCGATTGAGCAGATAGTGATAAGGAATCAGGGGGAGACCTTGAAAAATTGCTGTTGCAACGAGAACTACGTTGGATTTTCCAACTGGTACACGATGCCCAGAAGGACTAAATGAGATGTTAATTTCTCATGTTTCTTGTGACCGTTAAAGACTATATATGTTAAGTAACTAGCAATCAATCTAATCCAAGTAGAGTGATAATGCATCCCAAAAATTTCCTTATCCCTTAAAACTCATATTGCCCCAACAAACATCTTTAGTGTTTCAAACAAGGCTAGATAATCCATTTACAATGTACAAGAAAAGAAAAATAATAATTTCCACCCTCCTTCCTCTCATATCCTGTATATAGACAAATAGATTAAAAGTATTAAATATATGCTAGACCACATTAATAGGATCTTTTGAGCCATGTATATATAATAGGTGTTTTAAACTTTTATTTCTTTATTCACTATATTTGGTCTTTTACTACTGAACTCGAGCACTTTAAGAAGGTTTAAGGTATCCCAATCCGAGTGAATAGGTAACTCACAGGATAGAACTTCGGTGAGGTGCCGCGGTCGGGACAGAGAGCTATACATTGGTGCATAGATTTAGGATTGAGAGGAACGTAGTGGGTATGGTGAGCGGGAGCTATCCCGAGGTAAGGTCCTTTTGCATTCACTAAAATTCGGATGCGCTCTAAGGTAGATGATCTTTCTGATATCTTTAGATATTTTTGATAGTATAGAGACCATCATTTTAGGTGACTAAATGTTTGGCAGCCTCATCCCCATAAGCGTTGATTAACACTTATAAGGTTTAACTGTTGTTGGATTACTATATAAATATTGATCGACCGTCCGGTTTTCTTTTCGCTCCCTGTACCAGCCACTGATAACCTGTCGTGTCACCTTGGTGTTTTTTTGGGTGTGTTGGGAGAGCGACCTGGGTATGTGGGGTCTGTATATGTAAATCAGGCCTCTTGGCCTTTTTGTGGTTTCTAAATCTTTGGTTGGCGTGATGATACTATGCCCATTTGTTGTTGTAGGCAAAAAACCAGGCCTACCCAGAATAACACGGCTAATGTTTTGTAGGTAAGGATCTGCCAACCAACCTAGAAAAACAATTGGTGTAATGGCTGTGCAAACTCCTCATTTTGAACGAATTTTACATGCACATTAAAGAATGATCTGGGGGCTGAAATATAAATGTAAATTAAATGTATCTCCAATGACAGACTGTTTATCTGATGCATACAGTATTTGCTTTTGCAGCAAGAAACAACACACACACACACAACCTTGTTTACAGTCCAGTGTGGTAAGAGGGTTTAACGTTTTTCCTCCCCTTCTCTCTCTGTATAATCCAACTGTAAAATGAACTTAGAGAGTCAGGAGGAAATATTCTTTACTGGTAGCTAAGTGGGGGTGTGGCTGCTGTACATGATGATGCAGCATTGAGATGAGAGACACCCCACACAGTGGGAAGACACACCCCCTGAACTGCACACTTCCCTGCTCTGCCAAATCAAACGAAGGGGAATTCGGGGGGAAAAGTAGGGGGGGGGTTGGGGGATGTTTTTCAACATACCAAAAAAAAAATGTCTTTTTCTCCTCAGTGGAGATACCCGTTAAGTTTGAAAAAGGGTCAGAGCTCACACACAGGTTACCAATCCCAGGAAAAAAAGCTCCAACCATTTTATATACGTTAGACTATGAATCTTTATAAAAACACAAGTAAGATAAAAAAATACCAACACATTCTCTAAGGCAAAATATGGGCAGGTCAACTTTATAACAAACAAACATAAAGTGCAGAGTCCCTTCCAATAACATGGTGTTCTCCTCCCCCATGCTTGCTTTTAGCCCTAAATCCTCTCTCTCCCTCCCAGCTGAAGTTCCCCCTGCACATCAACTGTCGCATAAATCACTCCTTACCAGCTGAGTCCCCCTGACATCAGCTGGTGTTTGAAAAGTGTAGACTTCAGTTTCCTATTCTCTGTAACAAATATTATTATAGTAATTGGGGGAGTCTTATGTATCCTTTTGTTAGCTGCAGATTTTCCCTTGCCCATGACTTTAGTTCCCCCACTGACCGACCATCTTCATTGGCTCCTCAGTTGCTGCTCCAATGCTGAAGTTCCTAACTGCTAGCCATTCAAACCTGCTGCGCCTAGTGCCTTTTTTCAATAGTAAAGGGGACACTTAACACCTAGAATTATCTGCCTGAAGGATAGTTCAAATATGTGTCCCATTTAGGCCCTTGACATGCACTCAGCCCACCAAGTTAAAACTCCTGGAACATTTTTTACTTTGAATAAATTTGTGTCTGCACACTTTAAAACAGTTCTTAATAGTTGTGATTACGGAGGATATGTTGAATATAATTTGTTTATTGCAATACACCACACTCAATTGACTGTCCAGAAATATACAGCTTGGTTAGCCAACTGATGAGCATTACAATCCATTGCCTACCACTATTGGCAAAAATTGTCAACACCCTAGTTTTTTTTTAATTAAAGGGCATATTCTTTCCACACCTAGGCAAGATCCTGCACACCAGCTGTCCTGAAAGAAGGCCCAAAACCTAACTGACCATGAAGCATCAGTAAACAACTGGATTGCTGGTTGGTTTAGGGGGGTGGTAACCCAATATTTTTCTTTTTCCGCATTGAAGTTAAGTAAGTAAAGTGTCCCAATCCTGCTTTTAACTTTGGCCGACATTGTGAGCCAGTGGTTCTGTTTTTTGTGTTCCTTGTTGCCTTTTCAAAGCCCATAGGTAATCACCATTTGAGGCAAAACTTTTTGTAGACTCTTTGGGGTAGGGATCTCAATTCCTAATGTGGTTCAAAGGCATGCTGCACTAATATCAAATTTTATCCTAATTTATATACTTAGTAGTTGCAAGAAAATATTGAACCCTTAGGGGTGATTTGATTATCATCTACACTAAGTCACAACACATAACATCACGGTCTGCTTAAACTAATACCACACAAATAATTAAATTTTTTTGCCAAGTTTTTTTATTGAACACAGCCATGAAACATTCACGTGCAGTGGAAAAAGTATGTGAACCCTTGGATTTAATAACTGGTTTGAACCCTCTTTGGCAAGCAATAACTTCAACCAAATGTTTCCTGTAGACACCTGCATGATCAGACTTGCTCATTTACGCTTTACAAAAATTGTTTCCATTGTTCAGCAATCATCTTGGGGTGTCTGGTGTAATCGCTTTCTTGATGTCATGCCACAGCATCTCAATCGATTGAGGGTCAGGACTCGACTGGCCCACTCACGAAGTCCTATTTTCTTTTTTTCAAGCCATTCTGGTTGTTGATTTATTCTGCTTTGGGTCATTGTCCTGTTGCAACACCCATTTTTCTGTCGCACTTCAGCGGTGGACTGCCTTACGTTCCCCTGCAAATGTCCTCGATAAACTTACAAATTCATTTTTCCTTTGATGATAGCAATCCATCCAGCCCTGGACGTAGCAAAGCTGCCCCAAACCCATGATGCCCCCACCAACCATACTTTCACATTGGGATGAGGTTTGATGTTGGTGTGCTGTGCCTATTTTCTTCCACAAAAAAACACTGGTGTTGTGTTTTCTGTCCAAACAACTCATTTTTGTTTTCAGTGTCCCACTAATATTTGCCAGTAGTGCTATGGAACATCCAGGTGTCTCTTTTGCAACTTAAACGTGCAAGCAATTCTTGTTTTGGACAGCAGCGGCTTCTCTCCTCGAGGTTATCCTCCATGACATCCATTTCTTGTTTCGTGTTTTAATCATATCGTAGATTTGCTAACAGGGATGTTAGCAGATGCCAGACCACTTTGTAAGTCCTTTAGCTGAGCACTCTAGGTTCTTCTTTACCTCACTGAGCATTCTTGCTTTGCTCTTCGCAGTCCATCTTTACAGGACGTCCACATTTCTAGGGAGAGAAGCAGCATGCTGAACTTTCCCATTTTAAGACAATTTATCTTACCTGCGCTGATTATCAGCAAGGCTTTTGGAGATACTTTTATAACCGTTCCTCAGCTTTATGCAGTCAAACAATTCTTAATATAGGTCTTCTGAAAGCTCTTTTGTGCAATGCATCATTCACCATCAGGCGATGCTTCTTGGAAAAAGCACAACCCAAAACTGGTGTTGTTTTTTGTATAATTCGGGCATGCTGTAACACACCTCCACTCTCATCTCCATTGATGGACTCGCCATGTGGCTGACACCTCACTCTAATTAGCTCATGGAGATTCATAGTCTAGGGTTCACTTACTTTTTCATCTGCACTGTGAATGTACTACATGGTGCGTTTAATAAAACATGGAAACTGTGAATTATTTGTGTGGTATTCGTTTAAACGAACCTGTATTGTCTATTGTTGTGACTTAGTGAAGATCATGACCAATTTGCTCAAATCGATTTAATTCCAAAGTGTTCACTCTTTCTTTTTTCTTGCTACTGTATTGTATTTTTAACCTAATGTATCAAATTGTATTTAATTTTTAATTTATATGTACTTTTGCGTCACTTATCCACCTGTTTGTATACTCTCAAGGGTTATTCCAATAAAGTTCTTATCGTTTAAAATGGTGGCTAAATTGTGCCCGACCAATCAGACACTTCATTAACATTTGAACGCTAACATCTGATGTGTTGGGTGCAAATCAGCACCATTTAAACAATAAAACTTTTAATTGAAACCCTGTCTGATTTTATAATGTACAGCGCTGCTACCCAAGTGGCACTTATATAATAAATAGTATACATATATACAAGTATGTACAATGAAATGGAGCACCCCTCAGCAGGGATTTATCAACATAGTTATTCTCCCTGATATTGCAACCCCATTACTGGGTGAACCATAGCAGCCTAAAAGGCCGCCTCAAATCTATCTCTACCTGAAGCTTTGTATCCTTACTCCTTGATGATATCTAAAAAGCCCCCCCTTGGGTCAAGTCCTTTATGGGGTTTCCCTTAAACGACCAGCATTCTTCTGCCAAGATTTCTTTTTCTACACTTCTTCTCACTCCCCTGGTATTGTGCCGCTGATTAATTTATTGCACTTTCCTAGTTCTTCAACCGTTTTATTACAAAGAACAACAAACCAAATTGAAAAAGCGTTAAACAAAAAATTGACACTTCCTATACAGATATTTTTCTAACAACCACTCCGTGCTTGTCCAGTACTATTGGCTTTTTGCACCTTTCTCAGTGTTTGGACGAAATGAATGCTTTTCCTTTTGAAAATGATTCCTCCTGTGTACACTCGCTGCTATGGGTGACTCCTACTTCATGTTTTTTTGTAAAGCCAAAATGACTATTTACCATGCAACTTCTAGAACAATATATATTATTTACGCCCGCACAATCTTTTTCCCATAACCTGTTTTGTTGAAAATGCCGCTCCCTTTGGTAATTGACCTTTCATACTTTTAGGGATAGCAACCACTTTTGTCCCAAATAATCCAGCATCCTTAAGGCCAAAGCTTAGTCACCTCTTTCCTACCATCTTTTTTCTAAAAGCTCTATCATATTCTGCCTAGCTTTACTATCCTGTTTTCTTTGGCCATTTTCTGGTAATATAGAACCTAAAAAACCGTACCATCATAAAGGGCATGTCCACCATAAAAATGTCTGTAAATTTAGCTTCACCCTCCCAAACACTAAACAAATTTCCAAAAAAAAAAATCTATAGAACTTACTTCCAGCCAATGGGATCCCATGGCCTCAGTCTCCCAATGCACTAGTGAACGGCTGGATTCAGGGCAATCAGAGACACAGCTGCCGTGCTATTGATTTATCCGCGATCCCCGGCCTGGTAATAATGTTCTGGGGATAATTTTAAAAACGGACCATGCAGTTTAGATTGGAGAGGTAAGCTACATTAAGAAAAAGGGGTGTTCACACGCTACTTAAAAGGATACAGCCTAATGATCTATATGGTGAATGGGAGGGGGGAATCGGCTCCAAACGCATGTCATCCTACAACGTCCCCCCGCCAGGAGTGCTACAGGACGAGGATAGAACTTTATCAGGAAGACAAGGCTCCTATACTCTTCTCGCCTTTTCTGGATTTTGGCCATGCACTGGAGGGGACCATTGGAGCAGAGCTGTTAGTGTAAGGAGTTGGGGGTTCGAGATTTAACACATAAACATGGGCCGAGGGCTGGGTGGGTATCGATTATGGGCACTCATAAACACAATGAAACTCCGTGCCAACCAATCTCAAACATTCCTAGGTGTGTTCTGCATTCACTATCCTCACCGGCACCTCTTTTCATTTTCAAAATATCATAGCATAGTTTATATTATCAGCGTTACTTTCGCCGCTGTTTGTCAGCAAGCTGTTTTTGCAATATTGGACTGGTACAATTTATAAATTTCGAAATCCGGCATCGGAAAGTTAACATTGCCGTAATAGGCTTTTCAACAATTCAAACATCGCACTATTCTGTTCACGTCATATTTATAAAGCGTCGGTAATGTGTCAGTTTGTCAACTTGGAGTTAAGCCACAGGTGGGGGGGCCCTTGCACATCAGCTGCTGGGCGGGAGGTGGTATGCAACCAGGAGGCCCCCCCCTCCCAGCACGTGACAAGTCTCTTTGCGTCTCTAAGGGGTCCCGCAGTAGAACCAGACCCCCCCTCCTGGCACTTATAAGTGCCTTTTGTTGGGGGGCAGCTCTTTAGCTTCGAAACCAGGACCCTCAATGGCTCTTAGAATGAGCCCTTGTGGCTCTAATAAAGCCTTTGTGATAGTGGGACCCGCAGCTCAGCTTCGAAACCTGAACCACCCCTGGTCCTAAAAAGGACCTTTACATCTCTCCCGGCGCTCTTTCTTTTCTTCTACCAAATGCTGCCAATATCCTGCGGCGACCACCAACTCCCGATGTCCAGATTGCCGGGTGATGCCACTGCAGCCGCCAGTGGCACCGGCCATAGCTGATGCACCGATCTTGAATTCCCAAGATTTTTCCTGTCGTTTTTTCTTTCTCACTTGCGTGAACCTTCTGAGTTCCGCGGGGTTTGCCACCTCTTATATAGGTTTGCTGATAGGCCAATCCATTTGTGATTTGGTTATAGATTTCAAGCCTTCACACATTAACCATTCAATATGATTGATTAGATGTCAATTCTACCAATCATATGAATCACACACTGAAGGGTTAACTATCATATTTGAATATTTCAACCAAAGAGCAAAACACCCATGAAATAAGTAGGTGCAAATGCCGATTTTCTTCTTCCTTCTTCGCTGTGGTGAAGGCGGTAGTTAGAAAACGTGAAAAAAACGGACCTTTATAATGTCCCTTGAAGTTTTTTTTTTTAATCTTTATCATATGTGGTGCCTAAACACTGCTTTTAGAAGAAAGATTAAAATTCCACTAATTGTTTTTCCCCTTAATAGTTAATTATTGTTGTTATTTAATGACTATTACCAATATGACTATTGTTACCTCACCCGAAACTTATTATTAAATAATGACTATTGTTTGACATTTTTGTCTAGGCATATACTACTAATGATTGTTGTTTCTAATACATACCTGCAAAAGATTCCAGACACACACAAGCCGTATTAATGTGATCATTTAATCCATCTTCATCACAGATGTTTACCGTTTTATCATTTTCCCATTGTCAGCAGAAAAGGCACAAGCATAAATCCTCTAAGAATATGTAGAATTCATATTTTCCTCTCTATTGAGGTGCAAGGAGACATATCTTGGTTATCATTGCTTGATCTTGCATCTTATTTTCTTGTGTAACCACAGTTTTTTGGGTTTTTTTGGAGGTTTAACGGTTATATTTAAACTTCCCATGTATATAATTTTTAAAAATATATATGAAAGTGCTATTTCTGCTATGTCCATTATCAGTTGCCAGTACTGTAAGCGTCATATTCTGATCATGTTTTACTTGTAGTTTAATTTTATTCTTATAAGCGCTACATATCCCAGCCCTTTAACAATTATTTACTCAATTCACATCAGCGCCCTGCTGCAAGACTAACCAACTAAGTCATATTTATTTTACACATCACACCGATCAGTATGTTCTTTATATTGTGGGGGAAACCGAGTGTCCTGGAGGAAACCCAAGCAAGCACAGGTGGAATGTCAACACTCCTTGTCAGATGTTCTTCCAGGTTATTGAACTCAGGACTACCGTTGCAAGGCATCAGTGCTAACCACTGAAGCCCATGCCGTTTACTCTACTGTAAAAATTATGGGATAAATTATGCTTGGTGCACCGAGAATAAAAATGGATCTTAGAACAAGTGTCCTATTATAATTTACTGTCAAACATAAAGGATGTCTCTCTGCTAACGAACTTAAGGCCTTTTTTTTCTTGAACATAAATCCAATCAACAAAAATACAATTTTTTAACAATGGATTAGCAGACTTTAGCCTCTAAAATCTATACTGTCAGCTCATTGGAAATTTTTGAAATCCTAAGGCTTCTCAGTAAACAAGATTTCCTACAGGCACTTGCAATTCTTCTGGGCTGTTTTTAGGCCATAGGCCACTCTAGGCGCCTATGTTAAACCAGGCGCCCTGGGTTCTCCCTGGCAATCTCCCTGTCAGCTTTTACTTTGCTGTGTTAGAATTGGCTCTCCTTGTTTTGCTGCTTAGGGCACTAAGAGGCTAAAAGGCCCTGAATCTTCCTCACCACAGGAGTCTCTCTTTTTAGAATTTATGGACTAACCCTTCGGGCCTTAGGCCACAACTATGTTGCTTTTCAAGCCAATCCGATCGCGCTTTAAAAACACACCTAGTGTGGCCCAATTGTGGTGGCACCCTAGTGCGTTCTGGCGTCCTGCATTGTGATCCTTTCATTGCATGAGCCCAATTACGCAACATTGCATGTCACAGCACACAAGGCAGCTGATACACTTGCTATTCATTTCCAGAGCGCTCGGAATGCGCTCTGTGTGGCCTCTTTGGCCTTGAAGGACTTGTACACCCACACTTTTTCTCACTTTCACCTTTGTCAATTTGCAAAATAGTTGATTGTTAGCACCTTTTACTAGTCTGTTTCATATGTAAAAGTCTCCTTCCACTGGATTTCAGTAAGACCTTTTTATAAGAAGCCAGTCGTGTGTCAGGCTTAATTAAGTAATTTACAAAAATGTGGAGCCGATTGGATCTGCTCAAGTGTTTCATATCACCTTCAGATACCGTGGTTCTTCCAATTACTTCAGATAGTTACACTAATTGAGAAAATACATTGCATCAGAGCTGTGCTAGATCAGGTTCAATTTCATTATCCTTCCTCAACTATCATTGTAACTTGTGTTTTTCTATATGTGTTTACCATTAAAGGCATAATATTAAAGAGGTATGCAATGGAATGTATATGTGAGAGACTGGCAGAATGAAATATTTTTTAGAAGTTCGGCAGATTGCAATCTAATTGCTGTGACAGTAAATATTTTTGTGAAGCTTGTGACAGGACTGAGCCTGAACACGTATGAAATCTACACATTACAAACTGTGTATCATTTATACTGTAGAAACATATTTTAAAATAAACTTAGGGGGTTTTTTGCCATTTCCACATGTTTTTGGAAATAGTGCAGCACTTCCGATACCAAATATCGCTTGCTCTACATGTAGTGGTGAACATAGGTGCATTGTATGGGGCGTAACGGATAGTGCAAAAACAAATTGTCTTACCTTGTCCCATCCCACATAGCAATACTGGACATAATCACAGATTGCATTGCAGATACAGCAAGGGAAGGCTTGTGTTTTGGTTGATTAAGTGTTTGCATAGAATGTTTAATCACTCAATTATTTCGCCACTGGCTCCTAACTAATTCCACACAAGCCTCAATTAAGTTTCACTGGCTGTATGTTTTTTGGAGCGTGGAATGAATGGAAAAAAACACAAAAAAATTGTTAAAACAAGTAGAATATCAGAGGAGGATCTTTCTACCCTCGTTTTTTTTTTTTCCCAGTACAAGTTTTTATTTTAAAAAACGAACCCCCCCCCGAACATCAGAGCAAACTGAGACTTACTTTAAATCCGGACCATTCATCAAGTGATGTCGGGTCACGGGTAAATCTGTGAATTCCCAGACAATCCGGACAGACCATAACTGTACTAGGCGTCCTGCAAACAGGAAGTTAGTTTTTTCGGTTGGCATTATTTATACACAGACAAAATGCTGAATTGGCAGATTAAGGTCATTGGAATAAAAAAAAAACTGCTCTTTTGTCTGAAAGCATATGTCTTTGCCTGAAACTGTAAATATAACTTTTGCTATTTTGTAGATCCCCCCCCGCCTCCCACCTCTAAACGCAGTTTAGATCTTTAAAAAAAACAAACAATCAAATAATACGTACAGCCCCTGCGTTCTGTGTGGCACAACTGATCCGGAAACCCCTGCATTCCAAACGCTGCAAGCAGGGTCCAGACGGAGCTGCATTTGTGATCGGCTGAAGGCAGACAATCACAAGACACGTTTTGCCGTCAATGGAAACAGACGCGGGGCGAAGGGCTGTAAGTATGATCCTGATTGTTTCTTTAATGATCTAACTCTGGCGTAGGATGGGCAGGGGATCTACAATATATCTAAAGGATATTACGCAAGGTGAAGGGCAGCCTATGGGGATAGAGGGTGGGAGGAGAGGGGCAATGGCTCCCTGCGCACTACCTTCCCAGAGCAAGAAGAAGGCAGAAAGACATTTTTTGCAAGGACAGCTCCTAATTGTTCCCGTTTCCTGGACTTGGGCAGCCATGAGGCAGGAGGACACCCCAAGGAGCTGGTGAAAGGTAATGGATTTTTTTTAAACTGCACAGTGGGTCAATTTTGTTTTTGTGGATATGCCCTTTAAAAGCTTCTCTGGATCGTAGTTATAGGCTTGTAAAGGTACCTTTCGAGACTCCATTGTCCATTTTTTCTGTGGCAGGGCATGTGTTATAAGTGGTCACCCCACCCTCAAAAATCAATCTGTTCTAAAGCTTCTTACAAGACTCAATTATTCTTCGTCCTTTTTTAAACTATAACACTTTAGGGGAGAGGGGAAAAATTATATTGTCATGTGTGTGGTTAGCTCAAAATAAGATTTAGAAGTTTGGGGTAGAAGGCTTAGATTGCAGCTGATGATGTTTCTTTGTCACAGTAGGGCATGCCCCATTCCACATTATGAGGCAGACCCCAGCCGGTAGTGCCCTGTCTGCCTGTTGTGGTTCTGGTTTTAAACGGTATCTCCAGCCTCACACAGATACCTTGTACGTTAAGTCTACTGGGCACCGCGACCAGTGAGGGACTTGTCCCCGTCAAAGGACTTCGTCTATTGGCGAAGCAAGTGGTTCTAGATTGGGGGTATCTGTGCTGAAGGGTACTCCAGGACTCCGGACATTCACACATTAACATTACATTTAGCATGTAAGAGATTAAAAAGCATAATTATTTATAGTAATCTAATATGCAATCCAAATCATCTAAATTGATTTTAAGGGCTCAGATTGTTTAGCTAGATAATTATATATGGATGAACCACGGAAAGCATACAACCAGTTTATCCACTGTACTTTCATTTTCCTGCATCAAAAATCCATACTATGTGTTCACAGACATTTTTTTTACACTACTAATGCATTTTTTATTGGCCATTGAAGAAACACACTGGTGATAATTGATACGTAAATCAAATATAGCATGATCCGCCAATTTGCAAACAGAATAATAATTAAAATAATGTGTATAACAGCTAGAGAAGTCTTTTGCAGTTATCACTACCTCAGAATTTGTTCAGGCTTCAAATTTAAGGAATTGTAACACTAAAAAAAATTACTTTGCCTCATTTTCAATGTATACATCAAAAATGTAAGCATCACTTACTCTGTGTTTTGTTGACTGCATGACTTACAACCCAGTACTTTTTCACTCTAACTCATCCCCCAGCCCCCTGCCATACTTTCTGACTCTCTTGAGGGCAGCATGCCCAGTAAATTACTATGAGGCAGCATTTGGAGAGGGACATTGCCACCACACTGTTCACATATCAACTGTCACCTTTCCAGCTACAACAAACTATACCTAATAAAAGAGTTTATGATTCTATAAGCAAGCACTTGATTGACAGCTGCAATTGTGAGATGCTTCAACAGGACTATCTAAAGAAATATGGGAGGATCAAACAAAAAAATCTACCGTGGATAGTTGGGAAAGAATGATAGAAATGGGCATTTAAAAAAACCAATTTCCCAGTGTACCAATCCCCCTTAATGGATACGTATGCTGAAAAAGCTACGTTGAGTTGGAAGCTGTCGTTAAGAAAACGTTTGGCATTTTTTGTTCTATGCCCCTCAGAAGCCTCCACCTTTCTTCTCGCTTCAAAAGTTTGCTGACATCCTTTGATCCTGTATTTGAATTTGATAGCTCCGCCCCTCTGAAATTTCCTGGTTTCCTCCTGCTTCATTAGTCTCAAAAGGTAGTTTCTGTTTTGGTTCCAAGTTTGACGTCATGCATGCACGGACATGTGCGCGCGTGACGTACCTGGCACACACACGAGACGTCACTCGGCCATGTGCGCCGATGATGCCCCACGTCACCTGCACATTGGAAACAACAGACATTACCTTTGACTGTATGTATACGGAAAAATTACTTTTGCAATCATCTTTCATCTATAATCAAATGTGTACTTAGCACTTACTTTGGTGTGGGTGTGTGCTGCCTGCCTCCATACTTGTTTTGCTCATGCCTCTGACTACTGACCCTGACTATTTTCCCCACATACCACTGTCAAAACTGCATACAGCAACCAATTGTCCAAATCATTCCAGCTACGCTAGGATATCTAAACAAATAGGGGGCAGATCAACAAAATTGGTATGGAAAGTTTGATGTGGATTATAGTTTCCACATGAGTCAATTTAAAAAAACAGAATTTCCGTGTACATACACTTTAACTTAACCAAAAACGCTTTTTTGCTGCTTACAAATCAGATTGATTCTGTGAACTGCATAGGCACCAGTTATCGTTCAATTATGGCCCAAACAGTGGTGATCAGGCGGTGAAAATTTCTAATGATCTTTATAATATGTCCCTATTGTTTTTCATAGTCTTAAAGACAACATTTTCAGCTGAGGTTAAAAAGTTACTTCAAATGTAGATAGTTTCTTTTTCATTTAATGCTGTTTCAAATTAAAATTTTGGATGTATTTTTTTTTTAAAAATGCTTTTTAAAAAAGGTCCTATCATGCCTTTTAAAATTGTTTGTCTTTAATAATGTAAAAAAATGTAATCGTATTCTACATTGTCTTGTTTTTATTTTAGTTAACAACTGCAACAATAGAGGAAACTAACTCTTACTTTCTTTTTGTTCCTTTAACTTCTTTTGCCTCTTATTTTCTCTTGCTTACCTCTCTTTTTATTGGCCTTTTTGTGGTTTATAAATCTTTTGGTTGGAGTGATGATACTATGCCGATGTGTGTTGTAGGCAAAAAACACAGGCACTACCCAGAATAACACGGCTAATGTGTTGTAGGGTAAGGAATCTGACCCAACCTAGAAAAAACAAATTGGTGTAATGCTGTGCAACTCCTATTTTGAAGCGAATTTTACATGCACATTAAAAGAATGATCTGCTGAAAATATAAATGTAAATTAAATGTATCTCCAAATGACAGACTGTTTATCTGAGCATACAGTATTTGCTTTGCAGCAAGAAAAACACACACACACACATTTGTTACAGTAGTGTGGGAAGAGGGTTTTAACTTTTTCTCCCCTGTCTCTCTCTGTATGATCAACTGTAAAAATGAACTTAGAGAGTCAAGGAGGAAAGGATTTCTTACTGTAGCTAAGTGGGGGTGTGGCTGGTACCATGATGATGCACATTGAGTGAGAGCACTCCCAGCACAGGGGAAGACACACCCCCAGGAACCTGCACAACTTTCCCATGCTGCTGCAATCAAACGAAGGGGAATTCTGGGGGGGGAAAAGTAGGGGGAGGGTTGGGGGATGTTTTCAAATAAACCAAAAAAAAAATGCTTTTTCCTCAGTGGAGATACCCTTTAAGTTTGAAAAGGGTCAGAGCTCACACAAGGTACCAATCCCGGAAAAAAACTCCAACCATTTTTATATACGTTAGAACTATGAATCTTTATTAAAAACACAATATTAATAAAAAAAATACACAACACATTCTCTAAGTGGCAAAATATGGCAGGTCACTTTATTAACAAAAAACATAAAGTTGCAGAGTCCCCTTCCAAACTAAATGGGGTTCTCCTCCCCCATGCTTGGCTTTTAGCCCTAATCCTCTTCTCCCTCACCAGCTGAGTCCCCCTGCACATCAACTGGCATAAATCACTCCCTTACCAGCTGAGTCCCCCTGCACATCAGCTGGTCTTTGAAAGTGTAGACTTCAGTTTCCTAATCTCTGTAACAAATATTTATTAATGATTAGAATTGGGGAGTCTTATGTATCTTTTGTTAGCTGCAGATTTCCACTTGCCCAATGACTTTATTTCCCCCACTGACCAATCTTCATTGGCTGCCACAGTTGCTGCTCCAATGCGGAAAGTTCCATAACTGCTAGCATTCAAACCTGCTGCGCCTAGTGCCTTTTTCAATAGTAAAGGGGACAATTAACACCTAGATTATCTGCTGAAGGAACTAGTTCAAAATATGTGTCCCATTTAGCCCTTGACAGTGCATCAGCCACCAAGTTAAAACTCCTGGAACATGTTTATCTTTGAATGAAATATTGTGCTGCACACTTTAAAAACAGTTTTCTTAATAGTGTGATTACTGGAGGAGATGTTGAAGATAAATTGTTTATGGCATACACCACACTCATATTGACTGTCCAGAAAATTACAGCTTGGTTAGCCAACTGATGAGCTTACAAATCCAGTGCTACCACTATTGGAAAAATTTTCAACAGCCCTAGTTTTTTTTAATGAAAGGGCTATCTTTCCACACCTAAGGCAATGATCCTGCACACCACTGTCCTTGAAAGAAGGCTCCAAAACCTACTGACCATGAAGCATCAGTAAACAACTGCAGTTGCTGGTTGGATTTAGGGGGGGTGGTAACCAATATTTCTTCGCATTGAAGTAAGTAATAAATGTGTCCCAAGTCTGCTTTTAACTTTGCCGACATTGTGATCCAGTGGTTCTGTTTTTTGATGTTCCTTGTTGCCTTTTCAAGCCCATAGGTATCACATTGCAGGCAAAACTTTTGTAGACTCTTTGGGGTAGGGATCTCATTCCTAATGTGTCAAGGCATGCTGCACTAATATCAATTTATCCATAATTTATATACTGTATATAGTTGCAAGAAAAATATGTGAACCCTTAGGGGTGATTTGATTATCATCTACACTAAGTCACAACAATAGACAATCACGGTCTGCTTAAACTAATACCGCACAAATAATTAAATGTTTCCATGTTTTTATTGAACACACCATGTAAACATTCACAGTGCAGGTGGAAAAAGTATGTGAACCCTTGGATTTAATAACTGGTTGAACCTCCTTTGGCAGCAATAACTTCAACCAAATGTTTCCTGTAGACACCCTGCAGATCAGACTTGCTCAATTTACTCAATTTACATTCTGTTGTTGATTTACTTCTATGCTTTGGGTCATTGTCCTGTTGCAACACCCATTTTCTGCTGAGCTTCAGCTGGTGGACTGGCCTTACGTTCCCCTGCAAAATGTCTCGATAAACTTACAAATTCATTTTTCCTTTGATGATAGCAATCCATCCAGGCCCTGACGTAGCAAAGCTGCCCCAAACCATGATGCCCCCACCACCATACTTCACAGTTGGGATGAGGTTTTGATGTTGGTGTGCTGTGCCTATTTTTCTCCACACATGGTGTTGTGTTTCTTCCAAACAACTCCATTTTGTTTTCATCTGTCCGCAGAATATTTTGCCAGTAGTGCTATGGAACATCCAGGTGCTCTTTTGCAAACTTTAAACGTGCAGCAATTCTTTTTTTGGACAGCAGCGGCTTCCTCTGAGGTATCCTCCCATGAAATCCATTCTTGTTTCGTGTTTTACATATCGTAGATTTGCTAACAGGGATGTTAGCAGATGCCAGACACTTTTGTAAGTCTTTAGCTGATACTCTAGGTTTCTTCTTTACCTCACTGAGCATTCTGTGCTTTGCTCTTGCAGTCATCTTTACAGGACGTCCACATTTCTAGGGAGAGAAGCAGCAGTGCTGAACTTTCTCCATTTGAAGACAATTTATCTTACCCTGGACTGATGATCAGCAAGGCTTTTGGAGATACTTTTATAACCCTTTCCAGCTTTATGCAAGTCAACAATTCTTAATCATAGGTCTTCTGAAAGCTCTTTTGTGCGAAGCATCATTCACATCAGGCGATGCTTCTTGGAAAAAGCAAACCCAAAACTGGTGTGTGTTTTTTTTATAATGCAGGGCAGCTGTAACCAACACCTCCACTCTCATCTCATTGATGGGACTCCAGTTGGCTGACACCTCACTCTAATTAGCTCATGGAGATATCATTAGTCTAGGGGTTCACTTACTTTTTTCATCTGCACTGTGAATGTATACATGGTGTGTTCAATAAAAACATGGAAACTTGATTATTTGTGTGGTATTCGTTTAAGCAGACTGTGATTGTCTATTGTTGTGACTTAGATGAAGATCATGACCAATTTGCTCAAAAATCCATTTAATTCCAAAGGGTTCACATTCTTTTTCTTGCAACTGTATTTATTTTTTAACCTATGTATCAAATTGTATTTAATTTTTATTTATATGTATAATTGCTTGCACTTATCCACCTGTTTGTATACTCTCAGGGTTATTCAATAAAAGTTCTTATCGTTTAAAATGGTGCTAAATTTGCCCGAGCCAATCAGAACTTATTTAACATTTGAAAGCTAACATCTGATTGGTTGGGGCAAAATCAGCACCATTTTAAACAATAAAAACTTTTATTGAATAACCCTGTCTGTATTTTATAATGTACAGCGCTGCGTACCCAAGTGGCACTTTATAAATAAAATTATACATACATACAAGTATGTACATGAAATGGAGCACCCCATCAGCAGGGATTTATCAACATAGTATTCTCCCTGATATTTGCAACCCATTAACTGGGTGAAGCCATAGCAGCCTAAAAGCCGACTCAAAATCTATCTCTAGCCATGAGAGCTTTGTATCCTTACTCCTTGATGATATCTAAAGCCTTGTCAAAGTCCTTTATGGGGGTTTCCTTAAACAGACCAGCCATTCTTCCTGCCAAGATTTCTTTTTCTAACTTCTTTCTCAGCTCCCCGGGTATTGTGCCGCTGATTTAATATTATTGCACTTCCTAGTTCCTTCAACCGATTTTACAACAGGAACAACAAAACCAAATTGAAAAGCGTTAAACAAAAAAATTGACACTTCCTTATACAGATATTTTTCTAACCAACTACTTAGCTTGTCCAGTACTATTGGCTTTTGCACCTTTCTCAGTGTTTGAAAGAAATGAATGCTTTTCCTTTTGAAAATGATTCCTCTGTGTACACTCCCTGCTTGGGTGACTCCCACTTCATGTTGATCAAAAATGACTTAATTTACATGCAAACTTCTAGAACAATATATATTATTATACGCCCAGCACAATCCTTTTCCATAAACCATGTTGTTGTTAAAATGCCTGAATCCTTTGGTAATTGACCTGTCTATACTTTTAGGGATAGCAACCACTTTTGTCCAAATATCCAGATCCTTAAGCCAAAGCTTAGCACCTCATTTCCTACCATCTTTTTTCTAAAAGCTCTATCATATTCTGCCTAAGCTTTACTATCATGTTTCTGGCATTTCTGTAATATGAAACCTAAAAACCGTACCATATTAAAGGGCATGTCCACCATAAAAAATGTCTGTAATTTAGCTTCACCCTCCCAACACTAAACAAATTTAAAAAAAAAAAACTCTAGAGAACATTACTTTCCAGCCAGGGATCCCATGGCCTCAGTCTCCAATGCAACTAGGAACGGCTGAGATTCAGGCAATCAGAGACACAGCTGCCGGCTATTGATTTATCCGCCGGATCCCGGGCTGGTAAATAATGTTCTGGGGATAATTTTTAAAACGGACAGTGCAGTTAAGGTTGGGAGAGGGTAAGCTACATTACAGAAAAAGGGGTTTCACGCTACATTAAAAGGACAGCCTAATGGATCTAGATGGTGAGAGGGAGGGGGGAATCGGCTCCAAAGCGCATGTCATCCTACCGCCAGGAGGCTACAGGAGAGGAAGAAACCTTTATACAGGAAGACAGGCTCCTACTCTTCGCTCTTTGCTGGATTTTGGACATGTACTGGAGGGGAACCATTTGGAGCAGAGATGTAAGGTAAGGAATTTTTAACACTAAACAGTGGGGCCAGCATGGGGTTAAATTATGCACTCATAAACACAATGAAACCGTCCAACCAATACTCAAGACATGTCCTATTTTTTCTGCATCCTACCCACCTCTTTTTCTTTTCAAAATATCATAGCATATTTATATATCAGCGTTAACTTTCCGCCGCTGTTTTCAGCAATGTTTTTGGCAATATTGGACTTGTACAATTTATAAAATTTCGAAATCCGACATCGGAAAGTTAACATTGCCGTTATAGGCTTTTCAACAATTTGCAAACATCGCAGCTATTACTGTTCACTCATATTTATAAAGCGTCGGTAATGGTTCAGTTTGTCAACTTTGGAGTTAAGCCACAGGTGGGGGGGCCTGCACATCAGCTGCCTGGGTGGGAGGTGTATGAACCAGGACCCCCCTCCCCGGCACTGACAAGTATTCTTTGCGGCTTAAGGGGTCCCGCTGGTAGAACCAGGACCCCCCTCCCTGGCACTTATAAGTGCCTTTGTTGGGGGTCCTTTAGCTCGAAACCAGGACCCTCAATGGCGCTTAGAAGAGCCCTTGTGGCTCTAATAAGAGCCTTTGTGATAGGGGGATCCCGCAGCTCGAAACCTGAACCACCCCTGGTCCTAAAAAGGACCTTTACATGTCTCCGGCGTCTTCTTTCTTCTCCAAAGTTGCTGCCAATATCTGCGGTGACACCAACTCCCGATGTCGCAGATGCCGGGTGATGCCACTGCAGCCGCCAGTGGCACCGGCATAGCTGATGCCACCGATCTTGATCCCAAGATTTTCTGTCTTATTTCTTCTGTCATCACTGCGATGACTTCTGAGTTCCGCGGGGTTTGCACCTCTTTATATAGGTTTGCTGATAGGCCAAATCCATTTGTGATTTGTTAAGATTTCAAGCCTTCACACATTAACCATTTAAATATGATTGATTAAGATTTCAATTCTACCAATCATATGATCACACACTGAAGGGTTAACTAATCATATTTGAATATTTCAACCAAAGCAAAAACAACCATGAAATAAGTATGGTGCAAATGCCGATTTTCTTCGCTGTGGTGAAAGGCGGTAGTAAAAACGTGAAAAAAACGGACCTTTATAAATATGTCCCTTGAAGTTTTTTTTTTTAATCTTTATCAGATGTGTGCCTAAACCACTGCTTTTAGGAAGAAATGTAAAATCCACTAATTGTTTTTCCCCCATTAATAGTTAATTATTGTTGTTATTATATGACTATTACTATATGACTATTGTTACCACAACTTTATTTAAATAATGACTATTGTTGACATTTTGTTCTAGGCATATATATATGAGTTGTGTTCTAATACATACCTGCAAAAGATTCCAGGACACACACAAGCCGTTATTAATGTAGCATTTAATCCATCTTCATCACAGGTATGTTTACCGTTTATATCATGTTTCCCATTGTCAGCAGAAAAGGCACAAGCATAATCTCTAATGAATATGTAGATTCATATTTTCTCTCTATTGAGGTGCAAGGAGACATATCTTTTATCATTGCTGATCTTGCATCTTATTTCTTGTAACCAGCAGTTTTTTGGGTTTTTTTGAGGTTTTACGGTTATATTTTAAACTTCCCATGTAATATAATTTTTAAAAATATGTATGAAAAGGGCCTATTTCTGCTATGTCAATTATTCAGTGTGCCAGTACTGTAAGGCGTAATATTCTATCATGTTTACTTGTATGTTTATAATTTATTTCTTATATAGCGCTACATATTCCGCAGCACTTTACAATTATTTACTCAATTCACATCAGGCCCTGCCTGAAGAACTAACAATCTAAGCATATTTATTTGACACATACAACCGATCAGTATGTCATTATGATTGTGGGGGAAACCGGAGTGCCTGGAGGAAACCCAAGGCAAGCACAGGGGGAATGTACAAACTCCTTGCAGATGTTTCCAAGGGTATAATTGAACTCAGGACATAAGCGTTGCAAGGCATCAGTGCTAACCACTGAGCCACAGTGCCGTTTACTCTACTGTAAAAATTATGGGAGTAAATTATTACTTGTGCACCGAGAATAAAATGGATATTAGACAAGTGTCTATTATAATTTACTGTCAAACATAAAGGGATTTCTCTCTAGTAAACTAACATTAAGGCCTTTTTTCTTTTAACATAAATCCATCAACAAAAAAATACAAATTTTAACATATGATTAGAAGACATTTAGCCTCTAAAATCTTAATACTGTAGCTCATTGGAAATTTGAAACCTGAAGGCTTTATCAGTAAAACAAAGATTTCCTGACAGGCTACTTGCAATTCTTTCCTGGGCTGTTTTTAGGCATAGGCCACATAGGCGCCTATGTTAAACCAGGGCGCCCTGGGTTCTCCCTGGCATCTCCCTGTCAGCTTTTACTTGCTGTGTTAGAATTGCTCTCCTTGTTTTGCTGCTGTAGGGCACTAAGATGGCTAGAAACGGCCCTGAATCTTCCTCACCACAGGAGTCTCTGCTTTTTAGAATTTATTGGACTAACCCTTAGGGCTAGGCCACACTAGTGTGCTTTCAAGCACAATCCGATCGCGCTTTAAAAACACACACTAGTGTGGCCCAATTGTGGTGGCCACACTAGTGCGTTCTGGGCGTCTGCATTGTGATCCTTTAATTGCATGAGCTCCAATTACGCAACATTGCATGATCACAGCACACAAGCGCAGCTGATACACTTGCGTATGCATTTCCAGAGCGCTCGGATGCGCTCTAGTGTGGCCTCGGCCTTGAAGGACTTGTACACCCTTTTTCTCACTCACCTTTGTCATTTGCAAATAGTTGATTTTAGCACTTTTACTAGTCTGATTTCATATTGTAAAAAGTCTCCTTCCACTGGATTTCAGTAAGACCTTTTTAAGCCAAGTCAGTGTGTCAGGGCTTAATTAAGTAATTTACAAAAATGTGGAGCCGATTTGATCTGCTCAAGGTTTCATTCACCTTCAGATACCGTAGGTTCCAATTACTTTCAGATAGGTACACTATTGAGAAATACATTGCACAGAGCTGTGCTAAGATCAGGTTCATTTCATTATCCTTCCTCAACTATGCATGTTGTACTTGTGTTGTTTCTATATGTGTTACCATTAAAGGCATAATATTAAAGGATATGCAGATGGAATGTTATATGTGAGAGACTGGCAGAATGAAATATATTTTTAGAAGATTCTGGCAGATTGAAATATCTAATTGCTGTGACAGTAATAATTTTGTGAAGCTTGTGACAGACTGAGCCTGAACACGTATGAAATCTACACATTACAAAGCTGTGTATCAGTTTAATACATGTAGAAACATATTTTAAAACTTAGGGGGTTTTGCCATTTCCAAATGTTTTTGGAAATAGTGCAGCACTTCCGATACAATATATGCTTTGCTCTACCATGTAGTGTGAAACATAATGGTGCATTGTATGGGGCGTAACAGGAGTGCAAAAACAATTGTCTTACCTTGTCGCCATCCCACAATGCAATACTGGACATAATCACAGATTGCATTGCAGGAATACAGCAAGGTAAGGCGCTTGTGTTTGGTTATTAAGTGTTTTGCATAGAATGTTTAATCACTCAAATTATTCTCAGCCACTGACTTAACTAATTCCACACAAGCTCACTTAAGTAATTCAACTGGCTGGTATGTTTTGGAGCGTGGAATGGAATAGGAAAAAACACAAAAAAATTGTTAAAACAAGTAGAATATTCAGAGGAGGAATCTTTCTACCGGTCGGTTTTTTTTTTCCCAGTAAAGTTTTTATTTTAAAAAACAGAACCCCCC
The DNA here is from genome assembly GCA_019447015.1 of Hymenochirus boettgeri. NCBI lineage: Eukaryota > Metazoa > Chordata > Amphibia > Anura > Pipidae > Hymenochirus > Hymenochirus boettgeri. Next base: position 104,780,813 of record CM033473.1, on the reverse strand, counting down.
CCCTGAACATCAGAGCAAACTGAGACTTACTTTATAATCCGGGACATTCATCAAGTGATGCGGGTCACGGGTAAATCTGTGAATGTCCCAGACAATCCGGGACAGACCATAACTGTAACTAGGGATCCTGCAAACAGGAAGTTAGTTTTTCGGTTGCATTTATTTATACACAGACAAAATGCTGAATTGGCAGATTAAGGTCATTGGGATAAAAAAAAAAAACTGCTCTTTTTTTCTGAAAAGCATATGTATTTGCACTGAACTTTAAATATAAACTTTTGCTATTTTGTAGATCCCCCCCCTCCCACCTCTAAACGCAGAGTTAGATCTTTAAAAAAAAACAAAACATCAGAATAATACTTACAGCCCCTCGCTTCTGTGGCACACTGATCCGGAACCCTGCTTACCAAAGCCTGCAAGCAGGGGCCGGACCGGAAGCTGCATTTGTGATCGGCTGAGAGGCAGACAATCACAGACACGGTTGCCGTCAATGGAAACAGACGCGGGAGCGAAGGGCTGTAAGTATGATCCTGATGTTTCTTTAATGATCTAACTCTGCGGTTAGGAGTGGGCAGGGGGATCTACAATATATCTAAAGGATATTACGCAAGGTAGAAGGGCAGGCATTGGGGGATCAGGAGGGTGGGAGGGAGGAGGGGAAGTGCTCCCCTGCGCACTACCTCCCAGAGGCAAGACAGAAGGCAGAAACATTTTTTGCAGGAAGACAGCTCCTATTGTTCCGTTTCCTGGACTTTGGGCAGCCATGGCAGGAGGACCACAAGGAGCTGAGGAGAAAGGTAAGGATTTTTTTAAACTGCACAGTGGGTCAAATTTTAGTTTTGTGGATATGCCCTTTAAAAAGCTTCTCTGGATCTTAAGTTATAGGCTTGTAAAGTTACACTTTCGAGACTGCATTGTCATTGTGTTTCTGTGGCAGGCATGTGTTATAAGTGGTCACCCCACCCTCAAAAATCAATCTGTTCTAAAGCTTCTTACAGACATGCAATTATTCTCTGTCCTTTTTTAAACCTATGAACACTTTAGGGAGAGGGGAAAATATATTTTCAGGCTTGTGGTTAGCTCAAAAATGATTTAGAAGTTTGGGGTAGAAGGCTTAGGATGCAGCTGATGATGTTCTTTGTCAGCAGTAGGCATGCTCCCACATTATGAGGCAGACCCCAGCCGGTAGTGCCCTGTCTGCCTGTTGTGCTCTGGTTTTAACGAGTATCTCCAGCCTCAGCACAGATACCTTGTACTGTTAAGTCTACTGGGCAACCGCGACCAGTGAGGGACTTGTCCCAGCAAAGGACTTCGTCTATTGGCGAAGCAAGTGGTTCTAGATTGGGGTATCTGTGCTGAAGGGATACTCAAGGACTCCGGAGCATTACACATTACATTACATTTAGCATGTAAAGAAGATTAAAGAAGCAGTATTATTTATTAGTAATCTAATATGCAATCCAAATCATCTAAATTGATTGTGTAAGGGCTCAGAATTGTTTAGCTAAGATAATTATATATGAGATGAACCAGAGGAAAGCATACAACCATTTATATCCACTTGTACTTCATTTTACCTCTACCAGACTATGTTCATCAGACATTTTTTTTACTACTAATGCATGTTTTATTGCCATTGAAGAAAACACACTTGGTGATAATTGATAAGTAATCAAATATAGCATGAGTCTACAATTTGCAACAGAATAATAATTAAAAGTAATGTGTATGAACAGCTTAGAGAAGTCTTTGCAGTTAATCACTACCTCAGAATTTTGTAGGCTTAAATTTAAAGGAATTGTACACTAAAAAAAATTACTTTGCCTCATTTCAATGTATTAATAAATACATGTAAGCAGCACTTACTCTGTGTTTGTGTTGACTGCATGACTTAAACCCAGTACTTTTTTCACTTAAGCTCAGTCCCCCAGCCCCCTGCCATACTTTCTGACTCTCTGTGAGGGCAAGCATGCCCAGTAATTACTATGAGGCAGCATTGGGAGAGGGAATTTGCCACCACACTGTTCACATATCAACTGTCACCTTTCCAGCTACAACAAAACTATACATAATAGAAGAGTTTATGATTCTAAGGCACTTGATTGACAGCTGAAATGTGAGATGCTTCAGACAGGATATCTAAAGAAATAGGGGACGGATCAACAAAAAAAATGCTACAGTGATAGTTGGGAAGAATGATAGAAATGGGCAATTTAAAAAAACAAATTTCCCAGTGTACAAATCCCTTAATGGATAAGTATGCTGTAAAAAGCTACGTTTAGTTGGAAGCTGTTGCTTTAAGAAAACTTTTGGCATTTTTTGTTCTATGCCCCTCCAGAGCCTACCTTTCCTGCTTCAAAGTTGCTGACATCTTGATCCTGTATAGTTGAATTTGTAGCTCCGCCCCTCTGAAATTTCCTGGTTCCTCCTGCTTCATTAGTCTCAAAAGGTAATGTCTGTTGGTTCCAAGTGTGACGTCAGTGCATGCACGGACATGTGCGAGCGTGACGGTACCTCAACACACACGAGACGTCATCTCGCCATGTGCGCAGATGATGCCCCACGTCACCTGCACATTTGGAAACAACAGACATTACCTTTTGACTGTATGTATACTGAAAAATTACTTTGCATCATCTTCATCTATAAATAAATGTGTACTTAGCACTTACTTTGAGGTGTGTGTGTTGCTGCATGCCTTCCATACTTGTTTTGCTCAGGCTCTGACTACTGACCTGACTATTTTCCCACATACCAACTGTCAAAACTGCATACAGCACACCAATTGTCAAATCATTCCAGCTACAGCTGGATATCTAAAAAAATAGGGGGCAGATCAACAAAAAATTGGTAGTGAAAGTTGAGATGGATTATAGTTTCCACATGAGCAATTTAAAAAAACAGAATTTCCAGTGTACATACACTTTAACTTAACCAAAAAACGCTTTTTGCTGCCTTACAAATACGATTGATTCTGTGAAATGGCAATATGCACCAGTTATCGTTCAATTATGGCAAAAACAGTGGTGATCAAGGCGGTGAAAATTTAATGATCTTTTATAAATATGTCCCTATATGTTTTTCATAGTCTTAAAGACAACATTTTCAGCTGAGGTTAAAAAAGTTACTTCAAATGTAGATATTTCTTTTTCATTTTAATGCTGTTTCAAATTAAAATTTTGGATGTATTTTTTTAAAAATACTTTTTAAAAAAAAGGTCCTATCATGCCTTTTTAATATTTTTGTCTTTAATAATGTAAAAAAATGTAATCCGTATTCTAACATTGTCTTGTTTTATTTTAGTTAACAACTGCAACAATAGATGGAAAACTCCAAATATTTATTTCTTGATGGCCTTTATTTTTTGGATGTTTAAGAATTTAAATCTAAATTCTAAAAATGTGTGTAAGAGTGAGAGCAGACAGAAGGAAGAAGACATTAAACTAATGCCACCTTAAATCTGGAAGAGCAAGTCCGTCTACGGATTATGAGAATTGGCTGCAATTGGAGGCTAAGACCGTAGGATTCTGCAGAATTTGCCTTTGTTGATTGCTACAAATGTGAAAAGAAAAGGGTGAATAAGTAAAAAACCATTCACAATAATCAACAAACTTATTATCGGTTTATTTTTATTTTTAAATGTTTTCAATTTTATTGGCAACCCTTTTTTCTCTTTTACCCTTTTAAGAACTGATGTTCTGGAATTCTAATAAAAATAAGTTTAACAAATGATGAAATTAGGCAATGTACCTGTTTTCTCTAAAGATCCAATCTCCATTATGAATAAAAAATATTTAGCAGTTTGAATAAGCAGGTCAAAAAAAATCTTTTACTTTTTTATGGTTCAGTCTATCAGACACATTTATTTATTAAAAAGAGATTTTGATTTTGTTCCAATTTTTGCATTCATTTTGAAAATATTTCTTACTTTCTCCAAAATTCAGAAAATGCTCTTTATATTTATAAAGTTTGTTTTGAGTCCCCATATATCTTCACCTGTAAACCCTACATACCCATGAATACACCTAAAGCATTAAAAATGAAATGTTTTGCACATTGGGTTTCAGTTACATATATTTTCCTCTTTAAACAAATCAAGACCTAAAATGTAACATAGCAATTGAGGTTGTATGGAGGCATACGTCCATCAACTTTCTGGGAGATTCGATAAAACTTCATAGTGTTAAAAATGGTGCTAATTTTACCCCCACCAATCAGATTTTAATTAACATTTGAAAGGTAACAGCTGATTGGTTGGGTCAAAATTAGCACCATTTTTAATAAGAAATTTTATTGAATAATCCTGATTATCTTTCACTAGAAACAGAAGCTATAAACTCAGGGGTCGTGGCTCATTGAAGCCAACATGGGCTATGAGTTGTGTTGGCAACAACATGGAAGCCTTCTTTGTTACAGAATCTATTACTTACATATACTAAATGCAACTTGCTACTTTCAATGTATAGGTTTTCTGGGCACAAAAGCTTTCACATTAGGATTAAAAAAAAAGTTTAGTTCTCCTTTAACACCCCCAACATTTATTTTCTATATGTATGAAATGTATTTTTACAATATTGTTAAAGCTCAGGAAGATCCATTTCTTGCCTCCCTTCCAAACCTGTAACAATATTTTTAATAGTTTTGATTTTGTATTTTAAACGTAAGCAAGGTAATAAATAAATTAGAGATCCAGTAGCTTATCTCTGCTATAATGCTGATGCAGTTACATAGTTGTGCTGCTTATTGCATTTTGATCCATGGCAACATCCATAAATAAACAAGAATACCTAGACAGTGTAAACATTACTAAAATACAAAGTATTCAAAGTAACACTGTCATTTTTATTTGTACACTTTTTAGAGGCTGTACATTTAAAAATTAGATACCATTGTAACAAACCAAATCCTTCTTCAATAATGGAATACGGGACAGCAAGAGCAGATTCTCCAGATGTATTTAAATGACTCGTATTCTACCATATATATTTTTAATGGGTAATATTTTACTTTATTCTTTAAACAGGTGAATATAAAGGAATGGGACGAGCTACTGATACTTTATACAAAACTACAGTATATCTTTCATTTCACAAAGCTGCTGCATATTAATGTTAATACTCATGTTTACCAGTTTGGAATTGTTCAAAGATCTCTAGCCAATAGTGTCAACTAGTTCCAGCATTTGAAGTCTCAGAAAAAAATACAAGAATAAAAACTAAATTTTTAGCTGCATGTTGCCAAAATGTTTTTCTGCACTTCTCTCTAAATTACATGAGAAAATGTCAGCAAGTTATTTATAAGTGGCAAAAAGTAGTTATCACCAAAAAAATTGTGAAAACAGATGTCAAACTGTGTCTGTAATTATCAGAATGTGACTTCATGCTACTGATTGCCATTTGGAGTCAGGAAGGAATTTTTCCCCCTTCATAATTTTGGTGGGGTTTTTTTTTGCCTTCCTCTGGATCAACAGTTAGGCAGGAAATGTGGGTATTGCTGAGTAGGTTGGACTGGATGGGCGTACAGTATGTCTTTATTAAACCTCAAATACTATACTATGCTAACTGTTATACAGACATTATAGGTAGGGTATAAAAGTTAGACTAGAGGGACGTGTGTCTTTATTCAACCTCCAATACTATGTTACTAAAAACATTCATCCATCTAGTCCAACCTTTATAACCTACTCTTTAAACCTACCTAAAGGCGGCAATACATTAGGAAGATTTTACTTACTCGACCAATCGATCCCATGACATTAGACCGATTCTGCTGAAACCGCCTTTCGCGTTTGCAATTTGCGATTGCAAATCCAATGCTGTTTTGAGACCTTACCCTGGGCTGTTTCGATAACACCCTTTAAGCCTCACTGCATCCACACCTTGCATTCAGAAGGTCCCTAACACCTGGCTGTCATATGTTAATTGGGACTTTCCGGGGTACTTAATTCTTGTACAAGTCATTCTGAATTGAGAAAGCCAGTCAGATGACTAGCAAAACGTCTTCAAGAACTAAACTTTAAGTCCAGTTGATCTAACTGAATACAACAGATAAACGGTTGAGGCACACAGGGAAAAGCAGCCAAGCCTATCGTGTAGTAAATATTTGTGGTATTGCACAAAAACCAATATAACTAAAGTAGTGAAGATAACAAGCCCATATCATAAGCTATCAGGAACAAAAAGACAGGCTCCTTGGGTGCTTAAGTAAAGGTAGCGATTTGTACAGCATGTGTACCGATAGATCACATTGGTATCTGTCGCACACATGCTGTGGTAACCACATACATATACGTGGTATGGGGATTGGTCGGTCGTACTGCCATACACAGTATGATCGTATCGGTGACTACAGTCATTCGTCGGGACTCCGGTCTGTCAGTCTATAAAAGCCCATATACATGCATGATAATAGGTAAATCAATGGTATATGTATGGCCACCTTAAAGGAGAACTAAACCCAAAAAAACGAAGTTTAAGTTAAAAAATACTTGCCTCAACATTCTTCTCAGCATGGAAGATCCCACTCAGGGGCCTTTTCTTTACCTCTATGAGCTCATTTTAGGTTCTGTTTGTTCCCCAACTCTGAAGCTGACATTTTCCCTTACCTGCTGTACTTTTACCTTGATTACATTTTCAGCACCTTTGTGATTTCCACTCCCACCTCTTAACCCCTATGATGTAGGAATATATTAAATCATCAATATTCAAATTGGTGGTGCAGCTGATTAACACTTTCCTAGTAGCGGTGTTGTAGTGTGATGTATATAGGTCTGGGCATCTAGTGTGTCTGGATCTGAAATAATATATGTCTGACCTACAGCTTTCACTCCACTAAATCCGATATATAAACAATAAACATACAAAGACACAGGTCTGTAGCCGTGAATATTGCAGGTTTATTGCAAAACATGCGTGCTACATGTTTGAGACCCACTCAAGCACTTGAGGAAGAACAAGTGTGTCAGAAACATGTAGCATGCATGTTTTGCAATAAACCTGCACTATTCACAGTTACAGACCTGTGTCTTTGTATGTTTCACCTGCAATGTATTGTTTAAGTGTTGGAGGCCATATTTAAAAACGTGCAATACCGCAGGTTTTTGTTATTGTACAACCGTGGCAGTAGTATATCATGCTGTAAACTACCGTAATGATATTCTATGGGCGGTCGTAGATTTACATAGTAACATAGTAATTGAGGTTGAATAAAGACATATGTCCATCAAGTCCAATCTATTCACTTTTTTTTTAACCCTTCCTAACAGTTGATCCAGAGGAAGGCAAATAAAAAAAAAACAGCTTCCTGACTCCAAATGACAATTGGAAAGTATCCCTGGATCAACCAGATTTACAGTACATGTATTAATACCAGTAATTCTCAATATTTTTTAGTTTTAGAAACATTTAGAAACTTATCTAGCCCACTTTTAAAGCTATTCAATGAACTTGCCCTTTACCACATTTGTTGGAAGACAGTTCCACAGTTTCGCCTTTCTTACTGTAAAGAAACCTTTCCTAACCTGAAGATGAAACTTCTTTTCCTGGCCATCCCCAGGCAGCATAGAAAACACATGGGTAGCTCCCTGAACATTGGATAGAAGAAAAAGATATCCTCTTTAAAGACCCACCTCCTCCTTACCTACTCAGTCTTTTTCTTCTGTCCATTGGACTGGCTGTGTTTTCCCCCTTGCAGTTCTGGGCTCTCTCCATCCGAAGACCCTGGCTCCTGTGAAGGCCTCTGCGCCTCTCAGCCAGGGTAGGCAGCACTCGCCCTCTGGTCTGTTTGCAGGCTTCAGTATCGCTGCACTTCTGGGTTACGCGACGGACGTGATGATGTCATCTCAATGCGCCAACCCAGGATATTCAAAAAGTTGAATCCTGCAGACTGCCATGGAGGATCTGAGTGCAGAGTGGAGGTGGTGAGTGTTGCTGGCAGTACTCATTCTACAGGTGCAGCGAAAAGAGCCTCCTGTAGGCCTTTTGCAGCCATACTTAATGCCTTTTTTGTTCCCTCTGCAGCCATGTTAAGAATTCGGGGAAGCAGCCAAAAAGAACAGAATATGAGGATAAGAAGAACGCTGATCTATGCAGAGTGTGTGATCTTCCAGCTGTAAGAGGGAGGAGGCTTTGCTCTGAGTGTGTGATGGAGGTGATTAACCAAGAGACACACAGACCTTCTGGACAGGAGAAACATTCCAGAAGGGAGACTTCACCACAGAGCAGGTCTGATCAACCTGATATCCTTCAGTGGATTTCGCAAGCGGTGGCAAGTACCCCAGCAGCTTTAAGAGATGCAGTCTATGGTTGCGACAATCAGACAGCCACAGGGATCACCTTTGGAACCCGGGGAGTTGGAAGCTTCCGATAAATCAGAGGATGAAGAATCGGGTTTTGATTTTAAAAAGGTGTCGACACTGATCAGGTTGGTTAAGCAAACCTTAAAAATTGAGGAACAGGAACAACCTTTAACCTCCCTTCTTTTTCATAAGAAGAGAAAGGAGTGCTTGTGAAGGAGTGCAGAGTAAGGTGTTAAAACAGTATTGTACATGGCAGACAGTTGGTGTCAAACCCCCCCACCTCACATAAGGAGGCCATTTATGTGAAAATAAAGAAACCAAGCCTAAATAGAGGTGGGGGGGTTCGACACCAACTGTCTGCCATGTACAATGCTGTTTTAACACCTTACTCTGGGCGTTCCTATAACACCTCTTAGCCACTATCCAATCACACCCTTAACACCTGGCTGTGATATGCTAATTGGGATTTTCCAGGGTACATAATTGCCACAGATTCTTGTACAAGTCATTCTGAATTGAGAAAGCTAGTCGGATGACTAGCGAAACGTCTTCAAGAACTACATTTCAAGTCCAGTTGATCTAATTGAATACAGATATAAGAGAAAGGAGTATTTTCCAGTACACAAGGAAATTAAGGAGCTGGTCCAGACGGAGTGGCAAAAGGTATCCAGGAGGTTGCCAGTTGAAAATAAGTATGAAAAGCTTTACCCATTTCCACAGGAGATTGGCGAAAGGTGGGAAAAGGCGCCGTTAGTGGAAGTCCCAGTGGCACATCTGTCAAAAAAGACAGCATTGCCAGTTGATGATTCGTCATCATTGAAACATCCCATGGAAAAGAGGATGGACCAGGACCTTAAGAAGGCCTATGTGACGGCAGGTGCAAATTGTAAGGTGTCAGTAGCCATGATTTCCACCATGAAGTCGTTGTTATCCTTAGTAGATAAATTGGAAGATGCCATACCTGATGGAGTAGATAGCCAGTCCAGACTTTTGGATCATTGCAAATTTCGGACTGGAGGCAGCAATTAATGCAACTAAATTGAATGCGAGGGGAATGGGTCTCTCCGTGTCCTCATGTAGAGCCCTTTGGGTTAAATTTTGGAACCCGGATACACCTTCAAAGAATTCACCAATTGCCATTCGAAAGGAAGAAATTGTTTGGCAGGGCGCTGGCAGATCTGATATCCAGGACAACAGGAAGGAAGAGTGTCTTTCTTCCCCAAGGGGGAAGAAGGTTTAGAGACTTCCCGAAAAGACGAGAGATTTCCTTCTAGGAGAAAGGAAGGATTTAGATCCTACAGGCTGGGGAAGGAATTCTCAAGAGCAGCGACATGAAAACAGGGTAAATTTACCTTTTTTCGAGGAAGGCAGAATTACCCTAGATTCCACAAAGAGTCCAAGGCCTTATGATGGTAGGCCTGCTCTAGTGTAGGCTAGACTAACAGAGTTCAGATAAGTATGGGCAAAGCACATAAGGTATTCCTGGGTAATATCTGTAGTCAACAGAGGATAACGCCTGTAATTTTTTTCATCAAGACCCCATTCCGGCAGATCCTATGAAAAGTCAAAAACTAATGGAGTATGTAGATGGTCTACGGCAAAAGAGAGCTATAGTTCCAGTATCTCTAGAGAAAGAAAGAACAGGATTATACTCGCCGCTCTTTTTGATCAGAAAGGTGACAGGCGATTGGCATCCCATTCTGGATTTGAGAAGGTTGAACAAATATTTAAAATACCATCCATTCAAAATGGAAATGCTACATAACATAAGAGGGGCAATATCTGTAGGGGACTGACTGTGCACTGTGGACCTCACAGATGCATACCTACATGTCCTAATAGCCAAGGAACACCAACTGTTTTTAAGATTCACAGTAGGGGAGCAACATTTCCAGTTCAGATGCCTCCTCTTTGGTCTGTCAACCTCTCCCAGAACTTTTACGAAAATCTTGGTGGTAGTGGTAGCCCTTTTTAGAGAAGCAGACATAGAGATATTCCATTACCTGGATGATTTGTTAATTATAGCCAGGACGAGACAACAACTTCTGATGGGGAGAGACCAAGCAATTCACACACTACGGTTCGGTTGGCTAATCAATCTGGGCAAAAGTCAGCTGTCCCCATCTCAGAACCTAGTATTCTTAGGAGCCAACATAGACACAATGCTAGGTCTAGTATCTCTCCCTCGAGTGAGGATAGAAAAGATTGTTTAGGTAGCAAGTGGGCTACTCCAAACACGAACCATAAAGGCAAGGGAATTGATGAAATTTCTAGGAAATCTGGCAGCGACAATCAGTCTAATATCATGGGCCAGATGAGAGACCCTTTGTGGGTCTCTGATGAAGCGGCGGGAACGCCGGGAAATGCGTCAGACCACTGGTTTGTTTGCACCTTTGTGATGCTTTTACAGCTTTGATTGATGTTTACATATGGTTGAAATAAAAGTTTTGCGATGACACCTACCAAGCCTGAGTCCTAATTCCGGAGCGGTCCACTCCCTGATGCTCGCTCTTCACCCTATATATTATTGTGTTTTTTAACATCTGATGGGATAATGACGTGCTTTGAAAATTGCCATAGGCTGCTGACATTTGGCATCAGGGCCGCCATCAGGGGGGTACAGGTGATACTTCTGTACTGGGCCCGAGAGGCTTATGGGGCCCAGAGAGGGAGACCACATGTGGGGCCTGCTATGTTAAACTTTTTTACGCAACATGCGTAACGTAACTTAAGAGTCGGGCCGTTCGGCTCAGGCGACAACTACCGGTATGGCATCGGCATCCATTGGTGAATGAATGACGTGACGTCACTCACAATGTCGTTACGCACGCCCGCCGCCGCGCCGTGACATCAATCTATAAGGCCGTCCGGCACGGTGCTCAACTTACTTTTAGTGGAACTGGAAGACCTGGCTGGCACCTCCTCTTTTCTCCTCCATTCAGGAAGCTGGGGAGGTGGAGGTAAGATTCGGAAGGAGGAAGAGCTGCCTGAATGGCTGAACCTGAGCGGTGCAGCAAAGACAAAGTGACACTGACAGGCTCAGCTCACACACAGCACAGTCAGTGCCACAGTCCACTGAGTCCAGAGAGACCTCAGACCAACCAGACCATGACACCACAGACTCCACAACTGGCACAACATGTCACAGTCTCACAACTTGTGTGTCACATCAGAGTCAGATCGGTGAGACCGCACCTGCACAGCACACAGCCCTGCCTGGCATCCACAAATTGTATGTAGATATATTGATGATTTATTGATTTTGATTTTGCCAACTAACTTTGCTTGGGGCAGGGGCTCAGGCTGTAAAGGGGGGGGGGGTGCAGCTGGGGCCCAGTAATTTACCTAGTATGGGGCCCTGAAAATTCTGATGGCGGCCCTGTTTGGCATCATTGTGCTAATGTAATGCACCAACCCATCCAACACTGGCATCTGGCAACAGGCCATGGAAGCAGTGATGTGATTTTGTAATTAGCAAATGGACATATTGAAATTGGTCAAGTCATATTTCAAAGGATGTCAATCTGGGCACCTTCTTGTTGCATGTGATTCTATTTGCCGGTCACCTATTAAAAACAAGATTTCCAACACAGGGCATACATGGTGATCCATAACTAAATATATATGGGTGTAAATAACATTATTGCAAAATAACCTTTTATGCAATGATTAAAATATTCAAGTTTTGCATAATTTCAAACAAATGTACCTTGACTAGGAACAACAAATATAAAACTAGTTTGCTTAGCAAACAATGTTGATTATTATCCTGAAAACAAACTGGCACAATCTGTTAAAAAAACATACAAACATTGTAAAATTAAACAAATGTGCCCATGAACATACTGGAAATTAGCCATATTGCTTGCGGATTAATTTCATCAGCTGATAAAATTTATTAGTAAACTTTTCAAAATCTTGTGAGACAACTTTCATTAGGTTTTTCTGCAACATTTGCTTTCTCCAGATGTCCGAGTGATCGTTACTTCCACAAGAAGGCAGCCTCTTAGTGGCACGAGCAGATGATTTGCTGCATGGTGATAATCTCCGTTATTGATATTGATTGGTAGTTTGCAGGGTAGATCTGAGACATAAAGTAACAATCAATCACTGTTGGACCACTCCATTTTACACAATAATAACTATATAATAAATTATTATCATGGTGACAAAACTTTCAATATTGTTAAATGTCTTCAAATACTAAGGAAAGCAGGTTACTCTTGTTACTGACTGTGTTGGCTCATAAAGATTTTTACATTTGCATCCAATTAGATATTTGTCTAAAACTTTTTCATCACTATTTGAAATGTAATCCTATACATATTATAAGGTCACAAACAGGCATCACACCTCATGACTTTTTACTCTGACATTAACTTTACAATGCTATAGCTTCTGGGCCGACAATGTCATTCTTGTGGTGAACGTTGTATCTGGATTTGGGTCTGCTGCTAAATCCGGATCCACAATTATAGCACATGTCTCCTCGTGGTCACTTTCTGTAACAAGGTCTGTAAAACAAATATGCATGTTAGGTAAAGTTTCATACCCGTTATTTTTATTATTAGCTATTTTTATCACAACCTATAGCTCCACTTAAGTAAACACAATTACACACACACAAATAACTGTAATTTCTGTCTCTGTAGTTGTTTTGGAGGTAGCCAATAAGCAATTAGAATCGTTTGTGCACTAGAATTCTGGTTTTTGTATGTATTATATCTTTGGTCACTAGTTGCACTTTAATATGGATGCACAACAGCCCAATTTTCTATATATTGTGTGTTACATTGAAGGTTTGACCAAGCCTTCTGGGAAATTGTACTCCACCCAGAGTTAGGTCATGTGCTCGTTTAAGCAAGGTACTTTAAACTAGAGAGTCCGCTTCAAGCATCCAGGCCACAAAGGAGAAGCTGTCAGCTCATGCAGCCAAAAAGGCAAGTACCAGTAGGTTAGGACCCAGTTAAAGAAAGCAACCTTGATGTGGTGACTGGGCTTAAAGTTGCCAGAAGAAAACAGAAGTGGTATAAACAGGGCACACCCAAACTATAGTAATACATAAAATATCCTTTATTTGAATGTATACACTTGGGATATGGTCAAAACGGTGCAACAAAATACATTAAAACACATCTTCAACCCTCAGTATCCATAAAGTGCATCACACAGATAATATACCGTATATTCATCCATTCAGTCATTCAACAATGTTAATATATACATCAGATAAATGTGCAAAGTAGTGCATCAAACCCATGTATAACAAGGTATCTATATCATATAAGTATGTGTTACAAAGTTATAGACAGAATATCTCATATAATATGCATAAAGCAACGATATAGTCAAAAATCAGGATAAGGTATAGGCTAGCTTCCCTACCACTATCAGTACCCCTAAAATAGGAGGAGGGAGCACCTAAAACCATGGCCAACATAACCAGCATGATCTCACCACTTAGCACTAGTCTGTATGGTCAGGATACACAAGGAGGGTTGAAGAGCTGATTAAAGGGATCAGCTCTTCAACCTTCCTTGTGTATGTGTAAAAGTAGGAGAAGGCAAAGGGAGAAAATGGGTTACTTAGTATAGTATAGTATTTGAGAGGTGGTATAATAGACATTTTACTTGCATATTGTTAATTCCATATTTACTCGAGTATAGGTATAATAGACATTTTACTTAGTATAGTATAGTATTTGAGGTTGAATAAAGACATATGTCCATCCAGTCCAACCCATCTGGCAATATCCTCATTTCCTGCCTAACTGTTAATCCAGAGGAAGGCAAAAAAAAAAATAATGCGATGTCATCCAACGTAACGTATCCATATTAATAAATCATTCCTCTCTTTTCCCTTTTGAGCAGATGTTCTGTACGGTTTGTTAGTTCCCTTTCCAAGATGTAGAAATGCATATGTGGCGAGCACAAGTCGCGCCCATGTGGGTTTCCTTGCTGTTGATGGGAGTATTCCTTCAAAAATTAAAGAAATTATCAGTTAATACCAAATCAACATATGCCTCACCAGGTTTGATGGTCTCTCTATACTCAACCTCCTCTCATCTTAGGAAATAGTTTATTACATCCACCAACCCACATTAGAGGGATTGAAGGGATATAACCTCTACAATCCATAGTTTACAAGAAATGTACACTCCGATATACTTTCTATGTTATTACATCTCCTCAAAACACTCGTGTATCTTCACATACGAGGGGAGTGTATATAGAAAGGTCTTAGAATGTAATCAACATATTACTAACACCCTTCAGTGTGGGTCCATATTCCGAAATATAGGTCTCCTGGGGGATTTTTTTATCTTTATGAATTTGGGTGAATATGGTGAAGGTTGGAAGTTTGGCTGTGATATTGTAGAGAAATTATATTCTTTTGAGTTAAAAGATAAAATCTAATTGGTGATGGAGATACCAAATCAGTATGGGGACAACCAATGATACCAATCATATGTGGAAGCTAAAAATAAATCCCATTGCCAGGAAGTTTTAGATAAAATCAAGGCTGATTGTAGATGGAGGCAACTAGGAGAATTGATTAACTCAAAAGAAGTGTGGCTAGCATGTGAATACAAGAACAATCAAGAAATCCGTAAGTCATAAAATTTTTGGGTGCGATTGAGCCAGATAGTTGATGGAATCCCAGGGTGGAGACCTTGAAAGAAATTGCTTGTTGCAACGAGAAACTACGTTGGATTTCCAACTTTTGGGTAACACGATTCCCAGAAGGACAAATGAGGAGTTAATTCTCATGTTTCTTGTGACGTTTAAATATATATGTTAAGTAACTAGTCAATACAAAATATATGCCAAACGTGGAGTGCTAATTGCATCCCAAAATGTTTTAATCCGTTTAAAAACTCGATATTGCCCCAAACAAACTACTTTAGTTGTTTCAACAACAAAGGCTAGAAAGAATCCAATTCCATGTAAAAAGAAGAAAAATGAATAATTCCCCCTCCTTCCTTCTATCCTGTATAAGACATAAATAGATTGAAAAGTAACTTAATATAAGCAGTAGGACCACCATAATGGAGATCTGTTTGAAGCCATGTATATATAAAATAGGTTTTTAACTTTTATTTATTAGTCACGTATATTGTCTTTTATATGCATGAGCACTTTTAGAAGGTTTAAGGTGAATCCAAATCCAGTTGAATAAGGTAATTCACCAGGGGACGTTCGGTGAGTGTGCCGGCGGTCGGAAGAGATGATATATTGGGCCATAATTAGGAATTGAGAGGAACGTGTGGGTCTATGGGAGCGGAAGCTTCCCGAGGTAGGTCTCTTGCATTCACTAAAATTTCGGAGCGCTCTGAGGTTAGGATATCTTTCTGTATTCTTTAGATATTTTGATATTAGACGACCACATTTTAGGTGACTAAATTGTTTGCTCTCATCCCATAAGCGTTTGGTAACATTATAAGGTTTAACTGTGTTGGATCTACTATATAAATATTGATCGACGTTCCGTTTCTTTTCCGCCATGTTAACAGCCACCATATATGTGTGTACATATGGTGTTTTTTTGGGGGTTGGGAGAGAGATCTGGGATGTGGGGTACTAGTTATGTAAATCAGCCCTCTTGGCCTTTTGTGGTTTATAAATCTTTGGTGAGTGATTGATACTATGCGATGTGTGGTTGTAGGCAAAAAACACAGAACATACCCCAGAATAAACGATTAATGTGTTGTAGGGTAAGGAATCTGACCCAACCTAGAAAAAACAAATTGTGCTGTAATGCTGTGCAAAACTACCTATTTTGAACGAATTTAAATGCACATAAAGATGATCTGCTGAAAAATAAATGTAAATAAATGGTATCTCCCAATGACAGACTGTTTATCTGAGCATACGTATTTGCTTTGCAGCATGAACACACACACACCACACACACCTTTTGTTACAGTACTGTTGGGAAAGGGTTTTAACTTTTCTCCTGTTCTCTCTCTGTAGATCACTGTAAAAATGGAACTTAGAGAGTCAGGAGGAAAGGATTTCTTACTAGTCTCTAAGTGGGGGTGTGGCTGGTACCGATGATGATGCACATGAGTGAGAGCACTCCCAGCAACAGGGGAAGACACACCCCCAGGAACCTGCCACAAACTTTCCCATGCTTCTGCCAAAATCAACGAGGGGAATTCTGGGGGGAGGAAAAATGGGGGAGGGGGGGGATTTTTTCAAATAAACCAAAAAAAAATGCTTTTCCTCAGTGGCGATACCCTTTAAGTTTGAAAAGGGCAGAGCCTCACACAGTTACCAATCCCGAACAAAAACTCCAACTCATTTTTATATACGTGTAAGAACTATGAATCTTTATTAAAACCACAATATTAAAAAAAAATACACACACCTTCTCAAGTGGCACAAATATGGCAGGGGGTCATTTAATTAACAAAAAACATAAAGTGCCAGAGTCCCCTTCCAAAGCTAAATGGTTTCTCCTCCACCCATGCTTGGTTTAGCCCTAATCCCTCTCCTCACCAGCTGAGTCCCCCTGCACATCACTGGCATAATCAGCTCCCTTACAGCATGAGTCCCCCTGATCATCAGCTGTGTTGTGTTGAAAAAGTGGTAGACTGTCAGGTTTCCTAACTCTGATACAAATAATTTATTAATGATGTAAATTGGGGAGTCTTATGTATCTTTGTGTTAGCTGCAGATTTCACTTCCCAATGATTTATTTC
The DNA here is from genome assembly GCA_019447015.1 of Hymenochirus boettgeri. Classification (NCBI taxonomy): domain Eukaryota; kingdom Metazoa; phylum Chordata; class Amphibia; order Anura; family Pipidae; genus Hymenochirus; species Hymenochirus boettgeri. The sequence goes on along the minus strand of CM033473.1, from coordinate 104,763,813 downwards.
CCCCCTGACGCAATCTTCATTGGCTGCCTCAGTGTTGCTCCCAATCGGAAAGTTCCATATGCTAGGCTCAAAACCTGACTGCCCTATGCCTTTTTCAATAGTAAAGGGACACAATTAACCCCTAAATTCATCTGCTGAAGGAACTAGTTCAAAATAGGTCCCATTTAGCGCCCTTGACAGTGCATCGCCCCCCAAGTTACAACTCTGGAACTGTTTATCTTGAATGAAATATGTTGCTGCACACTGTTAATAAAACAGTTTTCTTAATAGTGTGATTACTGGAGGAGATGTTGAAGATGAAATTGTTTATTGGCATAACACCACCTCATTTGACTGTCCAGAAATTACAGCTGGTTAGCCAACTGATTGACTTACAACCATGCTAACCACTATTGGAAAAATATTTCAACAGCCCTAGTTTTTTTTAATGACAGGGCTATCTTTCCACACACCTAGGCAATGAATCCCTGCACACCATGTTCCTTGAAGGAGGCTCCAAAACCTATGACATGAAGCATTCAGTAAAACAACTGCAGTTGCCTGGTGGTTATTAGGGGGTGGTGGTAACAATATTCTTCTCGCAGTTGAGTAAGTAATAAATGTGTCCCAAGTCGCTTTTAACTTTGCCCGACATGGTGATCAGTGGGTTCTTGTTTTTTGATGTTCTTGTTGCCTTTTCAAGCCATAGGTTCACATGAGGCAAAACTGTTTGTAGACTCTTGGGGTAGGGAAACTCTCATTCCTATGGTCAAAGGCATGCTGCAACTAATATCAATTTATCCATTAATTATTTATCTGGTATATAGTTGCAAGAAAATTGTGAACCCTTAGGTGAGTGTTGATTTCAGTACACCAATCCAACAATAGACCAATACGGGTCTGTTAATAATACCACACAAAATAATTAAATGTTTCATGTTTGTATTGAACACCACCATGTAAACATCACAGTGCGGTGGAACAAAGGGTATGTAAACCCTTGGATTCTATAACTGGGTGAACCTCCTTTGGCAGTTCAATACTTCACCAAATGTGTTCCTGTAGACACCCTGCAGATCAGACGTGCTCAATTTACTCTTTTACAAAATTGTTTCAGTCAAGCACATATTCTTGGGGTGGTCTGGTGTTAAATCGCTTTCTTGTAGGTCATGCCACAGCATCTCATCGTAATTGATGTCAGGACTCTACTGGCCCACTCAAGAAGTCCCTTTTCTTTTGTTTAAGCACATTCTTTGTTGATATTATTCTATGCTTTGGGTCATGTCCGTGTTGCACACTCCATTTCTGTGAGCTTCAGGGTGGTGACTGGCACTTACGTTCCCCCGCAAAATGTCCTCGATAAACTTAACAAATTTCCATTTTTTCCTTTGATGATAGGCATCCATCCAGGCCCTGAACGTAGCAAAGCTGCCCCAAACCCATGATGCCCCCACCACCATATCTTCACAGTTGGGATGAGGTTTTTGATATGTTGTGTGTGTGCCTATTTTTCTCCACACATGTGTTGTGGTTTCTTCCAAACAACTCCTTTGTTTCACTGTGTCCCACAGATATTTTGCCAGTGTTGCTATGAATCATCCAGCGTGCTCTTTTGCAAACTGTTAACAGTGCGCAGCAATGCTTTTTTTGGACAGCAGCGGCTTCCTCTGAGGGTATCCTCCCATGAAACCATTCTGTTTCGTGTTTTGCATTCGTTAGATTGCTAACAGGGATGTTAGGCCAATCCAGAACACTTTGTAACGTCTTAGCTGATACTCTAGGTTATTTCTTTACCTCACTGAGCATTCTGCGTGCTTTGCTCCTTGCAGTCATCTTTACAGGACGTCCACATTTCTAGGGAGAGAAGCAGCAGTGCTGGAACTCTTTCCTCCATTTGAAGACAATTTATCTTACCCTGGACCTGATGATCAGCAAAGGCTTTTGGAAGATACTTTTTACCATAACCCTTCCAGCTTTATGCAAGTCAACAATTCTTAATCAATAGGTCTTCTGAAAGTCCTTTGTGCGAAGCATCAATTCACAATCAGGCGATGTCTTCTTGGAATAAAAGCAAACCCAAAAAACGGTGTGTGTTTTTTTTATAATCAGGGCAGCTGTAACACACACCTACCACTCTCATCTATTGATGACCTCCAGTTGGCTTACACCTCACTCAATTAGCTCATGGAGATACTCTTAGTCTAGGGGGATTTTTTTCTTACTTTTTTCCATCTGCACTGTGAATGTATACATGGAGTTGTGTTCATAAAACATGGAAAACTTGATTATTGTGGTGGTATTCGTTAGCAGACTGTGATTGTCATATTGTTTGACTTAGTGGAGGATCATGACCAATTTGCTCAAAAAAGTCCATTTAATTCCAAGGGTTCACATTCGTTTTTTGCAACTGTATTTCTTTTTTAACCTATGTCTCAAAATGTGGATAATTTTTATTTATATGTATAATTGCTGCACTTATTCCACTGGTTTGTATACCTCTCAGGGTTATTCCAATAAAACGTTCTGATCGTTTTAAAATGGTTTGCTAAATTTGGCCCGAGGCCAATCAGAACTATTAAACATTGTGAAAGTAACATCTGATTGGTTGGGGCAAAATCAGCCACCATTTAAACAATAAAACACTTTATGACATAAGCCCTGTCTGATTGTATAATGTACAGCGCTGCGTACCAAGTTGCAACTTATAATAAAATTATACATACAACACGTATGTACATGAAATGGAGCACCCCATCACAGGGATTTATCAACATGATATTCTATACACTGATATTTGCACACCCCATTAACTGGGTGAAGCACATAGCGCCTAAAAGCCGCTCCAAAATCATCTCTACCATGAGAGCTTTGTATCCTTATCCTGATGATAATCTAAAGACACTTGTCAAAGTCCTTATGGGGTTTCCTTAAACAGGACCAGCCATTCTTCCTGCCAAGATTTCCTTTTTCTAAACTTCTTTCTTCAGCTCCCGGGTTATTGTGCGTGATTTAATATTATTGCACTTCCAGTCCTCAACCGATTTTACAACAGGAACAACAACAACCAAAAATTGAAAGCGTTAAACAAAATGGACAATTGACACTTCCTTATCTAGCATAATTTTTCTACAAAACACTTAGCTTGTACAGTACATTGGCTTTTGCACCTTTTCTCAGTGTTTGACGAATGAAGCTTTCCTTTTGAAAAGATTCTCTGTGTACACTCTCCCTGCTTGGGTGACCCTACTTCATGTGATCAAAATGACTTAATTACATGCAAACTTCTAGAACATATATATTATACCCCCAGACACACTCTTCGTTTCCATAAACATGTTGTTGTTAAATGCCTGAATCCTTTGGTATTACCTTGTCTATACTTTTAGGGATAGCAAACCACTTTTGTCCAATATCCAGAGTCCTTAAGCCCAAAGCTTAGCACCTCATTTCCTACAAGCTCTTTTTTCAAACGCTCTATCATATCCGCCTAAGCTTTACTATCATGTTCTGGCATTTTCTGTAATATGAAACCTAAAACCCGTACGCATATTAAAAGGCTGTCCACCATAAAATGCGTAATTTAGCCTTCACACTCCCAACACTAAACAAATTTGCAAAAAAAAAAAAACTCTAGAGAACATTACTTTCCAGCCAGGGATCCCATGGCCTCATCCTCCAATGACAACTAGGAACGCTGAGATTCAGTCAATCAGAGACCATCTGCCGGCTATTGATTATTCCGCCGGAATCCAGGGCTGGTACATATGTCTGGGGATATTTTTAAAAACGGGACAGTGCAGTTAAGATGGGATGGGTAGCTACATTACACGAAAAATGGGTTCACGATACCATTAAAAAGACAGCCTAATGGATCTCGATGTTGTGAGGAGGGGGGTTGAATCGGCTCCAAAGCGCATGTCATCCTACCGCCCGGAGGTACAGGAGAGGAAGAAACCTTATACAGGAAGACAGGTCCTACTCTTCGCTTTTGCTGATTTTGGACATGCACTGGAGGGGGACTCATTTGGAGACAGCGATGAGTAAGTTAAGAATTTTTAACACTAAACAGTGGGGACAGCATGGGTTTAATTATGCACTCTATAACACAATGAAACCGCTCCACCAAACTCAAGACATTCCTATTTTTCTGCAGTCCTACCCAACCTTTTCTTTTCAAAATTCATAGCATAGTTTATTATATCAGCGTTAACTTTCCGCCGCTGTTTTTCATCAATGTTTTTTGGCAATATTGGACTGTACAATTTATAAAAATTTCGAAATCCGGCCATCGGAAATTAACATTGCGTGATAGGCCTTTCAACAATTTGCAACATCGCAGCTATTACTGTTCCTCATATTTATAAAGCGTCGGTAATGGTTCAGTTTGTCAACTTTGGAGTTAAGCCACAGGTGGGGGGGCTGCACATAGCTGCTGGCGGGAGTTTAATGAACCAGGACCCCCCTCCACCAGCACTGACAATATTCTTTGCGGCTTAAGGGGTCCCGACGGTAGGTAGAACCAGACCCCGCCTCCCTGGCACTATAAGTGCCATTGTTGGGGGTGACTTTTAAGCTCGAAAACCAGACCTCAATGGCGGCTTAGAAGAGCCCGTTGTGGCTCTAATAAGAGCTTGTGATAGGGGGATCCCGCCAGCTCGAAACGCTGACCACCCCTGTCCTAAAAAGGACCTTTACCTGTCCTCGGCGTCTTCTTTCTTCTCCAAAGTTGCTGCCATATCTGCGGCGACACCAACTCCCGATGTCGCAGATTGCAGGGTGATGCCAACTGCAGCCCCAGTGGCACCGGCATAGCTGATGCCACGATCTTGATCCCAGATTTTCTGTTATTTCTTCTGTCATCACTGCGATGACTTCTGAGTTCCGCGGGGTTGACACCTTTATATAGGTTTGCTGATAGGCCAAATCCATTGTGATTTGTTAAGATTTCAAGCTTCACACATTAACATTTCAAATATGATTGATTAAGATTTCAATTCTACCAATCATATGATCAACACCTGAAGGGTTAACTAATCTAATTTGAATATTCACCAGCAAAAAACAACCATGAAATAAGTATGGTGCAAATGCCGATTTTCTTGCGCTGTGGGAAAGGCGGTAGTAAAAACGTGAAAAAAACGGACCTTTATAAAATGTCCCTTGAGTTTTTTTTTTTTAATTTTATCAGAGGTGCCTAAACCACTGGCTTTAGGAAAAATGTAAAATCCACTAATTGTTTTTCCCCATTAATAGTAATTATTGTTGTTATATATGACTATTACTATATGACTATTGTTACCACAACTTATTTAAATAATGACTATTGTTGACATTTTGTCTAGCATATATATATGAGTTGTGTTCTAATACATACCTGCAAAAGATTCCAGGACACACACAAGCCGTATTAATGTAGCATTTAATCCATCTTCATCACAGGTAGTTACCGTTTATATCATGTTTCCCATTGTCAGCAGAAAAAGGCACAAGCAAATCTCTAATGAATATGTAGATTCATATTTCTCTATTGAGGTGCAAGGAGACATATCTTTATCATGCTGATCTGCATTTATTTCTTGTAACCAGCAGTTTTTTGGGTTTTTTTGAGGTTTTACGGGTATATTTTAAACTTCCCATGTAATATAAATTTTAAAAAATATATGAAAAGGGCCTATTTCTGCTATGTCAATTATTCAGTGTGCCAGTTACTGTAAGGCGTAATATTCTATCATGTTTACTTGATGTTTATATATTTATTCTATATAGCGCTACATATTCCGCAGCACTTTACAAATATTACTCAATTCACATCAGGCCATGCCTGAAGAACTAACAATCTAAGCATTTTTTTGACATACAACCGATCAGTATGTCTTTATGATTGTGGGGGAACCGGAGTGCCTGGAGGAAACCCAAGGCAAGCACAGGGGAATGTAACAAAACTCCTGCAGATGTTTCCAAGGGTATAATTGAACTCAGGACATAAGCGGTGCAAGGCATCAGTGCTAACCACTGAGCCACAGTGCCGTTTACTCTACTGTAAAAATTATGGGAGTAAATTGATTGCTTGTGCAACGAGATAAAATGGTATAGACAAGGTCTATTATAATTTACTGTAACATAAAGGGATTCTCTCTATAACAACTAAGGCTTTTTCTTTACAAATCCATCAACAAAAAAATACAAATTTTAACATATGATTAGAAGACATTAGCTCTAAATCTTAATACTGTAGCTCATTGGAATTTGAAACCTGAAGGCTATCAGTAAAACAAAGATTCCTGACAGGCTACTTGAATTCTTCATGGGCGTTTTAAGGCATAGGCCATAGGCGCCTATGTTAAACCAGGGCGCCCTGGGTTCTCCTGCATCTCCTGTCAGCTTTTACTTGCTGGTTAGAATTGCTCTCTTGTTGCTGCTGTAGGGCACTAAGCTGGCTAGAAACGGCCCTGAATCTTCCTCCCCCCCCTCCACCCCCCCCCCCCCCCACAGGCGTCTGCTTTTAGAATTATTTTGGACTAACCCTAGGGCTAGGCCACACTAGTGTGCTTTCAAGCACCAATCCGATCGCGCTTTAAAAAACACACACTAGTGTGGCCCAATTTGGTGGCCACACTAGTGCGTTCTGGGCGTCGCTGTGATCCTTTATGCATGAGCTCCAATTACGCAACATTGCATGATCACAGCACACAAGCGCAGCTGATACATATGCGTATGCATTTCCAGAGCGCTCGGATGCGCTTAGTGTGGCCTCGGCCTGAAGGACTTGTACACCCTTTTCTCCACTCACCTTTGTCATTTGCACATGTTGATTTAGCACTTTTAATAGTCTGATTTCATATTGTAAAATCTTCCACTGGATTTCAGTAAGACCTTTTAAGCCAAGTCAGTGTGTCAGGGCTTAATTAAGGAATTACAAAAATGTGGAGCGATTTGATCTGCTCAAGGTTCATTCACTTCAGATACCGTAGGTTCAATATACTTTCAGATAGGACACTATTGAAATACATTGGCACAGAGCTGTGCTAAGATCAGGTTCATTCATATCCTTCCTCAACTATGCATGTCTTTGACTTGTGTTGTTTCTATAGTGTTACCATTAAAGGCATATATTAAAGGATATGCAGATGGAATGTTATATGTGAGAGAGGACTGGCAGAATGAAATATATTTTAGAAGATTCTGGCAGATTGAATATCTAATTGTGTGACAGTAATAATTTTGTGAGCTTGGACAGACTGAGCCTGAACACGTATGAAATACAATTACAAAAGCTGGGTATCAGTTTAATACATGTAGAAACATATTTTTAAAACTTAGGGGGTTGCCATTTCCAAAGTTTTTGGAAAAGTGCAGCACTCCGATACATATAATGCTTTGCTCTACCATGTAGGTGAAACATAATGGTGCATTGTATGGGGCGTAACAGGAGTGCAAAAACAATTGTCTACCTTGTCGCCATCCCACATGCAATACTGGACATAATCACAGATTGCATTGCAGGAATACAGCAAGGTAGGCGCTTGTGTTTGGTTATTAAGTGTTTTGCATAGAATGTTTAATCACTCAAATTATTCTCAGCCACGACTTTAACTAATTCCACACAAGACTTCATAGTAATTCCTGGCTGGTATGTTTTGGAGTGGAAGGAGATAGGAAAAAACACAAAAAAATTGTTAAAACAAGTAGATATCAGAGGAGGAATCTTTCTACCGGTCGTTTTTTTTTTTCCCAGTTAAGTTTTTATTTTAAAAAACAGAAACCCCCCCCCTGAACATCAGAGCAAACTGAGACTTACTTTATATCCGGACATTCATCAAGTGATGCGGGTCAGGGTAAATCTGTGAATGTCCCAGACAATCCGGGACAGACCATAACTGTAACTAGGGATCCTGCAAACAGGAGTTTAGTTTTTCGGTTGCATTTATTTATACACGACAAAATGCTGAATGGCCAGATTAAGGTTCATGGGATAAAAAAAAAAACTGCTCTTTTTTCTGAAAAGCATATGTATTTGCAATGAACTTTAAATAAATAAATTTTGATTTTGTAGATCCCCCCCCCTCCCACCTCTAAACGCAGAGTTAGATCTTTAAAAAAAACAAAACATCAGAAATATAATTAAGCCCCTCGCTTCTGTGGCACACTGATCCGGAACCCTGCTTACCAAAGCCTGCAAGCAGGGGCCGACCGGAAGCTGCATTTGGTGATCGGCTGAAGAGCAGACAATCACAGACACGGTTGCCGTCAATGGAAACAGACGGGGAGCGAAGGGCTGTAAGTATGATCCTGATGTTTCTTTAATGATCTAACTCGTGCGTAGGAGTGGGCAGGGGGATCTACAAATATCTAAGGATATACGCAGGTAGAAGGGCAGGCATTGGGGGATCAGGAGGGTGGGAGGGAGGAGGGGAAGTGCTCCCCTGCGCACTACCTCCCAGAGGCAAGACAGAAGGCAAGAAACATTTTTTGCAGGAAGACAGCTCCTATTGTTCCGTTTCCTGGACTTTGGGCAGCCATGGCAGGAGGACCACAAGGAGCTGAGGAGAAAGGTAAGATTTTTTTAAACTGCACAGTGGGTCAAATTTTAGTTTTGTGGATATGGCCTTTAAAAAGCTTCTCTGGATGTTAAGTTATAGGCTGTAAAGTTACACTTTCGAGACTGCATTGTCATTGTGTTTCTGTGGCAGGCATGTGTTATAAGTGGTCACCCCACCCTCAAAAATCAATCTGTTCTAAAGCTTCTTCAGACAGCAATATTCTCTGTCCTTTTTTAACCTATGAACACTTTAGGGAGAGGGGAAAATATATTTTCAGGCTTGTGGTTAGCTCAAAAATGATTTAGAAGTTTGGGTGTAGAAGGCTTAGGATGCAGCTGATGATGTCTTTGTCAGCAGTAGGATGCTCCCACATTATGAGGCAGACCCCAGCCGGTAGTGCCCTGTCTGCCTGTTGTGTTCTGGTTTTAAACGAGTATCTCCGCCTCAGCACAGATACCTTGTACTGTTAAGTCTACTGGGCAACCGCGACCAGTGAGGGACTTGTCCCAGCAAAGGACTTCGTCTATTGGCGAAGCAAGTGGTTCTAGATTGGGGTATCTGTGCTGAAGGGATACTCAGGACTCGGAGCATACACATTACATTACATTTAGCATGTAAAGAAGATTAAAGAAGCAGTTTATTTATTAGTAATCTAATAGTGCAATCCAATCATCTAATGATTTGTGTAAGGGCTCAGAATTGTTTAGCTAAGATTAATTATATATGAGATGAACAGAGGAAAGCATACAACCATTTATATCCACTTGTACTTCATTTTACCTCACCAAAGTTCATCAGAACTTTTTTTACTAAATGCATGTTTTATTGCCATTGAAGAAAACACACTGGTGATAATTGATAAAGTAATCAAATATAGCATGAGTCTACAATTTGCAACAGAATATAATTAAAAAGATGTGTATGAACAGCTTAGAGAAGTCTTTGCGTTATCACTACCTCAGAATTTGTAGGCTTAAATTTAAAGGAATTGTACACTAAAAAAAATTACTTTGCCTCATTAAATGTATAATAAATACATGTAAGCAGCACTTACTCTGTTTGTGTGACTGCATGACTAAAACCCAGTACTTTTTTCACTTAAGCTCAGTCCCCCAGCCCCCTGCCATACTTTCTGACTCTCTGTGAGGGAAGCATGCCCAGTAATTACTATGAGGCCGCATTGGGAGAGGGAATTTGCCACACCACTGTTCACATATCAACTGTCACATTTCCAGCTAACAAAACTATACATAATAGAAGTTTATGATTCTAAGGCACTTGATTGACAGCTGAAATGTGAGATGCTTCAGACAGGATATCTAAGAAAAAATAGGGACGGATCAACAAAAAAATGCTACAGTGATAGTTGGGAAGAATGATAGAAATGGCAATTTAAAAAAACAAATTTCCCAGTGTACAAATCCCTTAATGGATAAGTATGCTGTATAAAAGCTACGTTTAGTTGGAAGCTGTTGCTTTAAGAAACTTTGGCATTTTTTGTTCTAGCCCCTCCCGAGCTACCTTTCCTGCTTCAAAGTTGCTGACATCTTGATCCTGTATAGTTGAATTTGTAGCTCCGCCCCTCTGAAATTTCGGTTCCTCCTGCTTCATTAGTCTCAAAAGGTAAGTTGTTGGTCCAAGTGTGACGTCAGTGCATGCACGGACATGTGCGAGCGTGACGGGACCTCAACACACACGAGACGTCATCTCGCCTGTGCGCAGATGATGCCCCACGTCACCTGCACATTTGGAAACAACAGACATTACCTTTGACTGTATGTATACTGAAAAATTATTTGCATCATCTTCATCTATAATAAATGTGTACTTAGCACTTACTTTGAGGTTGTGTGTGTTGCTGCATGCCTTCCATACTTGTTTTGCTCAGGCTCGACTATGACCTGACTATTTTCCCACATACCAACTGTCAAAACTGCATACAGCACACCAATTGTCAAATCATTCCAGCCAGCTGGATATCTAAAAAAATAGGGGGCAGATCAACAAAAAATTGGTAGTGAAAGTTGAGAGGATTATAGTTTCCACATGAGCAATTTAAAAAAACAGAATTTCCAGTGTACATACACTTTAACTTAACCAAAAAACGCTTTTTGCTGCCTTACAAATACGATTGATTCGTGTGAAATGGCATATGCACAGTTTATCGTTCAATTATGGCAAAAACAGTGGTGATCAAGGCGGTGAAAATTTAATGATCTTATAAATATGTCCCTATATGTTTCATAGTCTTAAAGACAACATTTTCAGCTGAGGTTAAAAAGTACTTCAAATGTAGTATTTCTTTTTCATTAATGCTGTTTCAAATTAAAATTTTGGATGTATTTTTTTTAAAATACTTTTTAAAAAAAAGGTCCATCATGCCTTTTAATATTTTTGTCTTTAATAATGTAAAAAAATGTAATCCGTATTCTAACATGTCTTGTTTTATTTTAGTTAACAACTGCAACAATAGATGGAAAACTCCAAATATTTATTTCTTGATGGCCTTATTTTTTGGATGTTTAAGAATTTAAATCTAAATTCTAAAAATGTGTAAGAGTGAGAGCAGACAGAAGGAAGAAGACATTAAACTAATGCCACCTTAAATCTGGAAGAGCAAGTCCGTCTACGGAGATATGAGAATTGGCTGCAATTGGAGGCTAAGACCGTAGGATTCTGCAGATTTGCCTTTGTTGATTGCTACAAATGTGAAAAGAAAGGGTGAATAAGTAAAAAACCATTCACAATAATCAACAAACTTATTATCGGTTTTATTTTTATTTTTTTTAATGTTTTCAATTTTATTGGCAACCCTTTTTTTCTCTTTACCCTTTTAAGAACTGATGTTCTGTCTGAATTCTAAAAAATAAGTTTAACAAATGATGAAATTAGGCATGTACCTGTTTTCTCTAAAGATCCAATCTCCATTATGAATAAAAATATTTAGCAGTTTGAATAAGCAGGTCAAAAAAAAATCTTTACTTTTTTATGGTCAGTCTATCAGACACATTTATTTATTAAAAAGAGATTTTGATTTTGTTCCAATTTTTGCATTCATTTTGAAAATATTTTCTACTTTCTCCAAAATTCAGAAAATGTATATTTATAAAGTTGTTTTGAGTCCCCATATATCTTCACCTGTAAACCCCAACCCATGAATACACCTAAAGCATTAAAAATGAAATGTTTGCACATTGGTTTCAGTACAATATTTTCCTCTTTAAACAAATCAAGACCTAAAATGTAACATAGCAATTGAGGTTGTATGGAGGCATACGTCCACAACTTTCTGGGAGATTCAATAAAACTTCATAGTGTTAAAAATGGTGCTAATTTTACCCCACCAATCAGATTTTATTAACATTTGAAAGGTAACAGCTGATTGGTTGGGTCAAAATTAGCACCATTTTTAATAAGAAATTTTATTGAATATCCTGATTATCTTTCACTAGAACAGAAGCTATAAACTCAGGGGGCGGGCTCATTGAAGCCAACATGGGCTATGAGTTGGTTGGCAACAACATGGAAGCCTTCTTTGTTACAGAATCTATTATTACATAACTAAGCAACTTGCTACTTTCAATGTATAGGTTTTCTGGGCACAAAAGCTTTCACTAGGATTAAAAAAAAGTTTAGTTCTCCTTTAACACCCCCACATTTATTTTCTATATGATGAATAGTATTTTACAATATTGTTAAAGCTCAGGAAGATCCATTTCTTGCCTCCCTTCCCAAACCTGTAACAATATTTTTAATAGTTTTGATTTTGTATTTTAAACGTAAGCAGGTAATAAATAAATTAGAGATCCAGTAGCTTATCTCTGCTATATGCTGATGCAGTTACATAGTTGTGCTGCTTATTGCATTTATGACCATGGCAACATCCCAAATAAACAAGAATACCTAGACAGTGTAAACATTACTAAAATACAAAGTATTCAAAGTAACACTGTCATTTTTATTTGTACACTTTTTAGAGGCTGTACATTTAAAAATTAGATACCATTGTAACAAACCAAATCCTTCTTTCAAAATGGAATACGGGACAGCAAGAGCAGATTCTCCAGATGTATTTAAATGACTCGTATTCTACCATATATATTTTAATGGGTAATATTTACTTTATTCTTTAAACAGGTTGAATATAAAGGAAGGGACGAGCTACTGATACTTTATACAAAACTACAGTATATTTTCATTCACAAAGCTGCTGCATATTAAGTTATACTCATGTTTACCAGTTTGGAATTGTTCAAAGATCTCTAGCCAATAGTGTCAACTAGTCCAGCATTTGAAGTCCAGAAAAAATACAAGATAAAAACTAAATTTTTAGCTGCATGTTGCAAAATGTTTTTCTGCACTTCTCTCTAAATTACATGAGAAAATGTCAGCAAGTTATTTATAAGTGGCAAAAGTAGTTATCACCAAAAAAATTGTGAAAACAGATGTCAAACTGTGTCTGTAATTAATCAGAATGTGACTTCATGCTACTGATTGCCATTTGGAGTCAGGAAGGAATTTTTCCCCCTTCATAATTTTGGTGGGGTTTTTTTTGCTTCCTCTGGATCAACAGTTAGGCAGGAAATGTGGGTATTGCTGAGTAGGTTGGACTGGATGGGCGTACAGTATGTCTTTATTAAACCTCAAATACTATACTATGCTAACTGTTATACAGACATTATAGGTAGGGTATAAAATTAGACTAGAGGGACGTGTGTCTTTATTCAACCTCCAATACTATGTTACTAAAAACATTCATCCATCTAGTCCAACCTTTATAAGCTACTCTTTAAACCTACCTAAAGGCGGCAATACATTAGGAAGATTTTACTTACTCGACCAATCGATCCATGAAATTAGACCGATTCTGCTGAAACCGCCTTTCGCGTTTGCAATTTGCGATTGCAAATCCAATGCTGTTTTGAGACCTTACCCTGGGGTTTCGATAACACCTTTAAGCCTCACTGATCCACCACCTTGCATTCAGAAGGTCCCTAACACCTGGCTGTCATATGTTAATTGGGACTTTCCGGGGTACTAATTCTGTACAAGTCATTCTGAATTGAGAAAGCAGTCAGATGACTAGCAAAACGTCTTCAAGAATAAACTTTAAGTCCAGTTGATATCAACTGAATACAACAGATAAACGGTTGAGGCACACAGGGAAAAGCAGCCAAGCCTATCGTGTAGTAAAATTGTGGTATTGCACAAAAACCAATATAACTAAAGTAGTGAAGATAACAAGCCCATATCATAAGCTATTCAGGAACAAAAAGCAGGCTCCTTGGGGCTTAAGTAAAGGTAGCGATTTGTACAGCATGTGTACCGATAGATCACATTGGTATCTGTCGCACACATGCTGTGGTAAACCACATACTATACGTGGTATGGGGATTGGTCGGTCGTACTGCCATACACAGTATGATCGTATCGGTGACTACAGTCATTCGTCGGGACTCCGGTCGTCAGTCTATAAAAGCCTATACATGCATGATAATAGGTAAATCAATGGTATATGTATGGCCACCTTAAGGAGAAACTAAACCCAAAAAACGAAGTTAAGTTAAAAAAATACTTGCCTCACATTCTTTCAGCATGGAAGATCCCACTCAGGGGCCTTTCTTTACCTCTATGAGCTCATTTTAGGTTCTGTTTGTTCCCCAACTCTAGAAGTGACATTTCCCTTACCTGCTGTACTTTTACCTTGATTACATTTTCAGCACCTTTTGATTTCCACTCCCACCTCTTAACCCTATGATGTAGGAATATATTAAATCATCAATATTCAAATTGGTGGGTGAGCTGATTAACACTTTCCTATAGCGGTGTTGTAGTGTGATGTATATAGGTCTGGGCATCTAGTGTGTCTGGATCTGAAATAATTATGTCTGACCTACAGCTTTCACTCCACTAAATCCGATATAAAACAATAAACATACAAAGACACAGGTCTGTAGCCGTGAATATTGCAGGTTTATTGCAAAACATGGTGCTACATGTTTGAGACCACATCAAGCACTGAGGAAGAACAAGTGTGTCAGAAACATGTAGCCTGCATGTTTTGCAATAAACCTGCACTTTCACAGTTCACGACCTGTGTCTGTATGTTTTCACCTGCAATGTATTGTTTAAGTGTTGGAGGCTCATATTTAAAAAGTGCAATACCGCAGGTTTTTGTTATTGTACAACCGTGGCAGTAGTATATCATGCTGTAAACTACGTAATGATATTCTATGGGCGGTCGTAGATTTACATAGTAACATAGTAATTGAGGTTGAATAAAGACATATGTCCATCAAGTCCATCTATTCACTTTTTTAACCCTTCCTAACAGTTGATCCAGAGGAAGGCAAATAAAAAAAAACAGCTCCTGACTCCAAATGACAATTGGAAAGTATCCCTGGTCAACCAGATTTACAGTACATGTATTAATACCAGTAATTCTCATATTTTTTAGTTTTAGAAACATTTAGAAACTTATCTAGCCCACTTTTAAAGCATTCAATGAACTTGCCCTTTACCACATTTGTTGGAAGACAGTTCCACAGTTTCGCCTTTCTTACTGTAAAGAAACCTTTCCTAACCTGAAGATGAAACTTCTTTTCCTGGCCATCCCCGGCAGCATAGAAACACATGGGTAGCTCCCTGAACATGGATAGAAGGAAAAGATATCCTCTTTAAAGACCCACCTCCTCTTACCTACTCAGTCTTTTTCTCTTGTCATTGGATGGCTGTGTTTTCCCCTGCAGTTCTGGGCTCTCTCCATCCGAAGACCCTGGCTCATGTGAAGGCCTCGCGCCTCTCAGCCAGGGTAGGAGCACTCGCCCTTGGTCTGTTTGCAGGCTTCAGTATCGCTGCACTTCTGGGTTACGCGACGGACGTGATGATGTCATCTCAATGCCCAACCCAGGATATTCAAAAAGTTGAATCCTGCAGACTGCCATGGAGGATCTGAGTGCAGAGTGGAGGTGGTGTGAGTGTTGCTGGCAGTACTCATTCACAGGTGCAGCGAAAAGAGCCTCCTGTAGGCTTTTGAGCCATACTTATGCCTTTTTTGTTCCCTCTGCAGCCATGTTAAGAATTCGGGGAGAAGCAGCCAAAAAGAACAGAATATGAGGATAAGAAGAACGCTGATCTATGCAGAGCGTGTGATCTTCCAGCTGTAAGAGGGAGGAGGCTTGCTCTGAGTGTGTGATGGAGGTGATTAACCAAGAGACACACAGACCTTCTGGACAGGAGAAACATTCCAGAAGGGAGACTTCACCACAGAGCAGGTCTGATCAACCTGATATCCTTCAGTGGATTTCGCAAGCGGTGGCAAGTACCCCAGCAGCTTTAAGAGATGCAGTCTATGGTTGCGACAATCAGACAGCCACAGGGATCACCTTTGGAACCGGGATTATGGAAGCTTCCGATAAATCAGAGGATGAAGAATCGGGGTTGATTTTAAAAAGGTGTCGACACTGATCAGGTTGGTTAAGCAAACCTAAAAATAAGGAACAGGAACAACCTTTAACCTCCCTTCTTTTTCATAAGAAGAGAAAGGAGGTGCTTGTGAAGGAGTGCGAGTAAGGTGTTTAAAACAGTATTGTACATGGCAGACCGTTGGTGTCAAACCCCCCCACCTCACATAAGGGGCCATTATGTGAAAAATAAAGAAACCAAGCCTAAATAGAGGGGGGGGGTTCGACACCAACTGTCTGCCATGTACAATGCTGTTTAACACCTTACTCGGGCGTTCCTATAACACTCTTAGCCACTATCCAATCACACCCTTAACACCTGGCTGTGATATGCTAATTGGATTTTCCAGGGTACATAATTGCCACAGATTCTTGTACAAGTCATTCTGAATTGAGAAAGCTAGTCGGATGCTAGCGAAACGTCTTCAAGAACTACATTTCAAGTCCAGTTGATCTAATTGAATACAGATATAGAGAAAAGGAGTATTTCCAGTACACAAGGAAATTGGAGCTGGTCCAGACGGAGTGGCAAAAGGTATCCAGGAGGTTTGCCAGTTGAAAATAAGTATGAAAAGCTTACCCATTTCCCAAGGAGATTGGCGAAAGGTGGGAAAAGGCGCCGTTAGTGGAAGTCCCAGTGGCACATCTGTCAAAAAAGACAGCATTGCCAGTTGATGATTCGTCATCATTGAAACATCCCATGGAAAAGAGGTGGACCAGGACCTTAAGAAGGCCTATGTGACGGCAGGTGCAAATTGTAAGGTGTCAGTAGCCATGATTTCCACCATGAAGTCGTTGTTATCCTTAGTAGATAAATTGGAAGATGCCATACTGATGGAGTAGATAGCCAGTCCAGACTTTTGGATCATGCAAATTTCGGACTGGAGGCAGACAATTAATGCAACTAATTGAATGCGAGGGGAAGGGTTCTCTCCGTGTCCTCAGAGAGCCCTTTGGGTTAAATTTTGGAACCCGGATACACCTCAAAGAATTCACCAATTGCCATTCGAAAGGAAGAAATTGTTTGGCGGGCGCTGGCCGATCGATATCCAGGACAACAGGAAGGAAGAGTGTCTTTCTTCCCAAGGGGGAAGAAGGTTTAGAGACTCCCGAAAAGACGAGAGATTTCCTTCTAGGAGAAAGGAAGGATTTGATCCTAAGGCTGGGGAAGGAATTCTCAGAGCAGCCGACATGAAACAGGGTAAATTTACCTTTTCGAGGAAGGCAGAATTACCCTAGATTCCACAAAGAGTCACCAAGGCCTTATGATGGTAGGCCTGCTCTAGTGTAGGCTAGACTAACAGAGTTCAGATAAGTATGGGCAAAGCACATAAGGTATTCCTGGGTAATATCTGTAGAACAGAGGATAACGCCTGTAATTTTTTTCATCAAGACCCCATTCCGGCAGAGCCTATGAAAAGTCAAAACTAATGGAGTATGTAGATGGTCTACGGCAAAAGAGAGCTATAGTTCCGTATCTTAGAGAAAGAAAGAACAGGATTATACTCGCCGCTCTTTTTGTCAGAAAGGTGACAGGCGATTGGCATCCCATTCTGGATTTGAGAAGGTTGAACAAAATTTAAAATACCATCCATTCAAAATGGAATAGCTACATAACATAAGAGGGGCAATATCTGTAGGGGCTGACTGTGCACTGTGGACCTCACAGATGCATACCTACATGTCCTAATAGCCAAGGAACACCAACTGTTTTTAAGATTCACCAGTAGGGGAGCAACATTTCCAGTTCAGATGCCTCCTCTTTGTCTGTAACCTCTCCCAGAACTTTTACGAAAATCTTGGTGGTAGTGGTAGGCCCTTTTAGAGAAGCAGACATAGAGATATTCCATTACCTGGATGATTTGTTAATTATAGCCAGGAGAGACAAACACTTCTGATGGGGAGAGACCAAGCAATTCACACACTACGGTTCGGTTGGTAATCAATGGGCAAAAGTCAGCTGTCCCATTCAGAACCTAGTATTCTAGGAGCCAACATAGACACAATGCTAGGTCTAGTATCTCTCCCTCGAGTGAGGATAGAAAAGATTGTTAGGTAGCAAGTGGGTACTCCAACACGAACCATAAGGCAAGGGAATTGTGAAATTTCTAGGAAATCTGGCAGCGACATCAGTCTATATCATGGGCCAGTGAGAGACCCTTTGTGGGTCTCGATGAAGCGGCGGGAACGCCGGGAAATGCGTCAGACCACTGGTTGTTTGCACCTTTGTGATGCTTTTACAGCTTTGATTGATGTTTACATATGTGTTGAAATAAAAGTTTTGCGATGACACCTACCAAGCCTGAGTCCTAATTCCGGAGGGTCCATCTCCTGATGCTCGCTTCACTATATATTATTTGTTTTTTAACATCTGATGGGATAATGACGTGCTTTGAAAATTGCCATGGCTGCTGACATTTGGCATCAGGGCCGCCATCAAGGGGGTACAGGTGATACTTTGTACTGGGCCCGAGAGGCTTATGGGGCCCAGAGAGGGGAGACCACATGTGGGGCCTGCTATGTTAAACTTTTTTACGCAACATGCGTAACGTAACTTAAGAGTCGGGCCGTTCGGCTCAGGCGACAACTACCGGTATGGCACGGCACATCCATTGGTGAATGAATGACGTGACGTCACTCACAATGTCGTACGCACGCCCGCCGCCGCGCCGTGACATCAATCTATAAGGCCGTCCGGCACGGTGCTCAACTTACTTTTAGTGGAACTGGAAGACCTGGCTGGCACCTCCTCTTTTCTCCTCCATTCAGGAAGTGGGGAGGTGGAGGTAAGATTCGGAAGGAGGAAGAGCTGCCTGAATGGGCTGAACCTGAGCGGTGCAGCAAAGACAAAGTGACCTGACAGGCTCAGCTCACACACAGCACAGTCAGGCCACAGTCCATGAGTCCAGAGAGACCTCAGACCAACCAGACCACAGCACCACAGACTCCACAACTGGCACACAATGTCACAGCTTCACAACTTGTGTGTCACATCAGAGTCAGATCGGGAGACCGCACTGCACAGCACAGCCCTGCCTGGCATACAAATTGTATGTAGATATATGATGATTTATTGATTTTGATTTTGCCAACTAACTTTGCTTGGGGCAGGGGCTCAGGCTGTAAAGGGGGGGGGGGGTGCAGCTGGGCCCAGTAATTACCTAGTATGGGGCCCTGAAATTCTGATGGCGGCCCTTTTGGCATCATTGTGCTAATGTAATGCACCAACCCATCCAACACTGGCATCTGGCAACAGGCCATGGAAGCAGTGATGTGATTTTGTAATTAGCAAATGGACATATTGAAATTGGTCAAGTCATATTTCAAAGGATGTCAATCTGGGCCACCTTCTTGTTGCATGTGATTCTATTTGCCGGTCCACTATTAAAAACAAGATTTCCAACACAGGGCATACATGGTGATCCATAACTAAATATATATGGGTGTAAATAACTTATTGCAAAATAACCTTTATGCAATGATTAAAATATTCAAGTTTTGCATAATTTCAAACAAATGTACCTTGACTAGGAACAACAAATATAAAACTAGTTTGCTTAGCAAAAAATGTTGATTATTATCCTGAAAACAACTGGAACAATCTGTTAAAAAAACATACAAACATTGAAAATTAAACAAATGTGCCCATGAACATACTGGAATTAGCCATATTGCTTGTGGATTAATTTCATCAGCTGATAAAATTTATTAGTAAACTTTTCAAAATCTTGTGAGAAACTTTCATTAGGTTTTTCGCAACATTTGCTTTCTCCAGATGTCCGAGTGATCGTTACTTCCACAAGAAGGCAGGCTCTTAGTGGCACGAGCAGATGATTGCTGCATGGATGTAATCTCCGTTATTGATATTGATGGGAGTTTGCAGGGTAGATCTGAGACATAAAAGTAACATCAATCACTGTTGGACCACTCCATTTTACACAATAATAACTATATAAAAATTATTATCATGTGACAAAACTTTCAATATTGTTAAATGTCTTCAAATACTAAGGAAAGCAGGTTACTTTGTTACTGACGTGTGGCTCATAAAGATTTTTACATTTGCATCCAATTAGATATTTGTCTAAAACTTTTTTCATCACTATTTGAAATGTAATCCTTACATATTATAAGGTCACAAACAGGCATCACACCTCCTGACTTTTTACTCTGACATTACTTTACAATGCTATAGCTTCTGGGCGAACAATGTCATTCTGTGGTGAAGTTGTATCTGGATTTGGGTCTGCGCTAAATCCGGATCCACAATTATAGCACATGTCTCCTCGTGGTCACTTTCTGTAAAAGGCTGTAAAACAAATATGCATGTTAGGTAAAGTTTCATACCCGTTTATTTATTTAGCTATTTTATCACAACCTATAGCTCCACTTAAGTAAACACAATTACACACACACAATAACTGTAATTTCTGTCTCTGTAGTTGTTTTGGAGGTAGCCAATAAGCAATTAGAATCGTTTGTGCACTAGAATTCTGTTTTTTGTATGTATTATATTTTTTGTCTCAAGTTACACTTTAATATGGATGCACAACAGCCCAATTTTTTATATATTGTGTGTTACATTAAAGGTTTGACCAAGCCTTCTGGGAAATTGTACTCCACCCAGAGTTAGGTCATGTGCTCGTTTGAGCAAGGTACTTTAAAAATAGAGAGTCCGCTTCAAGCATCAGGCCACAAAGGAGAAGCTGTCAGCTCATGCAGCCAAAAAGGCAAGTACCAGTAGGTTAGGACCAGTTAAAGAAGCAACCTTGATGTGGTGGACTGGGCTTAAAGTTGCCAGAAGAAACAGAAGTGGTATAAACAAGGGCACACCCAAAACTATAGAATACATAAAAATCCTTTATTTGAATGTATAACTTGGGATATGGTCAAAACGGACTGCAACAAAATACATAAAAACACATCTTCAACCCTCAGTATCCATAAAGTGCATTCACACAGATAATATAACGGTATATTCATCCATTCAGTCATTCAACAATGTTAATATATACATCAGATAAATGTGCAAAGTAGTGCATCAAACCCATGTATAACAAGGTATTATATCATATAAGTATGTGTTAAACAAAGTTATAGACAGAATATCCTATAAATATGCATAAAGCAACGATATAGTCAAAAATCAGGATAAGGTATAGGCTAGCTTCCCTACCACTATCAGTACCCCTAAAATAGGAGGAGGGAGCACCTAAAACCAGGGCCAACATAAACAGCATGATCTCACCACTTAGCATAGTCTGTGATGGTCAGGATACACAAGGAGGGTTGAAGAGCTGATTAAAAGGGATCAGCTCTTCAACCTTCCTTGTGTATGTGTAAAAGTAGGAGAAGGCAAAGGGAGAAAATGGGTTACTTAGTATAGTATAGTATTTGAGGTTGAATAAAGACATATGTCCATCGAGTCCAACCCATCTAGCAATATCCTCATTTCCTGCCTAACCATTGATCCAGAGGAAGGCAAAAAAAACCCCACCAAATATATGAAGGGGAAAAAAATTCTTCCTGACTCCAAGTGGCAATCGGAAATTTCCTGATCAACTCTACTTTATGTTCAATACCAGTAACTTGCAACATTCTTGTTTGCAGAAACTCATCCAGCTTTTTTTGAAACTGACTAATGAACCTGCCATAACAACATCCACTGGAAGACCGTTCCATAGCTTCTCGTTCTCACAGTGAAATCCCCTTTCTGAACTTGAAGCTAAACCTTTTTTTAAGTCTTAAGGGATGTCCTCGTGTCCTCTGACAGTGCTCTATTGGTGACAATGCCCAGATAGTTTATTGTTGGCCCGTTAATGTATTTATACACAGTAATATATCCCCACGCAAGCGCCTTTTCTTCAGCGTACATAATTGTAACTTTTCCAGTCTCTTCATATTCAAGCTCCCCCAATCCCCTTTTTTAATTTAGTTGCCCTTCTCTGAACCCTTTCCATTTCTAAAATGTCCTTTTTGTACACAGGATTCCAAAATTGCAGACCTTCAATCCCCCAGCGCTCTGTTCCCGGCTCTTGCTAGTTGGAAGCAGCAGAGAGGGGAGGGACCAGCAGCCACGTCTGTGATTGGCTGGCTATTCAGAGCACCGGGAAAACAAAGGTCTTTAAGTATCTTTCTGTGGATTTTCTTGCAAAAGTAAATTGGCGGTTGGAGGTGGATGGGATGAGCTACACATTGTAAAAAGTTTACACAGCAAGGGGATGCAGCAGACAGAAAGGATTTGGAAGGAGGGAGGGCCCCCTGCTTGTGCCAGAAACCATTCAGAACACAGAGTGGAAGCAGGGACCAGATGAATCACTGGGCCATATTATAAACCCGCGGTATCAGTTTTTAGTGGTTAATTAACAAATGTTCGATCGTAGAATACCGTGCGGATCGTAAATCTACAATTTCGTTATTGTAGATTTACGATCGGTATAGTAAATTAACTATCAGTATGGTAAATTTACAATCGTTAAACCGATCATTAATCTCCGATCGTAAATTTACAATACTGACCTAAAAACCAATATCGTGGCTTTATAAATATGGCCCACTGAGACCTCCTACTCTTCACTTTTCGGAACTTTGACAGGCACTGCAGGAAACCATTTGGGGCAGATGTAAGGTAATGTTTTTTGAAAGCTACGCAGTATGGGTTTATATTTTAGTTTTGGGGGTGGACATGCCCTTTAGGAATTTATTGCTCTACATAGTTGTGTACACAGGATTGCTACATTGCTTGATTTTTAAATAGGGGTAATAAGCTATGATCTACAACAGTCTTTGACCCTGCAAATCTGCATTGTTATATTACTCCTGCTTTATAAATATCACCACATTTTAAAATTGCAAGAATGGAGAGTAAGAAAGGCCAGAATTATTGATGGATGAAAAACAAGATGCAGAAAATAATGATAGTAAAAATTCCAATCTGATTAGAATGTGTTGATAGTTTGGGCGTGAATTGCATTGTTTTTACCAATTTAAAATGCATAATAGAATCTGTCATTTTTTTACTGTTTTTTAACATTTTCAGCCTGAGTTTGCTAATTTGACCTAATTAGAACCATTTGAACTGGCTAATAAACTGATAAAATTACTCACCATTTCCTGACCTTCAAAATTATCCCTCAATTCCTACTGGTATATTTGTGTATTTTAAAACTTCAAGAGAAATATCTAATTGTTGCTCAACATCCTTCAAGCAAGCCAGGTAATTGTCATCATAATAAAAGATTCATCCTATTTACAGGAGATAGCCAAATACTATAAACACATTGCATCAGAGTATGCCAGGCACTTAAAAGGTTTTCTTTAGAGTTTAAAGAAATTGGTTCATTATAGGATTGCTTTATTTTATTTGTGTTTTCCAATTAATAAATATACCCCTATGTTCAAACTCATATATAATCTACTTTATAAATGGAGGCACTATCACATATAAGAGGAGCTAATTCTACTGTGCTATTCTACTATATGACCATACAGCAGACAGATTGGCACAAACTTTAACTTGAAGTAACCCACAAGGCGCAAAGAAATGGCTGAAACTTAAAAATGAGTTAGGCTTGTGAAGGTTCTCATTCATCCAGGTCATGGTATATCTGTTGTATTCAATTAGATCAATTGGACTTAGTTCTTGAAGACTAGTCATCCGACTGGCTTTCTCAATTCAGAATGAATCTGTGGCAATTATGTACCCTGGAAAATCCCAATTAGCATATCACAGCCAGGTGTTAAGGGCGTGATTGGATAGTGGCTAAGAGGTGTTATAGGAATGCCCCAACTAAGGTGTCAAAACAGCATTGTACATGGCAGATAGTTGGTGTCGAACCCCCACCTCTATTCAGGCTTGGTTTCTTTATTTTCACATAAATGGCCTCCTTAACACCTCTCTTGAACCAGTCACGTTCCTTTGCCAACATGTTAACATTACAATCTTCAAAGGTATGTCCTGCATCTTAAGGATAAAGGACATACCTTTGAAGATGACCTTTGAACGTGACTGGTTCAAGAGAGGTGTTAAGGAGGCCATTTATGTGAAATAGAGGTGGGGGGGTTCGATACCATCTGTCTGCCATGTACAATGCTGTTTTGACACCTTAGTCTGAGCGTTCCTATAACACCTCTTAGCCACTATCCAATCACACCCTTAACACCTGGCTGTGATATGCTAATTGGGATTTTCCAGGGTACATAATTGCCACAGATTCTTGTACAAGTCATTCTGAATTGAGAAAGCCAGTCGGATGACAAGCGAAATGTCTTCAAGAACTAAAATTCAAGTCCAGTTGATCTAATTGAATACAACAGATATTTAAAAATGAGTTAGCATCCCAGACACCTCTACATCTACAGGGATATTCGACGATCCTTTAAACTTCTACACAACTCATGTAACATACCTGCTAAACTCTACCACATAAACCCAGCCCTATAGTCTAAATGTTATAGGACCTGTGGCCAGGGGAGGACTGGGACCTTTTGACCTGGGGGGGAAATACAACTAAGGGACCCTTTTACAGTAGATCACAACATTTTTGATCACACTAACTTTGCTAAGGTCACACATACTTAATTTATAATGCCCATTTTTAAGACCACTATTCCCATTTTAGAGTTTTAAAGGACAATTATAGTCCTAAAATCTTCACACACACACACACCCTCACAAGTACCTGGGGTGAGATCCTGAATCACTAAGTCCTCACCCCTGGGTACACTTTCTAAGTCAAGTTATATTTACCCAAAGTTTCCTTTGTACCTAATGAACTGTAGGGCATTGGCCAGTAAACTGGAGTGCTGACACTGCTGCTAATGAACTGAAGGGATGACAATACTGGCTAACAATCTGAAGGGCTGACAACACAGGCTTATGATCACGGGGGCTGACACCACTGGCCAATAAACTGAAGGGCTGACACCACTGCTAATGAACTGGAGGGATGACAAAATTGGCTAATGAACTTGGAGAGATGACAATATTGGCTAACAATCTGAAAGACTGACAACACTGGCCAATGATCTCGGGGGCTGACAACACTGGCTAATCAACTGGAGGGTTGACTAACAATGCTAATGAACTTGAAGGCTGACTGGTAAACAATCTGAAGAAGGAGTTTCCTGTTCCTTGCACATGTTAGAGCTAGAGGTGTTACTAAGCCTTTCAAGCATGTAACTTACTAATAGCTTCTGTGGCAGCCCAAATTTTTCATAGGAGACCAGCCCGGGGGGCATTTGCCCCTCAGCCTACTGGGCCAGTCCTCCCCTGCCTGTGGCTGTTCACTTTTGTTGGACCTGTCTGGCAATTCAATAAAGGTTGAAAGTATGCTATGCAGTTGTTAACCATGTCAGGAAACAAATTTATCTCGAAACCCTTGAATGGACCTGTTTGACAAGCGGGAGCCTTGGGGGATATTTCAAAACCTTCTGTATTGCAAATTTACTATGAATGTTCATACAATACCTTGCAGTAGAAAATAACAGTGGTTTTGTATAGGTGATCATAAATCTACGATTGTAAATTTACACCCCCAATCGTAAATTTAAGGCCACGATCAGAAATTTACGATTGTGGCAATGATCTTTAAGGGGGCAGTATTGCAAAATAGCGATAAATATGGCTCCTTCCATTACATATATGCGGCAACACAGTACCATATAAATCATGATTGTATAAAGTAAGCATTGTTGCAAAAATATGTAAATGAATAAAGAAAAATAAGAATGACCCTTCACAGAGAAGAGTTGTCTAACGTAACAGGGTAGATTTGTGAATATGATTTAAATATGAAATGCACCCTGTATGATTTGGTTTTATTTTTTACACTTTAAGGGGCATATTTATAAAAAATCGAAAATAGCGCAAAAAAATTACCACAGCACACCGCGACCGCGAAAATAGCGCTATCGCCGTATTTATAACGGCGAGCGCCATTGCCGCGATATGTATCGCGGCCGTGATGTGTTGTGGTAATTTTAAGTCCCTTCGCGGCGATACTGTACAGGACTTAAAATCCCTTCCCGACGCCTCTGCTAAGGGGGCGGGGCATACGCTCACCCCGCCCACAACCCCCCGCAGCCCCTCCCAACCCCTTCCCCACTCGCGGCAATCTCGGAACGGGAGGCTAGGAGGGGCTGCCGGGAAGGGGCCACAGCAGGTGGTCGCGGCCACCCGCCGCGCACCCCCTCCCCAGCAACCCCTCCAAGCCCCCTGCCAAGCCTCCCAGAAAGAAGACGCCGCCCGAGGGCTCTTTTAAGAGCCGCACACTGGGGGTGACCCCGCCAAAGGCACTTGTAAGTGCCGCCAAAGGCACTTGTAAGTGCCGCCAAAGGCACTTGTAAGTGCCGCCAAAGGCCCTGATAGGGCCGGTTTTAGGGGGTCCCGGTTCGGGCTGCGGGACCCCTTAGTATTGGCTGTTTTCGCCACCTTAAAGGTGGCGAAGTAAAACAGCCGAAACTAGCGCTGCGATACACATACCGCTGCTTTATAAATAGAAGTGGCGGTAACAGGTAAGTATCGCCGCGAAGGGTTAACGCTTCGTTAAACGCGATTTATGCGTTAATGTCAGTGAAAATGGCCGCGAAAACTTAACAAAGCTTTATAAATATGCCCCTAAGTAATATTTGGAAAAGTGCCGTATTAAGCTGGCCAATAGCATTTAGTATTGAATGTTCACTACAGTATTCTGTTGGGGTTAAGAACCAATAATGAATGGCATTTCTTTGTATACAAAAAATAGAAGCCTAGTATGTATTGTATTAATTTGGTCCCTATTTGCACTCTGCATGGATGTATACTATCCCATATCTTATCTATCTATCTATCATCTATCTATCTATCTATCTATCTATCTATCTATCTATCTATCTATCTATCTATATATATTATATATTGTATATATTAGTATTCTTTGTACAGTGTTTACCCACAAACAATACCCTGTTTTGCACATCATTTGTACCCTATTGACATAATCCTAATTGAAATTCATGTTTAATTTCTGTTTTTATTAGGCAGCATTTCATTGAATCAAAAATCATCTGGAAAACCATGGTCCCTAAATTGCTATTTGTTTCTTATACCTCATAAAACTCTGCTACTAAATATATTAAAATGTAGGGGGTTTAGTTATATAATTATCATTCTTGAGAATGGTTTCTGGGGAATGGAAACTTAGGTTTCACTGGTAACATTTTGGTTTTGTAACATAATTTTACAGTTGTTTCAACTGTCAAAACAGTACATCCCTAAATACATCCAAGCAAGTGGCTTCCTGCCCAGAGGGAATACCCAAGGTTATTATTTCATACCTTCTATACTGAGTTACCTTTACAACTATCAGGCTATGCACGGAGAGCCATTATCGCTCCCTATTGTCTTCTCTAGGCAATGCACTGAGCCAATAGCGGCTCTCAGTGTATAGTGAATGGGGTTAACCCATTCCAAATCTTTAACGCCAGCTTTGAGATGTTAAAGATTCAGTCTTAAAGAGCCGTTATCAGCTCGGTACATTGCTTGCGGCATTAGTATGTCTTAAAGTTGCGTTAACCCTTAGTACAGAAAAAGACGATAACGGCTCTGAATGCAAAGCCCTATATTTTTTAAAGGGTATCTCCACTCATAATATCGACTATGCAATCTATGCGTATAGAAGACAGAGTCCGTCGGGACCTGTCAGACTAAGCGCCGAGGGAGTGAGCGAGCAGGTAAGTTTCTTACCTTCTCTCTTGGCTCCTGTTTGTTCTATTGAAGAACGGTTGGTAATGCACAGCTCCTTTACCTCCTGTTCTTCAATAGAACTGGATTCCCAAAAGTCGATATTATGAGTGGAGATACCCTTTAACTATATGCACTAGCACAGATACTATACTATACAAATATTATATAAAGCGCGTAGATAAAGCACATAGATAACCCTCTGTTTTGGTGTGATTAATAGCACTCCATATACTGTAATTGAAAGATATGCCTTAGGCTGGGCACATCCTGGGAATTTTCGTCCCGAACAATAGTGTGGTCCATAGAAGACCGCACAATCGCCAATGATTTCCAACATGTCCATTTGCCCAATCAGCCGACATTGTTCGCCGCCACCGGTGACATCACGTCAGATTTTTCCGCCCATGAACTCAACCTAAGGCATGCGGCCAAAGTCTTTTCTTTGTATGTTATCCTAAATTCATTGTGTCCAGACAATGGAACGTGCACTCTTGGCAAGCAAATACCAAGAGTCAACCCCTTACATTTGTGGAATGGTTAGGGATATGCATTTCTGTGTAGACAAATACTGGTAAAACCATTCAGTCATGTAACATTTGTGGCATCCTACTCTGCTTGGGACACATTCAGATCAAGAAAATTATTAGATAAAATCTTAATTTCCTTTGTTCTTCCTGAAGTAAACGCCATTATTTTTGTAAGATTAATGCTTTATTTGTAACCTAATGTTTGGGGGTTCTGGTAGATAACAGACTTAGCTGTAGCAAAACATGCCAGGTAGCAACAGCTAGAGCTAGCAAGATATTGTCTGTATAAAGAGGGAATGGAATCAAGAGAAAAATATTATTCTCCCTCTTTACAAGGCACTGGTAAGGCCACATTTGGAATATGCGGTGCAGTTTTGGAATCCCATATACAAAAGGGACATCTTGGAAATTGAGGCAGTTCAGAGAAGGGCAACTAAATTAATAAGGGGAATGGAGGGGCTTGAATATGCAGAGATTAGACAAGTTAGGCTGTTTACATTGGAGAACGGCGGTTGCGTGGGGACATGATAACCTTATACAAATATATTAATGGCCCATACAGTGAACTCTCTGGTGCATTGTTCACTAATAGGTCATATCAGAGGACTCGTGACATCCTTTAAGGTTGGGAAAGAAAGAAGTTTCATCTTCAAGTTAGGAGAGGTTTCTTTACAGTGAGAACGGTGAAACTGTGGAACTGTCTTCCAGCAGGAGTGGTAATGGCAAGTTCATTGAATAACTTTAAAAAAGGCCTGGATAAGTTTCTAAAACTAAAAAATATTGAGAATTACTGGTATTAATGCATATAGATCTGGTTGATCCAGGGATACTTTCCGATTGCCGTTTGGAGTCAGGAAGGAATTTTTTCCCCCCTTTTTTAGATGTTTTTTGCCTTCCTCTGGATCAACTGTTAGGTAGGGTTAAAAAAAAATAAATAAAAAAAAAAAAAAAAGTGAATAGGTTGGACTTGATGGACGAATGTCTTTATCAACCTAATTACTATGTTAATTACTATGTTAATATTCAACAATTTATATGTTAAATTCAGGCTTTTTTAGCTA
Organism: Hymenochirus boettgeri; assembly: GCA_019447015.1. Lineage (NCBI taxonomy): Eukaryota > Metazoa > Chordata > Amphibia > Anura > Pipidae > Hymenochirus > Hymenochirus boettgeri. The sequence goes on along the minus strand of CM033473.1, from coordinate 104,734,518 downwards.
CCAGGAAAAAATTATCATAACTTTCTAGAGGTGATCTTGTGATGCCAAGTCAGCAATATAAATACATCAAACATTTTAATTGTATACCCAGCATCGGTAACTGCATTTTTAACAGTACTTCATCCAAGGGTAGGCAGAAAAACGTTTGTTGGCCAACTTTGTAGAAAGTATTCCCAAGAACACCAATAGCTACAAGATGTCCCCCAGACTTTAAAAGTGTGCTTATATTCTTTACTGCCTGGCGATATGAATCAATGTCTTTGCAAGCCGTTTCTAAACACGTGGCTGTGGTCAAACAATCCACAGTTGGAAGGACTACTGGATCCAAAGGTTACTTTTTGTCACATCACATCTCAGAAACCTGTTTGATGGTGGCTCTTAGCTTCTTCTCTTTTCTTGCCAGGCATCTCTGCGAACACAAATAAATAAAAATGAACAATAACTAAAGCTGTAATTCCAAGAAAAAAATTGCTGTTAGTAAAGCCATAACCCTCCTTTTATCTGAGGAGACATTTTGCTTAAATGTCTAAATGTAATTTAGGTTGAGATTAAGGGCCATACTTCTAAAGCTGAAGTATCGCTTTTTAGCGATACCGCACATTAATTTACAATCATGATCGTACATTTATGACCGAACGTTCGTTAATTAACAAATGTTCAATTGTAGAATAGTGCGAGGAAGTAAACCCGAGCATAACACAGTAGCCAAGGGAGAAAGGTTCTGGTTGCATACATAGCACAGCCAGCAGTGAGGGAAAGTTTAAAGGGTAACTGTGGTCCAAAAATGAATTGACAGACAGTGCTTGCCTGAGTATTTTTGCAATTAACTTTTTTTTACATAGTTTTGAAGATATTTACATTTTTATGTGTGATATGGTACCAGTATCACCAGATCCCCTGCACTTCCTGCTCTTAAACCATGTGACAGTCCCTCCCTGGGCATTAAAAAAAGACATGGCATATCTGTTGTATTCAGTTAGATCAACTGGAGTTGAAGTTTAGTTCTTGAAGATGTTTCGCTAGTCATCCGACTGGCTTTCTCAATTCAGAATGACCATAAGTTGGGTGTCATCAGAACCCTGCAACACAGAGCAGAGAACATCCCCACTAGCACAGAGGAGAAGCAAAAGAAATTAAACATCTCAGAGGAGCCCTTAAAACTTGTGGCTATCCAGACTGGGCCTTTTGTCAAAAGAAGTAGAAGGAAAGAAAAGAACACAAATACCAGCATGGTATTGTCTTGTATAAAGAGGTGTGGATTCAAGGGAGGAAAACGTTTTTCTCCCTCTTTACAAAGCATTGGTAAGGCCTCATTTGGAATATGCAGTGCATTTTTTGAATCCTGCGTACAAAAAGGACATATTTGAGATGGAAAGGGTTCAGAGAAGGGCAACTAAATTAATAAGGGGATTGGAGGAGCTTGAATATGAAGAGAGACTGGATAAGTTACAATTATGTACGCTGGAGAAAAAGTTCGGAAAGGAGCTTCGAAAAAAAGTTCGGAAAAGCAAGACAGGAGAAATAACATGGTCATGACCTCCGAGAAATTAAGAAGAATTTTCAAAAAACACACTTAGGGAACAATTGGTACATCTGAAAGACCCAGTACCTAAACACAAGGAAAGCAACATCATATATGCAGTGCAGTGCAGTGAAGAGTGCTCTGATTTGTATGTGGGGGATACAAAACAGCAACTGCATCAACGTATGGCGCAGCACAGAAGAGCCAATTCCTGGGGTCAGGACTCAGCTTTGTACCTGCATGTTAAGTAAAAAGAACATACCTTTGAAGATTGTAATGTCAACTTTACATGTCAACATCTTCAATATCAGTCAAGGAATATGACTGGTTAAAGAGTCATATAGTCAAGAAGGCCATTTATTTGAAAATGAAGAAACCCAGCCTGAAAAGAGGTGCGTGTGTGTGGGGAGGGGGGGGTCGACACCAACTGTCTGCCATGTACAAGACACCTTACCCTGGGCAGTTTCAATAACACCCCTTAGCCTCAATGCATCCACACCTTGCATTTGGAAGGTCCCTAACACCTGGCTGTGATATGCTAATTGGGACTTTCTTTCAAGGGTACTTATATTGCCCACAATTACTGTAGTCATTCTAAAATGAGAAAGCCAGTCGGATGACTAGTGACATTTTTCAAGAACTAAACTTCAAGTCCAGTTGATCTAACTGAATACAACAGATATAGAAGAAAACTACTATTTGTGACCGCAGATTCAGAACCTCCCACCCCCTAACTTGCTATCAGTGATTTCTTCAAATCTTGTGCAGCAAATAGAGAGGTGGTTGATGGCTCTTTTAAGGGTAGAATCTGAACTTTCATTTAAAATCAAACTTGTTTGAGACCACAGTTTCCCAATTTATTACCGCTGTCTTCTCCTAAAGCCAACTGGGACATGAGGAATGCCTCACAGGACATGGTTACTCCCAGGTTTTCAGGGCGCAAGGTATCTAGACTAAAGGGTGGGTAGTTGACAGAGCAAAACAAACAAACTCAATACATGCACAGATCAGGGACCAAATCGGGCAAGTAGAAACAGAGCCGGATTAAGACCAAATGGGGCCCAAGGCACAAGTCAGATTTTTGGGGCCCCCCCATTACGTTCCATTACACAAATGTCACTATTATAACGGTCATGTTATTTGTAAAGTATGTAAAAGCCAGATTGCAAGTATTTTGTAATATTTATTAAATCATTTAACAACATAAATAACTTGACCACAAAATAAAGAGCAATAAACTCTAACATTATAAAATTATATATATACTTCTAGTGCTATATATTTATAGCAGCTTCTTTTAAATAAAGTGCAAACTCCTTAACTTACTAGCCTACAATTCTCTCTATTACACTGTCTGATAATAGAAATGTAGGTATAAATACAACATTGGAAACACTTAAAAACCAACAATATAACAATATAAATATATTGACCACAAAGTAAATTGCAATAGTATAAACTAAATAAACCTAGTGCTATCTATTTAAAGCAACTTCTTTTAAATGAAGTGCAAACTTCTTATCTTACTAGCCTACAATCATATCACACAGTCTGATAATAGGTTTTTAGGGACAATACAACATTGAAAACACTTCAAACAAAACAAATCTTTCTTTAAGGACAAGTAGTGCAAAAGTAAGTGAATAAAGAGATCGGAATATGAATGCTCTAAAATATATGGATACTACAGACTTGGGCACATTACATCTTAACTTTACGTGATTTGGCCTTTGAAAACGTATCAACAATGTCATCAAAGTTTAGTTGTTGTACAAGATCTGATTCCACAGCCAGCAACGACAATGCTGATAAACGATCCTGTCCCATAGTTGTTCTTCTCTCATTTTTAATTCTTTTAAGGCATGAAAAAGACCTCTCTCCACTAGCATTGGCAACAGGCATACACAGGAAAACACGCAGCATTGTTTCTACATTGGGGAAGGTTTGTTGAAGGTCATGGGTAATAATAAACTGCAGCATGGCCATTGGGCTTTTCAATGACTTGTGATGTTAAAGAAGAAAACTGAATAAATTCCTCAGTAAAAGTATCCTCAAGATCATTTTGGTAGTGTTGCTTTAAATTATCTGCCGAAATACGTAAATCCTCCAGTGACAAGGGTGGTTCATTGTTAAGTATTTCAAAACGCTTATTGAGAAGTTCATAAGCTTCATTACGTTTCCTGAGATGAACCAGAAGACTATCTATTATAACATTGAAAGTGCCAAAGATACATTTTTCTCTTGGGGTAAACCTTTGTTCAGCAGTTTTTGGATCATCATGGAATGTTTTGCTTTTTCTTTCACGTTTTTTTTCTGCAGAATACACCTGATCAGATGTTAATTCCTTGGCTTCAGATTCCCAAGTGTCAAAGGAATCTCTCATTTTTTGAACATAGTCAATTAAAGATCTGTACAAAATTACAACTTCATTTAGACAGATCTGTGTACTCTGTAAACTTTTACTAGTGGCATGTAGTCTGTCAAGTATGTTTCCCCATACAACAAGCATGATCACTGTCTCAAACTTATTTAAATGATCTGATAGTGCACTGGCCTCATGTCGAACTGATGCTTGGTTTCCAGAAATCCTTAACTCATCCAGTGCTTCATTTACTTGTGGAAAACCTCGCCGTAGTGCTTTTGTAGCATCCGAGCGGGCAGCCCATCTTGTGGATGACAAGTGCTTCAGTGAGAGGTTTCCAGTGGCTTTGTTCAGTTGATTTTTCAGTATTTCCCACCTATGAGTGGACCCCTGAGAAAAAAAGTGTAAAGTTTTTTCCAAAAAAATTAAAAAATGACACGGCATTAAGAGAGCAATCAGCAGCACATGTTCCACTAGGTTTAGAGAGGGGCAGAGCAAGGCACATAATCAGCCAAAGGATTAAGATTGCGAATTCTTCGAATGCTTGTCGGCCATTTATTCCCAGCCAGTTATCTTGCATTGTCGTGAACTTTGACACTGACAATGCTGAATGTCAATTTTTTTGTCAGCAAGCAATCCCCCCCCCCCCCCCCCCCCCCCCCCCCCCCCCACCCCCCCCCCCCCCCACCCCCCCCCCCCCCCCCCCCCCCCCCCCCCCCCCCCCCCCACCCCCCCCCCCCCCCCCCCCCCCCCCCACCCCCCCCCCCCCCCCCCCCCCCCCCCCCCCCCCCCCCCCCCCCCCCCCCCCCCCCCCCCCCCCCCCCACCCCCCCCCCCCCCCCCCCCCCCCCCCCCCCCCCCCCCCCCCCCCCCCCCCCCCCCCCCCCCCCCCCCCCCCCCCCCCCCTCCCCCCCCCCCCCCCCCCCCCCCCCCCACCCCCCCCCCCCCCCCCCCCCCCCCCCCCCCCCCCCCCCCCCCCCCCCCCCCCCCCCCCCCCCCCCCCCCCCCCCCCCCGCCCCCCCCCCCCACCCCCCCCCCCCCCGTAGCAATGCGCCTTTCTCCAGCTCTGTTCTCTCACAGTGTCGTGACGTCGCCGTCATGGGAAACAAACACCAAAACCATATCTCCACAGGGACGTCTTTTGTTGACCCCCCCCGTTTAGCGTATCTATACATGGCAAGTTGGCTTATATGAATTAGCCACTAGGAGCTCCCGGACCGTCAAACCACCACCAAATAATCCACGCCCCCCCAAAAATACTTGCAACCTACCCCCACACTACCAGCTCTTTCTCCACCCCTGTGTCACCAACTTCCCCTCCCAAAGTTCTATAAACTCGTTAACTGTAGTTGAGACATAAATTACTTACACCTCTCCGATCCTCCAACTTTGAATGGCTCATGGAGAAATGGATCAATTGGGGCAATGAGTTCTAAGCATCCAAAACACCAGATCCCATTTTTGGTGATCCACATATCTCATCATTCACCGAAAAGGTAATCCCCGTTCTCCAGAAACTTTACAACAGCGCAACAGCCTTAAACTTCTCTCCCAGTACTTTTGTTCATTTGCTGTTGTGTGCCAGGGCATGAATCGATTCGACAACTTGACTTTGCCTCTTGCATGAACTTAAACAGACTGCACGCGCTCAATGGAGTTTTCATGTTCCATATGCGTGCATGCGATTCTTCCAGTCACTGATCCTGATGATGTAAGGGCCATATGAAGAAAGGACCGTACAACTGCAAGGTACACCAGAACATTCCCTGTTGATTTGAATATATAACCCAGTCAGCGGGGAACTGCGCTTATCATCCTTTCGTTTTCTCAAAAACAAATCGGGCTCAGATAATCCTGTGACACAGCATTCATCTTACTCTGAGCCTGGAAACTTGTACAAGTGTTGTCATTTTGGCGAAAGTATTTTGGGCAATGTATGTCGCACGACCCTCTCACCTGAAACCATCACTCCTCCCCATCAGCCCCCGGACCTCCCCATGACCGACATACCCCCCTATTATCCCGCCCATCATGACCCCATTCCACTCGTTGGCAAGACATCAACGCCCCACCTGCCCCCTCATCCGACCCCCAAAATACTGTTGTATATGATTGTATTTCCAACACTTAATGACTGTCATTCTCATTGGGTCACGACGCCCCAAAGGGACGCCTTTGGCATGGCTCCACGGCTCTCCTGTCCCGCATCCTCTTTCTTATCCCTTCCCGTGTCCCTCTGTACTGGCCCTCACTGCCCCGTTCCCTCTTCAGCCCTATCCTCCTCTAGCCATGAATCTCTCTCCGCCCCTGTACATGGACCAACTCACCTGTCCCTGGAACCTCCCTGGCCCTTTTGGCTTGCACCATCCGAAACGACCAATGCATTGCCTTCTGCTGCATCTCCTTCTTGCCTTTCCGCACGCCACCCGCACTCCTGCATGCTTTTTCTCGACATCCTGAATCTCTACCCTCAGCGCCAGAAAGATGCTTGTCTTCCTCTCTGTCCCTCTCACAAGACACAGATCCTCTTCTTTGAAACGCCCCACTACCAGCTCGTTTTGATGCCACTAAAGCGATGGGCAGCATGGAAATGTTCACGGCTGCGTGTGGCCAGGGGGTCCGAGCCTGCTCCCACAGCCATTTTCTACGCTATAGCATGCAGTCTCACATACCTACAGCAAGAGTGCTCCTACACCGTCCATATCACTACACACTCCCGTTAGAGCACGTACATTACTATTCATCCACTCAAACACCCCTACCCTATCTATATAACTACCCTGTATGACTCCCCTCCACTCACCTCCAAGCCGCTTTCTATGACTCTCCACTGACCTAGCACCCATTGACCAATACAAACATCTTCTGCCCACATCACCTAGCAACATATTATATGCCCCAGCATTATCTCCACAGTGTGCATCTCTCTACATGAACTGACAAAAGGTAAGTCACTTGGGAATGGAGATACCTTTAATTAAATTGAAACCAACAGTATGAAGTTTTCCCATAAGATCCCTACGTTGGTTTTCAGTCTAATTTAATCTACTCACTGCAACTCGTGCCTGCACCACGCTACCTCAGTCGTGTCTGGTTGTTCTCAAAGCCTCCGTCCACTCGTCCCGCCTGACCATACCCACACACCTTACCCCATCATGTCATGCTATCACCGCGTAAACACGCCACAACCTAATACGACCTATTCGCCGATATGTGCCGGTGTCAAACACCAGCACCACTCCTCCTCCGCACCACTCAACCACTCTAGTTTCCACAGCAACAGCGCCATACCCTACCCATAATGACTATAACACTGGTGAAGCAAACCATACTTGTACAGCAAACTGGCTCTCTATATATAATTTAACAATTTTGTTTTGATGGCACCCATGATGATGACCCAACCATCTTGTGATTGCACATTTGCACTAAGCCTCCCCCCCATGATAGCACCCATGATTATGACCCATTGATGGTGCTCTTCCCCCCCTATGATAGCACCCATGATGTTGCTCTTCCCATTAACCCCCCCACCCCCCACCCAACCCCATTACCCTACCACTACCCTACCCCATTTCACTGATGAAAGTAGTAGTTCTAGTTCAACTACTACTTTAATGTAGTTGGGTCATCATGATTGTGGAATGGATCACCAGATTCAGTTAGAAATTACACACTGTCTGTTTCTGTAAAGTAAGTTCAGAAGTTTACTTACTTTGTTGTCTCACTGTGAGTCTGTGACACTCAGCATCGGGCCATGATGGTGCTCTGCTTCCCCCCCTATCATAGCACCCAGGATGCTGCTCTTCCCATTACCCCCCCCCCCCATTACCCTTCCCCAGCCATTTCACTGATGAAAGTAGACAGTAGTTCAGTTGGGTCATGATTGTTGAATGGACCGATCACCAGATTGATTCAGTTATAAATTACACACTGTGACAATGGTCCATAAAAACTGCAATAGGGCAGCATCAAAGGACAATACTGAATAGTAATTGTATTTTGCACAAACTGCATTAAAACTATATCCTCCATGGCAAGTAGTTAGTTCCTTCAAAATGTTAACGACACACGGTGCGCGAATGAAGATTCTAAATTTCATAGAAACACTAAGCAGTAACGTAACCACCAGGGGAACAACCCAGAGCCAATAGGGACCCCAACGCCTCACCCTCCCTCCCACAGGTGCAGCCACAGTTGGGTGCTATGCTGGGAGCTGCTGTAAATTATGCAGGAAGGGGGTCCTATTTTAGTTTTGATGTGGGGGCCCCATGACTTCTGCTACCACGTGAATTATTATTAGTACTGTCAGTCTGAGAACAGTAAGGGACAGAGAATCACAGGAAACAGTCTGAAAGGGACAGTTCCACATCCCCTTATCCCCCTCCACCCTCCCTACCGCTCCATCTATTTTAACCACCAATGCAGTTTTAAAGTAATAAAGCTTTTACATTATAATATTAATAACATAAAATAGTCATACAAAATTCCAGCCCATAAGCAGCACGAGGATTACCACCAGAGGTGTAGCATGTGACTCTTTCTGTGCAACATTTCCCAGCATCCCCTGACAGCCTAATAAAGGTCAGGTTGGTTCTGGGAGAGGTAGAAAAGTAGTGACTGAAATCTCAGTAACCCCTGGACATGTGAAGCCAGTCCTGCAATACAGGGGGTGCAGCCCATAGAGCCCTATGAAGATCCTGAAACATAAAGATAGCAGTGTACCTTGATTTCCTTCTCCTGCCCTGCATCCAGGTGAATGGAGATCAGTTTTTGCAGTCTGGCCATCATAGCAACGGCTTTATCCTTGGAGATCCATTGAGTGCTGGGACCCTGCCTACCACTAGCCGTCTGTGTGACTGTTTCTCTAAAGTAAATTCGGAAGTTTTACTTACTTTGTTGTGTTGTCTTGTCACTCTGTCTGAGTCTCTCACTGTCACACTCGGGAGTCGGGCCTTGGGTTACGCGGCACGCGGCACGCCTCTTCTCCTTCTCCAGCCTGTGCGCCCAGCAGTCCGTCTCTTCTTACGCACGGCACGCAGGCGCACATCAGTGATGGTGCGCTGCGCGCCGCCAGCCGCCCGCCCAGACGTAACTGAACCACCAATGATTACTGTACACTCCCCGAGTCCTCGCCTCCTGAGTCCTGATTGGATTGGAATGTCAGCGGCCAGTCAATCAAATTACTAACTACAAACTACAAACAAACGCTGCGCACGCAACGCACGGCACGAGCTATCATGGGCAAGCCAGGTAAAGATTAGAATAGAATTACATTTTAATTGCCTAATATTGACTGTACGCATTTAATACAGATAATAATACTGGGGCCCCTTGTCGGCTCCCGACGGGCCCCCCTGACATCCGGGCCCCAGGCACTTGCCTCGGGTGCCTTGTGGATAATCCGGCCCTGAGTAGAAACAGTACCTCTGGAAACAAAGGGCCATATTTTTAAAAGCACAGTATCAATTTTTAGCGATACTGCGTCTAACGATCGCTATTGTAAATTAATGATAACGCAATCACAGATTTACGATCCCCTTAAAATACAATTGCTGTGGTTTACTACCGCATGGTATTCTACAACCGAACGTTTGATAATTAACAAACTTTCTGCATTGTACATTTACGGCCCCAGCTGTACATTATCGTTAACAAGTGGTATAGGTAAATTGCTTGAATAAAAGGGTCCCAAGAGTGCACCAATTACTGGATATGAATATAATATAAGGGATAATATGCCCCTTACAGTGTAATATAAGGATATAGAGTCACAGAGGAGTTCCCTGATCATATAAAAGCACAAGGCCGCAGGCCTCTACTTGCCATGATTGTGATTACAGTTACACAATACAGATATTCAGTATATTCAATTACTGTACGTTCTGTTTTACTGAGAAATCCACATTTACGCTACATTATCATTAGTCTCTTTCTAAGTCAGAGCTGAGACACTGACAGAAGATCTGAGAGAATTTGTTGAGTACTAAGAGTACTCAGTTTTTTACTAAATCAGATATACAGCTTAATAAAAACATATTTCTGTAAGAGAGGGAGTGGGAGTGCCTGTGTGTGAGTGCCTGGCTATAAGTGTGCATGATTGCCTGGCTATGAGGTTGTGCTAGTGCCTGCCTGTGAGCGTGCAAGCCTCTGCATGAGTTCCTGTCTGCGAGAGATATTGTGTGAGTACCTTTGCATGGGTACTGTACAGTGTGTGTGAGTGCCTGTCTGTGAGAGAGTGTGAGTACATAAGTGCCTGTCTGTCTGTGACATTGAAAGCTTGAGTACCTGTACATGAATGCCTGTCTGTTAGAGAGTGTGAGTGTCTGTGCATGAGTAGCTGCCTGTGAATGAGTTTAAGTGCCTGTGTGTTATTGCCGGTCTGCAATAGTTTGAGTACCTGTCTGTGATAGAAAGCGAATGAGTGCCTGTTTATGATAGAGTTTGAGTGCCTGTGTACCAGGTTACGTCAAATTGGGCGTTACCTCTGAAAAGTGGGCATGGCTTCAGGGGAAAGTAGGCGTGCCCAAAACGTTTCAGTGCTGGCACACCTTTGTCATTTGTCCTCTATTTTTTATTTCAAAATATGGAAACCCCACATATAGCAATGTTAAATTGAAATGTTTATAAAAATATACAATATATAATTGCATAAAAGGAATTTATAGAGTAAAAATAAAGCTTGTAATTATAGTATTTTACTATAACATTCTTATTGTGCATCACAATCATAAAATAATGTGGTGGGCTACGGTATTTTGCTACCACTACCAAATTCTGTGCAGAAAACATACATACATCACAGGGCAATGTAGGAATAAAAGTTATTTACTTTTCTATAATTTATATATATAAAAATTGCTATACCTGTTACCTTCCAGCTCACAGACAGCTTGCAGGATATCTGACCAATCAAAAGATCCTGGCTCATTCTTCAGCCATTTTTTAAATTCTTGACGATTTCTATCAGTGAAATCTGTGGCAGTTATATGTTTGAAAGATTCACATGCTGAAAGCAGTTGATAGATTGAAGGGCCAGTTCCAATGTCAATCAAATTGTCTCCTTCAATGCCACCTAACAATTAGTGAAATAGTTAATACTGCTTTTATTATATATTATTTGGGAAAGGTAGGAGGTGGCAGAGAAGAAGGGGGTTAAAGGAAAAATCCTTACATCTCTCTGGGTACGGAGTGACAGAGTGCAAATATTTGTTTCAGTGTTGCCCAAGGTAAGTCACATCTGGCCCCATATGCATGAGCCCAATTTAAGGGGCATGTCTACTCTTGAAAAAAACGGTTACTTGTCCATTATCTACCTGCAACCCTTAGGGTACGGCCACACTGCGCCGCAAACGCAACTGCACACGCAATCGTTTGCATGTGCGATTCCTCCTTTTGAGATAAGTCGCATGTGATTGCGCATAAAAATGGTGATTACATGCAATTGTGTATCGCAAACGGAAACGCAATTGCAAACACAAAAAAACGAGCTAGTGTGGTCTAGTCCTCAGTGCTATTTTTCACCAGCTTATTACATGCATTTGTTATGAGATATTTAAGAATAATAATTGCCTCCATTCTGTCAGAGTATGCTGGCCCCTCCCTCCGTGCAGTTATTCAAGGCTGCAACTGCTGACATCACTGCCAATGATTGACTGCTGTTTCCCCTGTTGCCTCCTCAACTTAATAAAAAGCTCGTTGAGGGAGGAGGCAGATACCATTGTCAGAATGGAAGAGAACTTATCATTAAATATCTGGTTACAAAGTCATGTAATAAACTGATAAAAAATAGTAGTTGGGGTTGCAAGCAGATAACTGACAAGTCACGTAATAGATGTGTCCCTGGAGTCTAGACAGATTTTCTAACTTATAAAATAATAATTGGTCAAACTTTAATTATTTTAAATTACTATTCAAAGGGGCATATTCAAAATCCTGCAGTATCGCGATACCACAGGTTATCAGAAAAGGACGATCGCTGCTGTAAATGTTACGCGATCAAACAGTTACGAACTACCGTAAATATATGAATGTTCGTGCATACAATCCACATGGTACCACAAAATACAGCAATGGTATTGTATGGAGAATTGAAATCTGGATCAACCAGAACTGCAGTATATGTATTAATACCAGTAATTCTCAATATTCTTTCATTTTAGAAACTAATCCAGCCCACTTTTAAGGTTTTCAATGAATTTGCTATTACCACATTGGCTGCAAAATGTCCCAGTGGTTACACTGATGCTCTGTGTATTTTCTCCCATATAATCATAAAGACATACTGATAGAGAGTGTGCATGAGATTTAGTGATTACATTGTAAGCTTTTTGGGGCAGGGCCCGCTGTGAATGGATTAAATAATTGTATAGTGCTGCAGTATATGTAGTGCTATATAAAGAATAATATACCTATATACATACAACAATGTGTAAGTTTTAAACATTTTTTATAATATGGAGAAGGTGCCAGATATAGAGGTTTGTGCACTAATGTTATTGTAGCTGTGGCTTTAAATGTTAAGTGTTTTTTTCTCTGTTCTAGCATCCTCCCATACCCTGGCTTCCCTCTCTGTATGTTTTTAGCTTCGCCTCCTTGAGTCTTGGCAAATCCCTTTGTTGAACAACACTGTTCATATATATCAGTGCGCACTGACATCACATGCATACACTCTTGCGGTGATGTTGCCGCGACCTCCGCCCTTGATGTCATGCCGCGTGAGCGCTCTGCAGCCAGGAACAGTATTGTTCAACAAAGGGATTCGCCAAGACTCATGGGGGCAAAGCTAAAAACGAGAGCATACAGGAAGAGGAAGCCAGTACTCTCCTGCAGTAAAGGTTGGAGGTAAATGGGAGGATGCTCGATCAGGAAAAATTATTTACAGTAGCGGTCGTAAATGTATGGTCGCGATCGTACATTTATGACCGAACGTTCGTTTATTAACGAATGTTTGATAGTAGAATACTGTGCAATGCAAATACTGCAATGGTATTCTATGGGCATCGTAAATCTACGATATATATTTATGATCGCTATTGTAAATTTATGATTGTTAAACCAATCGTTAATGTCCGATCGGTTAAAACGAACGCAAATTTCTATACCGATCGTTAAAGGCGCGGCATCGCTAAAAAAACGATACCGCAGCTTTATAAATATGGCCCCTAGTGAGAAATCCAGCCCTGATAAGGGTGGAAATACCTAAGGAGTCTGCATCCACCTCTGGATCAACTGTTAGGTAGGGTTAAAAAAAAAAAAAAAAAAGGGAATAGGTTGGACTTGATGGACGAATGTCTTTATTCAACCTTAATTACTATGTTACTATGTTACTATGTGATACATACCATAAATGTGTATGCTTTCAAGACAAAATGAGTTTTATTTTATATTAAAGTAATCTCAATTTGCCCATCGTGCAATTTCTATACATAATAAATAAATGACCGACTTCACCTAAGCAGGAGCACTGTATTTAGCCCACTGGCTATCCGTGGAAATCCTGTTTGAGTAACAAAACTGCCAATGAAATCAGAATACTGTTTGGAACATTCCAAGGAAGTGAGCATGCTTGGAAGAAAAGCCCATTGATGGATTGACAATGACAGTTCACTACCACCACAGAAGAGATAGCGAAAGGAATAAAATCAATTGATTTTTTAAATAAACAGAAATATAGAATGACATAAATACTGCAATTAAAAATGGATTTACACTTCACAGACTTTATAGTTAATTGTCCACTCTGCACCATTATCTTAATAATCTTATGTAGTGACATTTTATACTTCAGAAGCATTATAATATTAACCTCCATTACTGTCATGTCACATTATTATTATTAAGGCTATTTAGCACATTCAGATTCTATCACTTAGTAGTTCTGTCCCTTTTTGTAGTATAAGAGATGGACGAATATAATGAGCATTATTTTGTAAGATTAATTAAATAGTGGTCAATGGGAGACAAATACCAGAAAGCCTAATACCCTACCTACTACCAGTTGGGACTGCAATTGTCAGTTCTATTAGGATTGGCTGGATACTTCAGCCTTGCACTCGCTGAATATCCTACCATACCACAGTTTACTTTCTAGGTTACCTTCACAATTTTTCCTTCTGGTAATAGAAAAGAGGCACTGGTAAACTTTCAAGCACACCAAAGCCTGTATACACAAAAGGTGCAGTCACATGTGGTTATTAATATTATAATAATATAATTACTAAAAAACAAAATTTGTGGGAAAATTCCATACCCAGTAATCACCCCACATACTTTCATAGGCAACACCCACCCCAAAATCAATCTTCCTCAGCTATTTAACAGATGAACGCCTTAAAGAGATGTTTTTAGCATCAGTACTGTCTAAATCTGAATTGTGGCTCATACTTGTAAATTAAGATGTCTGAAAATCTGTCCTGTACACGTCAGAGCCTTCCCTCTGAAAGAATAACTGTTATTTTCATTCAACGTAAAGAACATAAATGCACATACCAGGTCCAAATGTTTGAAACAGTTTTTGAATGCGATAATTCAGAATTTTATCTCGTCCTTTACCAAAACTGCAAAAAACTCTTTTAAAGGCATTTGGGTCAAACATCGACTGATACATTTCTCCAAAATTTAAATTCATTGTATCGGTTCTTTGCAATAATTGTTCCAGGGTGAAATATCCCAAAAACACAATCTTTGATTTCAAGTTCAACAATTTATACACCCACGACACAGCTAATATAATGATTTACAGATATAAATCTGCTTGGCTAGTGGAAAAGTTAATATTTATTTCTTAGATGTAAATCATGTAAATGATTAAAGGGGAGCTTTACCTAAGAAAAGTCAGGAACTGACAAGAACTGACTTCTGGAAACTTGGTACTGACAGGTTCTTTTAAAAGTGGGCTGAATGCAACTGTGAGGTGCGGTATTGTAATTTTGTTATTAGGTAGGCAACTGGGTTAGGTTAATACATATGTGTTCAACCTCCTTTAAATATGATCAAATGCAAAAAATCCCAAGTAGCTATCCATCGTATTAGAGCAACACAAGGAACATGAAAAATAACTCAAACTTCCAACATATAGAAAATTTGGCTGTTGCACATCCATATTAAAGTGCAACTAGAGACCAAAAATATAATACATACAAAAAAACAGAATTCTAGTGCACAAACAAATCTAATTGCATATTGGCTACCTCCATAAGGTTGCTACTACAGTCTGCTAAACCCTGGATAAATAATTATGGAGGTAGCCAATATGCAATTAGAATTGTTTGTGCACTAGAATTCTGGTTTTTGTATGTATTATATTTTTGGTCTCTAGTTGCACTTTAATATGGATGTACAACAGCCCAATTTTCTATATATTGTGTGTTACATTGAAGGTTTGACCAAGCCTTCTGGGTAATTGCACTCCACCCAGAGTTAGGTCATGTGCTCGTTTGAGCAAGGTACTTTAAACTAGAGAGTCTGCTTCAAGCATCCAGGTCACACAGGAGAAGCTGTCAGCTCATGTAGCTAAAAAGGCAAGTACCAGTAGGGTAGGACCCAGTTAAAGAAAGCAACCTTGACATGGTGACTGGGCTTAAAATAATTTGGCCAATTTATTAAACTAATTGCTTGTATTTATCCAGGGTTTAGCAGACTGTTTGTAGTAGCAACCTTATGGAGGTAGCCAATATGCAATTAGAATTGTTTGTGCACTATAACCCAAACTTACTTTGAACCTATATTTACTTTGCACTTTATGACACATATTTAGGAAAGAAAAGGGAAACCGTTGTTACAAAACTGACAGATGAACAACTGAAAACATACCTTAAAGGAGAACTAAATGAAAAAAATATCCTCATGTAATAAAGACTACCATGTTAGAAAATCATGTGTGTATTTTTGTGTTCTAAATCAGTTTCTCTTCCCTGTAGTGATTTTGTTCATTTTTTTGTTGTGGACATGTCCATTTTCCTAAGTTTCCTCCCACTTGTGTGACCTAGGGTATGTTAATGGTCCTCCCCCTGATCTCTGGTTTGTGTTCTGTTGGCAATCATTGCTGATTTGCGCGCTTCTGTTCTATTGCACATGCGCAACGGAACAGAGCATATCCATGGAAGCGGATGCTCGCTCCTTTTGACAACTCCCGGCACCAAGGTGATGGTAAACAATTACCGTGATTGGTTAGCGGTGCTTCCGGGCGGCCACTAACAGTACGTTTGTATGTGTGAACAAGTTAGCCTCTGTGCCAACTGACAACTACGCCATACCACAGCATGGGGAGTTAACTCCTGAAGTGCATTATGTCCCTTGAAATACACAGTTTACAGCTCTCCAAGGGGCATTGTGGAGTAACATCCCCAAGAAGTCCACTACAAACACAGACCCATAAAAGTCCCCATACACACCCCAATAGAAAGTCTCCCACAAGCCCCATAGAACGTCCCCCACTCATCCCCCTAAGAAAGTCCCAATACCCAGCCCCATAAAATTCCAATACACAGTCCCCATAGAAAGTCCCAACACAGCCCCATAGAAAGTCAATAAATACACAGCCCCATAGAAAACGTCCAATACACAGGCCCATAGAAGTCCCCACTACCAACCCAAGAGAAGTCCAATACAGCCCCATAGAAAGTCAATACACAACCCCATGAAAGTCCAATACACAGCCCCATAGAAATTACGCAATACACACAGCCCATAGAAAGTCCAATACACCCCCCCATAGAAGTCCCATCAAAGCCCCATAGAAGCCATACCGTCCCCATAGACAGGCCATACACAGTAGTCCCATAGAAGTCCTACCAGCCTCATATAAAGTCCCATACACAGCCCCATAAAAAAGCTTTATACATAGTACCATAGAAAGTCCAATACACAGCCCCATACAAAGCCCAATACAAAGCCCCATGAAAGGTCTAATACACAGCCCCATAGAAAGCCTTATACACAGTCCCATAGCACAGAACCCATAGAAATTTCAACCACACAGTCCCATAAAAGCTTTATACACAGCCCATAGAAAGATTATACAACCTCCCCATATAAGTCCAATACACAGCCTCATAGAAAGCCTTATATGCGCCCCATAGAAAGCCCATTACACAGCCCCATAGAAAGTCCAATATAGAGTCCTACAGAAGACTTATATGCAGCCCCATAGAAAGTCCAATACACAGCCCTTACGAATCCTTTATACACATCCCATATGCACAGCCCCAAAACAAAAAAAATAAAAAAAACGATCACAGCCCCATAGAATTCCAATTCACAGCCCCATAGAAGTCCAATACACACTCGCCATAGAAAAGTCCCAATCAAAGCCTCATTAGAAAGCCTTATAACGCATCACCAGGACAGTCCAATACACAGAACCCATAGAAAGCCTTAATACACATCCCATAGAACGCCAATACCAGCCATAGAAAGCCCAATACACAGCCCCATAGAAAAGCCAACAGAGCCCCATAAAAAGCAAATACACAGCCCCCATAGAAAGTCCAAACCAGAGCCCCATAAAATCAAATCACCGCCCCATAGAGGCTTTATACACAGTCCCATAGAAAGTCCAATACAACAGTCCCCCAATCTAAGTCCCAATACACACCCCCTAGAAAGCCCATACACAGCCCCATAGAAAGTCCCATACACAGCCCCATAGAAAGTCCCATACACAGCCCCATAAAAAGCCCAATGCAAAGCCTCATAGAAAGCCTTATACGCAGCACCATGGAAAGTCCAATACACAGACCCATAGAAAGCCTTATACACAGTCCCATAGAAATTCCAACACACAGCCCCATAGAAAGCCCAATACACAGCCCCATAGAAAGTCCCAAACAGAGCCCCATAAAAAGCCAAATACACAGCCCCATAGAAAGTCCAAAACAGAGCCCCATAAAAAGCCAAATACACAGCCCCATAGAAAGCTTTATACACAGTCCCATAGAAATTCCAATACACAGTCCCATCGAAAGTCCCAATACACAGCCCCATAGAAAGCCTTTTACACAGCCCCATGGATAGTCCAATACAGAGCCCCATAGACATTCCAATACACAGTCCGATAGAAAGCCCATACACAGCCCCATAGAAAGTCCCATACACAGCCCCATAGAAAGTCCCATACACAGCCCCATAAAAAGCCCAATGCAAAGCCTCATAGAAAGCCTTATACGCAGCACCATGGAAAGTCCAATATGTCTTTGCGAGGCTTTGGAATCAGGGTGATGTGTGCTTCATACATGGTGGGTGTAAGTGTTTGCTATTTGGTGATTTGCTGTATTAGTTTAAACAGTTGCGGAATCAGCCATTCCCTATATCTTTTGTATATTTCGTCTGGGCGACTTGCCATTAGTTAGTTCTCTGACTGCATCCATCACCTCTGATATGGTGATATCTGCTTCTAGTTGGGACTTCCCCTGATGGGAAAGCTGAGGGAAGGTTATATCTGTGAGGTATCTCTTCAGCTGTGTTGGTGAGGCTGAGAGTTGTGATAGATATAAATTTTGATAGAAATTTGTAAATGTATGTAGGATCTCCGGTGTATTGGTGACTAGGCCCTTGTCAGGATCTGTTACTGCTAAAATGTTGTTAGCGTCTTGTGGGCCGTGAGCAAGTTGTGCTAATAATTTAGCAGACTGGTTTCCATGTTCAAAGTATTTTTTTTTATTAAAGAACATTATTTTTTCCGTGTTAGCAGTGTTAAAAAGTGCTTGTGCACAGGGGCGTATCTAGGGTCTAAGAAGATCAGGGGCACTTTTGGGCACTCCATGTGCCGCGTGTAGCACGGCGTTTTTAGGCCACGCCCCCTTCTCTGCCCAATTAGGCCACACCCACTATGTAGTTATAGAGATTACCAAAAAGATACAGATAGACAACCACAAACATAGACACACAGCCCGATAGTGATAAACAGACAGAAAGACAGTGAAATAGACAGACAGAGATAGAGATCAGAGAGTTGGACACAAATTAATGACATAAAGGCACAGTAAACTGTCAATTTCATTATATACTGGTAGCAATTTGGTCATTTTAAACTTACTGTTGTGTTCAGTTGTAGTCAGATGCTTGCCCACACCTTTGGCCAGGGAGACCTTCTTGTACCTTCTACACGGATCTCTGCCCCTATCTATCTCTATCTGTCCCTCTCTCTCTCTGTATATCTATCTCTCTGGCCATCTCTCTTCTGCTGTATATCTATCTCTATCTGTCCCTCTCTCTCTCTGTATATCTATCTATCTATCTATATATCTGCCTCTTGTTTATCTATTTAACTATGTCTATCTGCTTCTTGTCTATCTCTCTATCTATCTAACTCTGCTATCTATCTATCTAACTCTGCTATCTATCTATCTAACTCTGCTATCTATCTATCTAACTCTGCTATCTATCTAACTATCATCTATCTGTCTATCTACCTATCTAACTGCTATCTATATATCTCTGCTAGCTATCTATCTAATCTAACTGCTATCTATCTAACTGGCTGCTATCTATCTTATCTGATATCTAGGCTCTGCTGCTACTGCCACGGTGCCACTGCTACCTATCTGGACTCCCTCCTGAGTCCCTGATTTCTCTCTCGCGCGCCGGCGCGCTCGTGACATCGGCGCGCCGGTAGGACGTCATTGCGTGCGCCGGCTGCGCGACGTGCCCAGAGGTTCGCGCAGCCGGGAATATTCGGACGTTCAGGGCACTTGCAGGGGGCACAGTCAGTTAAAACATTCGGGGCACTTTGCCAAACATCCGGGGCACGTGCCCCGAATGTTTTAACGTAGATACGCCACTGCTTGTGCAGCTTTCCAATCTGCTTTGGTGCGATCTGTGGGGTTGGCTGTGTAGTTGTTTTTCGGCTTCTGTTAGGCGGTTGGATAAGTTGGTCTCTGTTTGGGATGTATTGGATTTGATGTGTTTGATGGCAGCATTGAGGTGGCCTCTCAGGAAGGCCTTGAAGGCGTCCCATTGGATTAATGATGAAACCGGTGTGTGGTCTAGTGAAAAATATAGTTCGATTTGTTCTGGTATAGGGTCCGGGGAGGGGAGTCAGCCAAAAACGGTGAATTCTGCCCCTCCTGGCTAATGAGAATTCAGCCTCCTGTTTGACCTCCATGTATACAGGTGAGTGATCAGATATTCCTCTGGGTAAATGGGTTATCCGGGTTACATATAAACTGGTCGCTTTGTTTGTAAAGAAATAGTCAATACGTGATAAGGTGTTGAAAGTGGCAGAGTGGCAAGTGAATGTTTTTGTAGTGGGGTTTTGTAGCCTCCACACATCTGTCCATTGCATTTCAGAGATCAATCTATAGTGTTGTCATTTTGACTTGTTGTGGGGTTGGGAATCTGTCTATGGCATTGTCCATTGTCGAGTTGAAATCTCCCATTCAGATTAGTCTAGATTGTGGATACTTTAGTATTAGAGGGAGTACTTTACGTATCGGTTGCTGGTTAGCTGGGGGTGGATCATATATACCGATCAGTATGTATTGGGTTGATTCTATGTCAAGTATTACACAAACATATCTTCCTGCTGTGTCAGTTTTAACTTCGTGTATTTTAAATCTTACATTTTTGTTTATCATCAGTGATACCCCTCTAGAGTATACTGAATATGTGCTATGGGCGGCCCATCCTACTCAGGGCTTCTGGAGATAGTGTGTGGTGGTGGGTAGTAGGTGGGTTTCTTGTAAACAGATTATATTGGCTCGTATAGCGTTAATTTGGGTTGTTACAGCCAGTCTTTTTTGGGGGTCGTTGAGACCACGGACATTCCAAGTAAGAATAGTCAGTGACTTGGACATACTTGTATTAGGAGGGTAGATTTCTAAGATAGAAAATTATCAAATGGTCTATGATTGATTTTGAAGATTTGTCGCAACGCCCGTGTCCAACTTGACTACATTTAAGTAACAGTCTTCCTTTTCATAGAAATACTTTCTTTTATACCTGAGACCGAAAGGTATATAGGGAAGGGGGGAAAGGGTAGGTAGGGGAAGAGGGAGAGAGAAAGAGAGAAATGAGAGAAAGAGAAGTCTCAACAACAGACTAAACAGTATTGGTCTTGAATAGAAACCAAATAAATTAACATTAAACAACCAGGTGGACCTGGTAAACCTGGGGGTGCACATAGTGCTGTTTTTGCGAGGGTTGGGGTCAGATGAAGGTCCGGCACCAGATAAAAAGGGGTAACCTTAGTGTGTGAGCTAAAGTGTCCCTTCGAGGTATTGTTGAATCAAGTCCCGGACCAGTTTAGCAATTCAATCAGCATGAAGTAATTCAGTTATCATTACATTCTTAAGTTACAAGGGCAGAGGGAGTAATCCTATAACATGTTATAGGGGGACATATATATGTAGGGGAGTGATGGGGTTATTGATGATATGGTGAGTAAGTGTGTATGGGTCAGCAGTGGGATGGGGATGGTTCTTGTGTGGTAAGCTAGCGGCCAGCCATTTCAGCTCGGACCATATAGGTTGGTCCCGTGGGACATTGTATTCTAAGCATCATGATGTTGGCACACTTTTGCATCCAACGATTCAGATACACATAGGGTATATTTCTAACAACTGTAGCTCATGTAGAGCATCTATATGTGTGTCCGGGTGCTTTCTTGCAGTAGACATTTATATTTAGCCACCGCAGGGCAGGCTCCCCGTCTTTGTCCTGTTTAGTTCGCATATTCCTTGAGATTAGTTTAATATACCCCTATATTCTCCAATTCTCCTATTCGGAAATTATACTCTGAAGTTGCACAGCTTTTGTAATGTTTACCCGGAATGGTGGTTTTGTAAAGCAGACTGTGTGCCATAGATATGGGCAATTATTTACATGTGGGTTCATGTCGGCCACGCCCCCAGAGAGAACACACACTTCCGCGTCAGTTGGGGATTGGCCAGTTGAGTTACGTTTAATTTAGTAAACGAATATTGCGTGATACTCTAGAGACATTTGGGTTTCTACTAGTTAGCTGCAGTGTATAGCTATTTACATGTCAGGCATACACTCTGTCCCGTCATGCGGGGATGGTAGTCCTATTTATCAGTGCTCGGAGGTATGTTAACTCTTCCGCCAGATCGTGTTATTCCAACCTCGCTGGGCGTGACATTGGTCACAGTTTAGTTATTGAATAATTTATAGGCTAGTCCCGTGGGAGGGAGACTGGACACTTACCCACACACCACCCGTCTGACACAATCTACAATGCATATAAACTTTCAGTTATACCTCATTGCATTCGCAGATGCTGTCAACTATATATATGATGGTGCGTGCCCCCCACATACTGCCCCCCCAGCCGTCGCCGGCCATCTCATCGACCCGGGCGACCACCCAGGGGAGATTGGGCTTTTCCCGTCAGTCCCTGGTACCAGCATGGGAGGCAGCGTGTCCCCATCCAGATTTATATCCATCTCAGCGGTTATACAGCATCACAGTTATCGCAATATTCACAGTATATATAAAGCATATTAACATTAAATATAAACTAACATAGACATTCATAGATCCAAGATGCAAATTACATGGGGGAAGTGTAATTTCTTACTCATCCTGTACACGTTATGCTATGTAGTAGGGTGCCGGACCCCACAACCCCCAATGTGGTTTAGAGGGTTGGTCTATTTGATGTTTTCAGTAGTCGTCAAACAGAACTCCCATAGTTCCCCCGCATCCATCTCCTGATAGCATAGGGGCCCCAGGAGCTGCCGTCTTCCGGCTTGGTTATAAGTTCCCTTTTAGTAAGGAGAGTGGGTATGGGCATAAGTGGGGGGGGGGTCAGGCTCGGCTCCACACACCAGCATCCCATCTATTACAGAGGAGGTTCATTGGCTATAATTGGGTAAGGTAGCGCCTCAATAGTTATAGGGCAGTTGCCATGATGGTTTCAGGGCCACTGAGGAGTAGGGGAGGTGGAGTTGGCACCTGTTAGGGTTCGGGCGTCTTGCAACAGTCCTGCTGGGCATCACCACACAATTTTAGGTGGCAGTGTCGGTTGGCAGGTTGGTACTGTGAGGTGTATAGACAGGTGAGTTAGTTTCCGCATAACCTATAGGGCAAAGTGGTGGTGTGGGGAGGGGGGTTGTACTTTACCGGTCTGGGTCAGCGGGTGTCCAGCCAGGCACATACATCTACCGGGCTGTCGAAGAATCTGACTCGGTCCTCCGTCACGACTCTCAGACGCGCTGGGTACATCATGGAGTAGGTGAGGCCCGCCGTCACTAGACGCTTCGAGTTTTCATAGGCCAGATTCCCGATGGTTCTTGCTTGCCTCAGAACCCAGTCTCTATCGCGGGCGTTGAGGAGCAGGGATCCGATGTGCTCTTTCTATTGCAAACTGGGTGGACAGGCCCTCCACTACGAACTTCTCCTTGATCCAGGTTTCTAGGAATTGGGCGGGTAGCTGGCCTTCCGTGCCTTCTGCAAAGCCCAGGGATCGAAGGTTTTGCTGGCAAGACCTATTTTCAAGGTCATCTAGCTTGTCCCTTGTGGCCAGTAGTTCCTGCTGCAGTCATGTTGGAGGAGGGATATGTCTGACCTCGTTTCTTCTATCATACTAGCCAGGGATCTTTGCGAGTTCTGAATAGCGCCCAGGAGGTGCTGCTGCAGTTCGGCAACTGAGGGTTCTTTGCCGGCCGGTTCAGTTCCTGCTGGGTTATCATCTGGTGGGTTTCGTGAGAGGTCTGTACTTTGGGTCTTCTTTTGTGGGGAAGGTGTCATGGCGGCCTGGTTGTTGGCAGCCCCGTGCCATGCGTATTGCTTGAGTTTTTTGGTGGCGCTCCGTTGATTTGTTCCCCCTGGGTTTCGTCATCTGGGTTCTAGAAGCGATCACACCGAATTCTGCCCGGTTTAACTTAGGTTGGGATTGCTGGTATTAGCCAGAAGACCGGTGTTATACTTATTACCCAAAATCCACGAGTCTCTAGTGAACACACCCGGAAGACCTATAGTATCGGGAATCAGTTCAGTCCTGGAACCACTTTCTAAACTGGTGGATTCATACCTGCAACCTCTGGTTAGGAACATCCCTACATGTCTCAAAGATAGCACTGAACTATTACAACTTTTAAATAAAGTTAACCTCCCACAAGGGGATTTACATCTAGCTAGTATAGATGTTCAAAGCTTATACACATCATTCCCCAGGAAGAGGGAATCAAATATGTAGAGGAACTACTCCTTTCCACTGACTTACTGCACCGGTTAATTTTCTTCTTAATTGATTGCCTTACACTGGTTTTCAAAAGGAATTATTTTAGGTTTGACAAAACTTTCTACTGGCAGCGACAGGGAACATCTATGGGCGCTGTGGTAGCCCCTTCGTTTGCCAACATTTTTTATGTATTATATTGAAAATCAATTGTTTCTGAAATCAAGGTTTTCCTCCAATATTGTTATGTACACACATTTTGTTGATGACATCTTGGTAATATGGAATGGGAATGTGAATTCAGAGAGATGATTGATGCAGCTAACATATCCCATCCCACTATACATTTTACATATGAAATCTGAAAAGACTGAAATAAATTTCCTTGATGTCAACATAACTCTAGAACAAGACTGTATCAAGACTTCTCTCTTTTCCAAACCAACTGATAGGAACAACCTTCTCAATACCAATAGTTTCCAATTTTTAAAGCTATCCCGAAAGGGCGATTCATACGTATAGCCTCAGATGAGGCCAGATACGAACAAGAGACCAATAAGGTGTATGAGAAACTGGTTGAAAAAGGTTACCCCCCTGGGGAATTAGTCAAAATAAAAAAAGAGGTCAAAAAGATAAGAAGGGTTGATCTCTTGCAATATAAGCAACAACCAAAATCAGACACCAATCAGAAGAGGATACCTTTCGTCTCACGGTACAGCACACATGAGGCAATATATTGAAAAAATTATTAAACAGTTCTGGCCCTTGATCCAGCAGGACAAAACCTATGGTAAACTATTTAAAGAGATCCCACTATTTAGTTACCAGAGAGGGAGCTCCTTGAGAGACAAGTTGTGCCCATCTGATCTAAGAAAGCCAGAAAAGATGTTCAAAGGTATCCCGAGAAAAGAGACCCATCCATGTATGGGGTGTATCTGCTGTTCCTCTATTATTAAGGGAGATGCAATAACCCACCCCCTAAAGGGTACAGCCATAAAACTCAAACACTTTGCAACATGTAACACCAAACAGGTTGTATATCTAATAAAATGCCCATGTGGGTTATGCTATGTTGGACAAACATCCAGGGAAATAAAAGAGCGCATAAAAGAACATAAAAGAGACATCAGGAATTTCAAACCTGAGACCCATTATGATACTACTGTTTCTGTCTTCAAGAACTACATTTCAAGTCCAGTTGATCTAATTGAATACAACAGATATACCATGACCTGGATGAATGAGAACCTTCACAAGCATACTGTTTCTAGGCACTTTTTTGAGTCCAAGCACACACATAACCAACTTAAATGGACTGTACTAGATACAGTCATGACACCACTTAGAGGGGGCAATATAACTAAGTTGCTACTCCAAAAAGAATGTTATTGGATAAGACAGTTATGTACATTGGTACCAAAAGGTCTTAACGATTCATGGTCACTCAAATGTTACTTATAAGCCATTTTAGATGTTATTTATAACCATTTCTAATATAGCGTTTTTTTCCCACCACAGATAATTCGTCTGCCTATAGATGTCATAGTCGGTATAGTCACTGCAAGGTAATAGTATCTAATCCTTAGGCTGTACTTATATTGATTACACAATATATTATCTGACCTAATCCCTTATCTTACCCTCAGTAGGCCCTTTGGGCAGTACTTGTTTACCGACTTTACTTGTATATCAGGCATATAGCAGTACCATATTAAAGGCTTATGTAGATTTGTATGGTTGTTTTCTTGTTTTTCCTATTTAGATTGAGATCACCATTCAACAAAGCCGAACGATGCGATTGGAGGATCTGCTCACATCGTGGTGGGAGGGTTTAGGATGTCTTTTCCTGTATTGTGTGTATATATGTAGTATAGAGCACTGGTTCTGTACACTTGATAAAGGACTTCACGTCCGAAACTTGTTGTGTCAATAAAGCACCAAAAGATATCCTTTGGAGTCTTTTTAGTCTATTTTAGACTATTTTTCTATTTGTACAAAGAGTAATATTATACGCATGAATGTCCTACCGACATATCTATATAGACTCTCTTTTGAGTCTACCCGGCTCATTGTGTGCAAATTCTTAATACCTTAATACTCAAAAAGAACTTTGGTGGCTTTGGTCTCCCAGACTTTCAAACCTACCACACAGCCCTTCTCACTCATGCTCTCGACTGGAAGCTCAATAAAAAAGCAAAACTATAGATAGAGATCAACTCCTTGATTACTCAATCCCACCTTGATACTTCACCATGGCTAAAAGATACAAACAGACCATGCACCATCTCTCAAAGTTTTTTCTTGCCCTCTAAAGAGTCAATAAGCAACACTCTCTCACCAACCAACTTACCCCCATTTGCCATAACCCCATGTTCCCACCAGGCACTGAGCATACAGAATTTCTTAAATGGACACAAAAGATATTCCTACAGTATGTTACTGTTTTAAAGGGAAAAAAATGTTATACCCTTATCTAAACTTATGGACTTATATATACTCTCTCTCAGCACCTCTACTATGCTCAACTTAGCCATTTTTTACGCTCTCTATGCAAAGACCCAAAATGGTCCTTAATCTCAGAACCTTTGATAAACTTTGCATTCCTCTCATACCATCTGAAATATTTACACGATTCTAACAATGCAACAAATACAAACATAACCTTATGCATCAAAAAAGATGTATGATGCATATTTGGTATAGCTGCTTGATCATTCATCTGGTACTCAATACAATTTTATAGCCAAATCAATAAATGTGATCCATCTGTTTCTATTTTTAAAAGTTTGTTTCCCGAACCCTTCCCCAAAAAGTGCAAACGCATTATCATAATGCTATCACCTTTATGTTCATTCTTGAAAATATAATAAAAAGATAATTTACGAAAATGCTTAAAAATATGGCAGCAATAAAGAATTCTGGTCTGCTCACAAATCTTGACTAAAATTTTCACCTTTTTACTCCTTTTACTGTAAGTTATTCCAATTGGTTTACCACATACTTGTGTATGTATCTGTGCAATATCTATATACCTGTAATACTAACCTCTGTGTTGAGAATGAATATCTTATTTCCTGCACATGCTGCCACCTTCATTCCATCAGGGTGAAATCCTAAATGTAACACCATGCCTAGCAGAGTTGCAATCACAAGTCCTTGGGGAGTATACCCTGTAAAAAATAAAAGTAAGTTAACAGTGATAATTTTTGATTCTATAAGTACTACAAAGATGGATTCTCTTATTATTTGCAAAGCTAGTCCTAGTCTACCCACTGCAATATTTTCATTTGCAGTTACCAGATTATACCATTTTATTGGTTTACTACAAAGAAAACGTTTGATAGTATCTGATTGGTTGCTGCAGATTAACAAACAGGCAAAATGTTGCACCTATTATTAAATAAGCCCCACAATGTGCAAAACATCTCACTGTTTATATACAATTTCATTGTTCACACGCATATAAATGCACATAATGCTTGCCACACTGCTTAAAACTTTAGTACACATGGATGAAGCTCCATTTACATTCTAAGGCTAGGTATACACAAGCAGATATTTGGGGGGGGCAGCTGACTAATGTCTGCCATAATTTTGCATTTAGACAAATGGTAAATCATTGTGTCAGTCTCCTATGGTCTAATAGTTGGCCTGGATTAATTATTATAGTTGTTCCTGTGTAACAACACAGAAAACCACTTCTTGATCTATCAAATTTGTTTTACAAGGCTTACAGAGCTTATTTCATACAATAAACACCTATGCACCTCAGTAATTAACAGGGTAATTTATTATGGTGGCATACACCATAACTATTTACAATAACTTTCAACGTTACTGTGCTGTTTTCCTGACGTCAGGAGAACCACCCAGCCTGATTGCACTGGGACATGGCTAATGATTAATTGATTTTAATACACTCCCATATAGTAAAATATTATTAAATTTGGTCTAGAGTATATTCATAAAATATTATGCATATTTATTGTTCTAGAGATGCACTGCTCACTTTTTAATATTATCTATCTGTGTTTTAGTAAACAGGCAGGGAGAGTGAACCTGATTACCTGCCTCCTAAAGTGGTCATGTAAGTGGTCATGTATGCTGGATGGTACTGACACTAATATAGCACTGTGTGCCATTTAACTAACATAACAAGCCAGGCCTTCAGACATCCAATCCCATTTAAACTGCACTATACAAAAAAGGCAATGCACCGCTGGCCACTACACTAAGGGGAAATGCAATATGGAGACGCTATTTAATAATGAATTGGAAGTGGGTATTTTCAGCAAGGTTTCTGTGTTTTCTGACGACACAAAACTTTGTTGACCATTAAAAACTTCAGAGTATGTGCAATCGTTGCAAGGGGATCTAGATTGTCACATTGGGCTGCTAAGTGGCAGATGAAATTCAGTGTTGATAAATGTAAGGTGATGCATTTTGGACTTAAAAATCCTTGTGCTACTTATACTATAAATGGCTCTGTGTAAAGTGAATCCCTGTTGGAAAGGGATCTTGGAGTTTTGGTGGATAACAAACTTAAAGGTAGCAAGCAGTGCCAGGCGGGAACAGCCAGAGCCAGCATGGTATTGTCTTGTATAAAGAGAAGTATGGATTCAAGGGAGGAAAATGTAATTCTCCCTCTCTACAAATCATTGGTAAGGCCTCATTTGGAATATGCAGTGCACTTTTGGAATCCTGTGTACAAAAAGGACATCTTTGAAATGGAAAGGGTTCAGAGAAGGGCAACTAAATTAATAAGGGGATTGGGGGAGCTTGAATATGAAGAGAGACTGGACTGGAAGCAGCATGTATGGAGCCGGCCTTTCCCTGAGCACCCAGGGGACGGCCATCTCCAATACAAGGGAGGAGAACAGGGGGTTAGGAAGGATAGGCAGGTGGTAGTGGTAGGGGACTCCATTATTAGAAGGGTAGATAGGGTAATCTGTCGCCAGGACCCTACATGCCGAACAGTGTGTTGTTGCCTGGTGCTAGGGTTCGACATGTGGTGGATCGTGTAGACAGATTATTGGGTGGGGCTGGGAGTGACCCGGCGGTCTTGGTTCACATTGGTGCCAATGACAAAGTTAGAGGTGGAGGTAGGTCCTTAAAAATGATTTCCAAGATTAGGGGCCAAGTTAAAAGCAAGGACCTCCAGGGTAGTGATTTCAGAATACTACCGCAGCCACGTGCTACTCTAGGGAGACAACGGGAGCTCAGAGTATAAATGCGTGGCTAGAGGGGTGGTGTAAGGAGATGGGGTTTGGGTTTTTAGAGAACTGGGCTGATTTTTCTGTTGCTACAGGCTCTTTAGTAGAGACGGATTGCACCTCAATGGTGATGGTGCAGCTGTTTTGGGGGAGAAGATGGCTATGGGGTTGGAGGAGATTTTAAACTAGGTATGGGGAGGGAATGTTGAACTACACAGGGGTAGATAGAGAAGGTAGGGATCTGGGGGCTAGTAACACAACGGAGGAGGAGAAGAGGGAGGGGGAGCATAGAGGATAAGAAGCATGTACGACCATGTATGGAAGTAAATCAATTGATAATCTAAAATGTATGTTTACAAATGCAAGGAGTCTGGCTGGAAAAAACTGGCGAACGTAATAATAGCGTTAAAGGAAAGGTATGATGTAATTGGTATAGCAGAATCATGCTTAATGATTATTGAAGGATTCTCCTTATTTAGACTGACCGAGTTAATAAGAAAGGAGGAGGAATATGTATGTATGTTAAACAGGAATTGAAGCCAAATTAAAAGATGGTAGATGG
The DNA here is from genome assembly GCA_019447015.1 of Hymenochirus boettgeri. Classification (NCBI taxonomy): domain Eukaryota; kingdom Metazoa; phylum Chordata; class Amphibia; order Anura; family Pipidae; genus Hymenochirus; species Hymenochirus boettgeri. The sequence continues at coordinate 104,704,720 of CM033473.1, read as the reverse complement.
GGAGCAAACAATACGGCAGAAACATTATGGTGGAACTGTGTACAGGAAGCAAGAAGGTAGGTAAATTAATGTTGGAGTATTTATAAGCGCCAAATGCCGGGGAAGAGGTGGAAATGAATCTTCATATGCAGTTGGCGAAGGCTGCTGTTATGGGGCATGTTCTGGTTATGGGGGATTTTAACTACCCTGAAATAGATTGGAGTAATGGAACTGCCGCACCTCTAAAGGTATAAAGTTCTTAAATTTCCTATATGAGCATTTTCTTTCACAGATGGTAGAAGTTCCTACTAGACAGAATGCGTTGTTGGATCTGTGATATCTAATAACCCTGAGCTCATTATGGAGATGAAGGTAATGGGAAGCTTAGGGAATAGTGACCATGATATAGTGTCATTTAATATAGGTTGCAAAAAACAAATGCGGGTTAACAAAACTTTTAACTTTAGAAGCTAATTATGCTTTTAAGGAATCGCTCTGCTATAGACTGGGGGAACTGTTTTCTAGGTAAAGAAACTGAGCAGATGTGGACCACTTTTAAAGGGATATTAAACTATTACATTTCCAAATCGGTACCTTAGGTAACAAGTGTAAAATTAGGTCCAGTCCTGCATGCTTAATGCTCAGGTAAAAAGAGAAATGGAAAAAAAGAAAAGGGCTTTTAAAATTTGAAAACAGAAGGCACAGAACAGGCTTACACGGGAGTACAAAAGCTGTAATAAAGAGTGCAAGAAAGCAATTAAACTAGCTAAATGGAAATGAAATACGGATTGCCGAACAAAGCAAGTCCAACCCCAAAATGTTTTTTAAGTATATAAATGGTAAAAAGATGAGACTGAGAATGTGGGACCATTAAATGGAGCTGAGTGGTTGTAGAGGATGCCGAAAAGGCTAATCTGCTAAACCGTTTTTTTACATCGGTTTTTACTGTTGAGAATCCTTGTCCTTACAGTAGGGATTGTAGCAATGTGCAGGGAGAAATGAAGAGTTTTCACATTGGATAACAGAGATATGGTACGGAAACAATTAGACAAAGTTAATATCAATAAAGCGCCAGGACCAGATGGATTGCATCCTAGGATTTTAAAAAGCTTAGTTCAGTTCTAGCTAGACCACTGTTCTCATATTTTTCAGATTTTTTGTCTGGGGACGTGCTGCTGGATTGGAAAAAAGCCAATGTAATACCAATATTCAAAAGGTAGTCGTTCACAGCCTGGTAACTATAGACCTGTAAGCCTAACATCATGGTAGGGAAGGTGATGGAAACTTTGTTAAGGGATCATATCATGTGGACGTGGTATATTTGGTTTTGCAAAAGCTTTTGATCCTGTCCACATAGGCGACTAATGTATAAACTGAGGACTGTTGGCCTTGAAGAAAACATTTGTCATGGATAGAGAACTGGTTATTGGACCGCAAACAGAGTGGTGGTTAATGGAGCTACATCTATGTGGGCTAAAGTTCTATGCGGAGTGCCTCAGGGTTTCTGTACTGGGGCCGCTTCTGTTTATCTGTTTATAAATACTTAGAAGGGGCATTGAGAGCAAGTCTCTGTGTTTGCTGATGACACTAAATTATGCAGAGCTTTGGAAACTTCCAATGATGTGCAAGTGCTGCAACAGACCTAGATAGATTATCAAAATGGGCAGCAGAATGGCAGATGAGATTCAATGTAGATAAATGTAAGGTGATGCATTGGGATTTGATAATCCCTGTGCCATCTACACAATAAATAACTCTGTGTTAAGTTCATCTGTAATGGAAAAAGATTTGGGGTTCTGGTAGATACAGACTTAGCTGTAGCAAACAATGCCAGGTAGCAACAGCTAAGCTAGCAAGATATTGTCTTGTATAAAAAGGGGAATAGATTCAAGAGAGAAAATATTATTCTCCCTCTTTACAAGGCACTGGTAAGGCCTTATTTGGAATATGCGGTCAGTTTTGGAATCCCATATACAAAAGGGACATCTTGGAAATTGAGGCAGTTCAGAGAAGGGCAACTTAATTAATAAGGGGAATGGAGGGGCTTGAATATGCAGCAGATTAGACAAGTTAGGCGATTTACATTGGAGAAGCGGCGGTTGCGTGGGGACATGATAACTTATACAAATATATTAATGGCCCATACAATAACTCTCTGGTGCATTGTTCACTAATAGGTCATATCAGAGGACACGTGGACATCCTTTAAGGTTGGAAGAAAAGATGTTTCATCTTCAGGTTAGGAGAGGTTTCTTACAGTGAGAACGGTGAAACTGTGAACTGTCTTCCAGCAGATGTGGTAATGGCAAGTTCATTGAATAACTTAAAAAAAGGCCTGGATAAGTTTCTAAAACTAAAAATATTGAGAATTACTGGTATTAATGCATATAGATCTGGTTGATCCAGGATACTTTCCGATTGCCGTTTGGAGTCAGAAGGAATTTTTTCCCCCTTTTAGCTGTTTTTTTTTGCCTTCCTCTGGATCAACTGTTGGTAAAAAAAAAAAAAAAAGTGAATAGTTTGACTTGATGGACGTCTGTCTTTATTCAACCTTAATTACTATGTAACTAAGTTTAAAGGAAAGGCCAGTTTCCTACCTTTAAAACGAGCCATCAACCACCTCTCTACGTGCTACACAACCCAAGATATAAAGAAATGACTGACCAGAAAGTTAATGGGTGGGAGGCTAACATGTGACATTCCTAAGGCTCTCCTGCACAGTGCCGCTGGCGAGCACAGCCTCAGACTCCCTCAGTGTGTGAGGGAGACAGGAAGTCCCTCCTCTCTCTGCTGTGTGAAGTCCTGACAGAGAAGGTAGGGAGTCTGGGTAACCCACGGCACCCGTGAGTGGGCAGGGCTTAGACACCCATGAGTGGGCGGGGCTTAGACACCCACGGGTGGGCGGGACTTGAGCACACTCGGGTGGACGGGGCTTAGCACCCGCGGGTGGACGGGACTTAGACACCCGTGAGTGGGTGGGGCTTAGACATCCACAAGAGGGAGGGTCACATGGGCTGTAAGATAGGGCCATGGGGGGCCTGCAACTGGAGGGACCAAGGGGTCCATGAGTGGGAGAGACCAGTGGGCTGAAAAGGAGAGGAGTAAGACATAGACAGATTACTGACTTTTTAGAGCAGGAAGTGCAGGAGACCTGGTGATGCTGCTGCCATATCGCACACAAAAATGTAAATATCTTCAAAACTATGCAAAATAAACAATGGAAATACATTGCAAAAATTTCCAGGGGAGCATTCCTATCAATTTACCTAAAGTCAAGTGCAGGTCAGTTGCGATATGAAATTTATTATAGTATAGTATTTGAGGTTGAATAAAGACATACGTCCATCCAGTTTACCTATCTAGCAATATCATCATTTCCTGCTTAACTGTTGATCCAGAGGAAGGCAAAAAACCCCACCAATTTTGAAGGGGGAAAAATTTCCCTGGATCAACTCTACATTAGTATCAATACCAGTAACTTGCAACATTCCTTGTTTGCAGAAACCATCCAGCTTTTTTTTTTGAAACTGACCAATGAACCTGCCATAACAACGTCCACTGGAAGACAGTTCCATAGCTTTACCGTTCTCACAGTGAAAAACCCTTTCTGAGCTTGACCTTTTTTCTTCAAGTCTTAAGGGATGTCCTCGTGTCCTTGACATGTTCTATTGGTGAACAATGTCCCAGATAGTTTATTGTATGGCCCGTTAATGTATTTATACACAGTAATCATATCCCCATGCACGCCTTTTCACAATTATGTACGCTGGAGAAAAGGCGCTTGCATGGGGATATGATTACTGTGTATAAATACATTAACGGGCCATACAATAAACTATCTGGGACATTGTTCACCAATAGAACATGTCAGAGGACACGAGGACATCCCTTAAGACTGAAGAAAAAAGGTCAAGCTCAGAAAGGGTTTTCCCTGTGAGAACGGTAAAGCTATGGAACTGTCTTCCAGTGGACGTTGTTATGGCAGGTTCATTGGTCAGTTTCAAAAAAAAAGCTGGATGAGTTTCTGCAACAAGGAATGTTGCAAGTTACTGGTATTGATACTAATGTAGAGTTGATCCAGGGAAATTTTTCCCCCTTCATAAATTTGGTGGGTTTTTTTTGCCTTCCTCTGGACAACAGTTAAGCAGGAAATGGATATTGCTAGATAGGTTAAACTGGATGGACGTATGTCTTTATTCAACCTCAATACTATACTATATAAATTCAGTATCGCAACTGACCTGCACTTGACTTTAGTGTAATTGATAGGAATTGCTCCCCTGGAAATTTTTGCAATGTATTCCATGGTTTATTTTGCATAGTTTTGAAGATATTTACATTTTTGTGTGCGATATGGCAGCAGCATCACCAGGTCTCCTGCACTTCCTGCTCTAAAACTGTCAGTCAATCTGTCCTATGTCTACTCCTCTCCTTTTCAGCCCCACTGGTCTCTCCCACTCATGGACCCCTTGGTCCCTCCAGTTGCAGGCCCCCCATGGCCCTATCTTACAGCCCCATGTGACCCCTCCCTCTTGTGGATGTCTAAGCCCCACCCACTCACGGGTGTCTAAGTCCCGTCCACCCGCGGGTGTCTAAGCCCCGTCCACCCGCAGTGTGTCTAAGTCCCGCCCACCCGTGGGTGTCTAAGCCCCGCCCACTCATGGGTGTCTAAGCCCTGCCCACTCACGGGTGCCGTGGGTTACCCAGACACCCCTTACCTTCTCTGTCAGGACTTCACACAGCAGAGAGGAGGAGGGACTTCCTGTCTCCCTCACACACTGAGGGAGTCTGAGGCTGTGCTCGCCAGCGGCACTATGCAGGAGAAGCCTTAGGAATGTCACATGTTAGCCTCCCACCCATTATGTAAGCCTGTTCTGTGCCTTCTGTTTTCAAAATTTTAAAAGCCTTTTTCTTTTTTTCCATTTCTCTTTTTACCTGAGCATTAAGCCATGCAGGACTGGACCTAATTTTTTTACACTTGTTACCTAAAGGTACCGATTTGGAAATGTAATAGTTTAATATTCCTTTAAAAGTGGTCCACATCTGCTCAGTTTCTTTACCTAGAAACAGTTCCCCCCAGTCTATGAGCAGGAGCGATTCCTTTAAAAGCATAAAATTAGCTTTCCTAAAGTTAAAAGTTTTTGTTAAGGAGACCACAGTTCCCCTTTAAATTTAGTGGTGAGGAAGATACTGGAAAGATAGATACGGGAACATATTCTTGAGTATGTTTCAAGGACTGACTTATGTAGTAATCACATGGCTTTATGAGAAACAGATCTTGTAAAACAAAGTTGCTTGGCTTTTATGAGGAAGTGAGTAGGAATTTAGATTCTGACATAGCAGTAGATTTGGTATACTTGGATTTTGCAAAGGCATTTAATACAGAGCACTGTAGGTGTTTTTTTTTTATATAGGCTAAGGTAGGTTGGGAGTGTGTGGCACATTTGTACCTGTATAGAAACTTGATTAATGGATCAGATGCATAGAGTAGTTTTTAAGGGTGCTTCATCAATGTGGACTAAGTGGTGTGCCACAGGGTTCTTGGGTGGGTCCACTTCTATTTCATCCATTTATTAAAGATTTGGAAGTAGGTATTGTCAGCAAGCTCTCTGTTTGTGGAGAACACTAAACTCTGTTGATTAATAAAAGCTACAGACGATGTGCAATTTTTGCAAGAGGATCTAGATAGATTGTCACATTGGCCTGATAGGTGGCATATGAGATTCAATGTTGATAAAGGTGATGCATTTTGGAATGCTTATACTATAAATGTCTCTGTGTTAAATAAATTTCTGATGGAAAAGGATCTGGTAGATAACCAACTTAAATGTAGGAAGCAGTGCCAGGCAACAACAGCTTGAGCCAGCAAGATATTATTTTGTAAGAGAAGTATGGATTTAAGGGAGAAAAATATTATTTTCCCTCTTTACAAAGCACTGATAAGGCCTAATTTGGAATATGCAGTGCTTTTTGGAATCCTTTGTACAAAAAGGACAACTTGGAAATGGAAAGGTTTCAGAGAAGGGCAACTAAATTAATAAGGGGAATGGAGGGGCTTAAATAGTTAGGGCTGTTTACATTGGAGAAGCGACATTTGCGTGGGGATATGATCACCTTATACAAATATATTAATGGGCCATACAATAAACTCTCTGGTGCATTGTCGAATAGGTCATATCAGAGGACTCATGGACATCCTTTAAGGTTGGAAGAAAAGAAGTTTCATCTTCAGGTTAGGAAAGGTTTCTTTACATTGAGAGCGGTGAAACTGTGGAACTGTCTTCCAGCAGATGTGGTAATGGCAAGTTTATTGAATAGCTTTAAGAATGTCCTGGATAAGTTTCTAAAACTAAAAAATATTGAGAATTATTGGTATTAATACATATACTTTAGATCTGGTTGATCCAGGGATACTTTCCGATTGCCGTTTGGAGTCAGGAAGGAATCCCCCACCCCTCCCTTTTTAGCCTTTTTTCTGGATCAACTGTTAGGAAGGGTTTTTAAAAAAAATTAAATAGGTTGGACTTGATGGACATATGTCTTTATTCAACCTCAATTACTATGTTACTATTACTATGAAAGGAAGGTCTGGTATATTTCGTTAGATCAACTGGACTTAAAGTTTAGTTCGCTAGTCATCCGACTGGCTTTCTCAATTCAGAATGACTTGTACAAGAATCTGTTGGCAATTATGTACCCTGGAAAGTCGCAATTAGCATATCACAGCCATGTGTTAATGACATTATGAATGCAAGGTGTGATTGCATTGTGGCTAAGAGGTGTTATAGGAACGCCCAGGGTAAGACATCAAAACAGCATTTTACACGGCACACAGACAGTTTGTGTCAAACCCCCCACCTCTATTCAGGCTTGGTTTCTTTATTTTCACATAAATGACCTCCTTGACACCTCTCTTGAACGAGTCCTGTTCCTTTGAAAGGATGTTGACATTACAATCTTCAAAGGTATGTCCTTTTTCCTTAAGATACAGGTACAAGACTGAGTCCTGACCCGAGGAATTGGCTCTTCTGTGCTGGGCCATACGTTGGTGCAGTTGCTGTTTGGTCTCTCCCACATACAAATCAGAGCACTCTGCACTGCACTGCACTGCACTTATCATGTCGCTTTTCTTGTGTTTTGGTATTGGGTCTTTCAGATGTACCAATTGTTGCCTCAGTGTGTTGTTTGGTTTAAAGCAGACAGGGATACGGTGTTTTTTGAAAATTCTTCTTAATTTCTCAGAGAGCCCTGCTACATATGGGATGACCATGTTCTTCCTCCTGTCTTGCTTTTCCCCTTCATTGTTGGTTTTCGTGTTCTTATTTTTCCTTCTACTTCTTTTTACAAAGGCCCATTCTGGATTTTAAGGGCTCCTCTGAGATGTTTCATTTCTTTAGCCTTCCACATGCTAGTGGGGATGTTCTCAGCTCTGTGTTGCAGGGTTCTGATGACACCCAGCTTGTGATCTAAAGGGTGGTGGGAGAAGGGCAACTTAATTAACTAGGGGACAGACAGAGCTTGAATATGAAGACAAATTCCATGAGTTGCAATTATGCACATGGTGCTTGCATAAGGGGATATGATCATTGTATATAAACAGTATAGTATAGTATAATATTTGAGGTTGAATAAAGACATACATCCATCCAGTCCAACCCATCTAGCAATATCCTCATTTCCTGCCTAACTGTTTATCCAGTGGCGTAAGGATAAGGGTGCATGTTACTGGTATTGATCCATATAGTTTGAGTAGATATAGGGATATTTCCAATGTTCCTAGCAAAAGATGATGGGCCTCATTTACTGCCGGGCGATACACAATATTGAATAGTTTTACTTCTTTTTGTGCCCACTGTGTGGGTATCACAAAAGACACCCATGCAACCTGCGCAATCTATTTAATACCGGGGTCTGCACTAGTATTTGAGCTACTACTTAACAGCAGCTATTGGCTGGCATTTAAGTTGCACTGGGGTTGAAATCCCTTTTTGGATTTACCCCCAGGCACAAATCTGGTATTGTGGCTCCAGATAATTGAGGCCCAAAATTTCTACATGTACTAAATTCTACATAATAGCAATATTTGGATAGTGGTATAAAGCTTTGCTATTTAGCAGGACAGAGTACACGTGGATGCAGAGTCAATATCCCAAACTTACTTTAATTTTTACTGAAATGTTAATATTGTTTACATCCATGCTATCTAAGAAATACACTGCAAAGATTACTTTTTTTGTGTGTGAAAAGCAAAGAAACATATCATTGTTAGGGGTAAAAGCATT